>OU342742.1:462220154-462651063 GCA_910589775.1 Avena eriantha
GGGGCCGTGGGGCGGAGCTGTTCGCAGGAGGCCGCGACGGCGGCAGGAGAAGCCGACGACGCCTGTGAGGGGAGCAGAGGAGGGACCGCGACGAGGGGGAAGACGCGACACCGCGGGACAGGGCAGCGTCGATGCGGACGGCGACGAGTCGAGCGAGGCCGCGAGGAGGAAGCGGAGGCGCTCGAGGAGGTCACGGAAGGCGACCGGCAGGGAGGAGCGGACTCCGCGAGGCGACGGCCGGAGCAGCTGACCAGGCAGGGGCGCGAGCTGCAGAGGGGTGCAGAGGCTGCTTGCAGCGAGGAGACGGGCTCCTGGCGGCGTTGGGGCTCGAGGGCGGCGCGTGGCTGGCCGACCGTGGGCGGCGGAGCGCAAGCGAGGAGGAGGGGTACGGCGGGGTCGGCGGCGGTGCGGAGCTCGGTGGCGGAGGCCAGCGCTGGTGAGGGGAGCGGCGGCGGTGGCCTCGCGGGAGGCGGGGTGGAGCAGGACGGACGGGCTACAGCCGGTGAGGGAACGGCCACGCGGCGGCTTGATCTGGTGGCGGGGCAAGGCGATGGAACCGAGGCAGGGAGCAGATCGCGATGGAGGAGAGGGAACGAGGTTGGTGGGGAACGATGCGCTGGCGAGGTGGGGTCGGGAGCGGTGACGAGTGGTGAGGGAGTGTGTGCAGGGTGGATGGTGGACCTGGCCGGGGGGGAGCAAGGCGGAAAACGAGTCAGGGGGGCTCGCGCAGGGTGGTTCAGTCGGCAGGTGGGCGGTTCGGTGGCGTACGGGCCGCGTGGGAGTGGGGGCCAGGTGGGAGGAGGCGTTGGCGGGAGTTGGTGGGGGCTGGTTGGTGGATGGGCCCAGGAGGTGGTGCCGGGTTTTGACCAGGTGGGCGGGAAAGGCTACATGCGGGAGTGGGAAACGGGAGGCACGCAGGTGGCGGCTGGGAGGTAAAAATTGGAGGAGGTAGGTGGTGGATAGGGTAGGAGTGGATTAGGACTGGTTGGGGTAGGTAGGAAAAAGGTTAGGGCTAGGTCTGATCTGGTTTTGTTTATTGGGGGTGGCCGGCTGGGTCGGTTCGGCTACCCCCTAAAAATAATATAATATTTTATTTGTGATTCAGAAGGCTTTTGCAAATCGTTTTTAGACAACCCAAAACGTTCTGGAGACCCGGGTTTTTAATTTTAAATAAAGACGAGGCGTTTAGAAAACAAAACTAGGCTTTTCGAAAATAGTTTTCAAACAAACCATGCATGATGATGACGATGCTCAAATGCAATGTGGCATGATGACATGAGCATGCGGTCATGATGATGCAATGCACAAAAACACAGCGATTTTCTGATAGTGGTTTTAGCGGGGCGCCACAAATACACATCTAACATATATGCTTAGCATCCCAAATGTAAAAATATGGTCTTCCACTATATTTTGAGGCAACACCCTATGATTCACAAACAACAGGTAGGGGCAATGTACTTTTGAGTTGTCACAATGAGCTCTAACAAACCCCATAAATCGTAGAACACAAAGGATATGTTTAGAGCTGCCTAATGGAGCAATCTCTATCCAAAATATGCCCATCTATTTAATTATAGCATACAAGGTTGGTTATTATTAAAAGAAAAGCAGGACAAATATAGATGGAGTACAAAAACTATATATGCCTATGCAATTCAGCAAACATATTGACAACAAAAATTGCCAAAGGTATTTAGGAACACAGATCCAGCGCATAATTAACTATGACCATCGGATTGAGGACAAATTAAACTACGTATTCTAGGAGGCAGATCGGGTGAAAGGGCAATAAAATGGAAACCAGAGATAGACGGACTACCGTGGGATCGACGTGCCCACCAGTGCGTCTCAAGAAAACTGACGGGTAGGGAAAGCTTCTTCAAGCACGGTGGTGATGAGGAGCGGTCTTAAGAGCGTCTGTTTTGTGGGGAAGGGGGTGAGGGCCTAGGCGGTGGAGGGTGGAAGTTAATACAGAACGCGAAGGGGTGCCAATGGATAACTTTGGAAATTCTGACCTACCCTGCTTTATGCACCACCATATATTATAGGCGGAGGGTGACCCACCTACTAGTCACCATAGATCAAAATTGATCCAAAACTTGTCAAAATACAAGTTATAATTTTACCATGAAAACTAATGAACATAGTATTGCACTTTGCGAACGAATGGCTTTATTTCAACATATATTTAACTTTTTCCCTAATTTTTTTGAAAAGGGGCCTAATTTAGAAATTCGAAAGTAAACTTTAAATTTGGAACCACACATATTGGTTGATTTTCCAAGATGCAAGGATATACCAAATGCGGACACGTCATCATAAATTATGACCATGATCTTGGTCACCTTTTTTTGGACGATGGTCATCTTTTTGAAAGCCTTGAATTGTTCGATAATTTCATAAAATGCCTAAAAACTCATTTAAATGTTGGAAAGCAACTCTCATTGGTATGCGGGTCTAGAGTGTAACAACCAATCTAAGTGGCCCCGCGTCGGAGCAGCGTATGTTTGAAGCTTCGACCTCAAAATTTTGGTACTGCGCCCAAACATCGCACACATCCATTCAAATATCCTGCGCATCCATTCAGACATACTTCATCTTTTTTTAGAATGCATAATTCCTCTTCTATCCCTTCTCCTCTTGTTTGAAAGGCTTGAATTAATGTTCATTAATTTCGTC
The DNA here is from genome assembly GCA_910589775.1 of Avena eriantha. Taxonomy (NCBI): domain Eukaryota; kingdom Viridiplantae; phylum Streptophyta; class Magnoliopsida; order Poales; family Poaceae; genus Avena; species Avena eriantha. The sequence goes on from OU342742.1 coordinate 462,222,837, forward strand.
AGGTGTCTATAAACTCATTAAATGCTGGAAATCATATAACCATGTGGGTCTATCTTACGGGGACAACATCCCATGTGGGAGTAGCATGAAGGAGATATGCTCTAGAGGAAAATAATAAATAGGTTTTCATTGTCATATCTCAATTAGTTTATAATAGTTTCATATTGTGCTATAATTGTGCCTAGTAGAAACATTGGTACAGGTGTGGTATGAAACAACTAAGTCCCTAGTAGCCTCTATTCATACTAGTTCGCTGGTCATGAGGATGATTTGGGTTTCAAGATCATGGGCATTTATGCCGACAGAGAACAGGATCATATCATTAGAGAATGATGTGATTGGACATTCCTCGAAGGATTGCAACACGATCAAGTCATATAGTTCATTGTTGCAACAGCTATACCTAGACTCCTTTTCCTTAGACCGTGAGCTCATATTACACACTGTTTCCCGAGGCTGCTTAGACTGCATCAAGCGCCACTTGGTAATACAGTGGTTATAAAGGTGTATGTTGGGTATTCCGAAGAAATAGTAGATGACATGTGACTGCAAGACCGGTATTTGGTCACCCACATGACAGGTAAAGATACATACGGCCGGCTTGGTGAGATTACATCCATAAATGTTGCAACATGTGACTCGGACACGGGGATGTAATATCACGGTAACAAGAAAACATAACTTGTTGTGAACGAGATTGACCAAGGTATGGGATACCAACGATCGGATCTCGGACAAATTGTATCGAGAAACAAAAGTAAGAGGATGCTACATTTAGCGGTTCAAACGACATTGCCATCAGGAATGCATAGGGGTCACATGGATATCCCTAGTCCCTCTGTTGATCATAGATATAGATCATGTCTAGAGCATTCCCGAGCCATGAGAGGATACACTTAAGGGTACGATGAGAGCGGTCATTCGTAAGACAGAATCACAGTAGAGAAAGAGAGAAATTCGAAATCGTTCCGCAGAGAGATCTGAAGTTGTCCGGAGAAAGAATAAAGGAAAAGTCCCGGAAAAGTGTTTTCTGATAAATGGGAATTTAAATATACATTTATTATATGTTAATTGTGAATTAATATATTATAAATAATATTTAAGTTAAGATTTATGAAAGCAACTTTTATATTAGGCCAAATCCCAGGAGGGAAATAGCCTAGAAGAAAAGCTGTAGGAAAAAGAAAGGGAAAAAGAAAAACAGCCCAGCCCACTGTGCGGTGGATAGTATCCACCGCACGGGATGAGCCATAGCTGCCGGCCGCCACCTAGCCTGCTCGACCCGGCCCACGCGGGCGCCAGAGAGCAAGGCAGGTGGGCCGCGGGGAGGCTACCGGCCTACCCGGGCCAAGCGGGGCATTGCCGGCCCACCCGGCCGCGTGCAAGCTGGCGCCGCGGTGTGGCTCTCTGGCCCACCTGACTGGCTCCCCCTTTTTCTTTTATTTGCTATTTTCTGTTTTGGCTATTGGGCTGGTTTTTTGGCCCAACCGGCCAGGACTAAAATACCTGGTATTTTTCTTTTACTAATAGTCTCACATGGCTAACCTAATGGGGAGGGCACACACCCTCTGCCTATATAAAGGGGTGCCCATGGGTGGGATGACACACACAATTTGAGAAGTCCTTTGGTTGACTTTCTCCCTCCCTCTCTCTATACCTTGTGACCATGGCCCTAAGTTTTGACTATGCGATCGAGGCACAACTTCAGTACGCCGTTGCGCTATTGGGATTCCTAGACGGATATCAACTTCCGCACTCCCGGCGGGATTGGGGAGCCAGAGGTCTCATCATGCACTGGATGTGTACGAAGACACGAGGCGCAACACTTGGGGCGCTTAAATATGGTGAGCCGGAGCTGCTGCAAGATGAAGATGAAGAAGGAGCAAGGGGTGACCTGCGAGGAGCTTCGCGACCTTGAGGTCGGCTACGAGTATGAATACTTAGTCGACATTCCCCGCGGAACGTTAACAGTGTACTGTCTACAAGGGTATGTATTCTCTACGCATTGGCTATTACCGCATTACTACATACATAGATCCTAGGAAATTTTTGGGTTCCATCGTAGGAAATTTTTCGTTTTCTACTATGGATCTCCTTCAGTGGTATCAGAGCCGATCTACGCGTAGGAGTGCTATACGGCCAGTACGCACAAGTATTGTGCGGGCACTACTGTGCGGGCATTGATCCCTTAGTTGTTACCCTCTAACGTGTACTTGTTTATATCGTAGTATTGTTTGATGAAGCGGCCCGGACCGACCTTATGCGTATTCGTACGCGAGACTGGTTCTATGCTCAACATACGACTTGTACCGTATAAGTGGCTAGCGGGTGTCTGTCTCTCATTCGATAGTTGATATAACATTTACAATGGAGGGACCCGAAAGGGGTGTAGTAGAGACAACTATCGGATCCATGTTGTGGTTGTAAAGTTCGTAGTTTGGAAGCAGCTCTATTGCGAAAGCCCTAACAACCAGGTAAAACTTGCAATATATAAAGTAGAGGCATCTAACTTTATTTTGCAGGGGGCATGTGATTATGATATGGCATTGGTCGTTGCGAAGGTAAAGTAGTTTACTTTTCTGTTACTAAGTAGTATAGTAATAGTCATCGTTCTGATGGACGACCTGGTGGAGGCGTCGTGGACTTGGCGTCAAACCAAGGGCAAGATGGAGATCATGCCGGAGTGCTCGATGGAGATAAAGGCGCAAGAAGGACCATATCATATCACATTATACATATGATGTTGATACATGTTTTACATCTTATTGTGTGCTAGTACTTCGATACTCAACGGTAGCAAATAAGATAATCCCTATTTAATTCCAATGTTCTGTGTTCCCCTTGTGTGTGCACCACCAAGAAAGTTCTTCGGTATGAGGCGGCCTGCGGTGAGTAGGGGTCAGACATATCTACGTTCGCATACAGTGGGTGTAAGTCATGTTGCACATCAAATACACACAAGTTAGATTTGGTGAGCCTAGCATGTACATACATGGCCTCGAAACACCAGAGATCGAAAGATCGAGCATGAGTCACATAGATGATGTGATTGGCATTATTGAATGTCTACCTTTGATGCTGGACTGATGGTCGTGATGATCGGGGGAGGTGCAGAGGATGACAATTTTAGTGGAGACTAATTATAAATTGATCTCTTATTATAAACTTAGTCTAGATGTCTGTTTGCAAATAACTTAGTTGATCTTAGCCTATCCCATTGAGGTCATTTGCGACCATGGCAATATATTGCTTAATTTGGAACTTAGCAAAAGGGTCCAACTTCATAGATTAATACCCACGCCTAAGGGATATCCTCGTAAAAGGTGATCTTCTCTTCTTGATACAATAACCATTAGGAGATAATTCGATGACTCCAGATTGTTTGGAAAAACACTTAGCGATCTTGCATTAGAGTTGAGAACTCTTAGAAGGGATTGATTGCAAAAGGAGGTCATGGATGAAAAGGTATATGTAAGATATACAAATTATAAATTTGATTATTGCAAAACTCATTGCAGTTTGCGAAGTATTTGATACTTGTCCCATTTTATGAAAACAGGAGGATCTGCTTGAGAATTGCTGGTTTTGAGGCAACGTGACTTGATGACGGCAAGCAAAACAGTTGATGGCCGACATCACCTCTTCCCTCAAATTTTGTCATTTGGATTAGTGGACTTGAATATAATTTTGTAATCCTAGTTTGTGTGTCTTGCTTTTTGCGAGACAATTATTCATATGAACAAGTTACAAGCCAGTTTGTACTATTCTTATGAACAATACCTTATGGTCACATTATGAATATAAATAAGTTATTCTCATCACTATGTTAATGATAATGGTTTAAACGTTTATAAAGGATTAGAATGCTAAAATATATCCAAAGTTTAATAACGAAATGACACTACAGTTTAAGTCATTTTGGTTATTGCAGGTTCTTTATGAAAGATCGGGGGTGCTAGATGCTTAATCTATAGACTTTTCAAAACCATGTGTTGGGGATATACATTCCGGGTATCCTCATAGTTCCTCACTGACCAGGGTGACCCACTTCGGGTTAGAGCTTTGCTTCATGGCAGGCCCAGTCAGAGAGAGAAGACGGAGTCCAATCCAGCTACGGGAAGGCCTAGAAGACTTACCGACTTAGGCCCATAATGTTACTTGTAGTTTAAGATGTACTATGTAACCAACTCTTAGTCGTAGCCGGATTGATCTCTCCTATAAACCCTAGGCCGGATATCTATATATGCCATCCTAGGGAGAGCCTTTAGGGCACCCAAGACTTTAGACCCTCAACTCGCACAGGCGATAACCTTGTAACCCATATTCCGGCTCTGCCGTATTACTGGATTGCTAGCAAGAGTAGGATTCATCCAAAGCCGGTGGATTCGAACCTAGGTAAACTTGTGTGCTCACCGTCCCAGAATACCATACGTCTCATACCCCTCTCTTCCACACGCCACGAGGACCCCCTCATGGCGTACTTGTCCTCAATCCGACGATAGTTGGCGCCCACCATGGGGCAAGTGAGCTTCGGATCTGCGTTCCGAGCGGAATCTGCAAAAATCAGAATTGGCGAGTCTATTGCCGTCGGTCGTATCCTCTACGCCAGCGACGTCCCTCTCATCGTTCTCGATCAGACTTGGATTCCGGCTAAGGAGCCCGTGACTGCCTACACAATCATGTCTTTTGGTGAGATTGATGTTTACATCGGTTTCGCTGAACCTGCCCAACCCACCCCACCGGTGATGATAGAGGTAGAAGAATTTTCTGGGTCCCCTTTGTCCGCGGAGGCGGCAGAGTTCTGGATCTCAGAAAACCCTAATCCCACCCAGCCCGCACCAATTGCGGAGATAGTGGAGAAATCCGAGCCTGAAGAAGACCTAGCGGTCCAAGTCGAATCTGGAGTGGATCTCCCTGGAGAAGCCGGATCGCAAATCGACCCACCCGCAGAAGTCGAAATCAAGGAGGAGCATATCAACGACACTGATTCCGGCTCTGACGACGCCGGGACAGACAGGCCTTTCCTGAGGTACACACTAAGACATATGATACTACAAGGAAAAAGCGCAGATGCAATCCTCGAAACCATCAAAAGTTTTGACATGGCTGATCGCGAAAGCCGCAGGTACCTCAAGAAGTATGCGTCGCACTTCGTCGGATACGTAGGATCCGGATCCGGCTCTATCAATGCTGGAGAAAACACCGACTCTGTGCTGGAGGCAATTGGAACAAACGCCGACGTTCCTACATCCTTGAATGAGTCTATGACGTCGGCAAATTTCCGAAAGTTGTCCGTAGAATATGAAGAGGAGTACAACTCCAAAGCTGCAGAAGAGGGAGAAGCCATGGATGAAGGATCCGGGGAACACTCTCCCAAAGCGCAGGATGACATGGACGTCGGAGATAATCCCGAAGTCCAGATGTCTGAAAGTACCGATCAAAGCTTGACTCTGGGAAACGGACCCAAAGCCGTCTTTGCTACCAGCGCTGCCAAGAAGGCAAAGAAGAAGAACAAAAAGAACAAGACTCCGGCAAAAGACCCTCTCACAGAGGAGGTGTTCGCCAAGGAATACGAGGAAGACTCGGATGGAGCACTTATCCCAGAAGAGCCAAAAAATGAAGCATCGGTGGATGGACACATGATCACTGAAGGTGCGCGTAAACTCATCGATGCCGCATTAACCACACCTATCCCTACAGCTGTAGAACTTACTGCAGATCAGCTGGACGAAAGGGCCCAAGCCCTAGAAGCGCTCCGTCAACAACTCCTCGATGAAGCCAAAAACATAGAGGTGGAGAAGAAACGCATGTCAACTAAGGACTACATGTCTCGGTTGCATCAAAAGACACGGAAGCGTCACACCAATGATGACCAATTCCCACGTGTCCGTGCCGTCCTTTTTGGGGATGAGATGGGGAATCCATGGAAAGACAGCAACGGAGATTGGGTATACCCAACCCCAGTATAGAATACCGTGGCAGCCCGAGAAATTTTATCGGCTAATCCAGGACCAGAGGAAATCCGTTTGGGTATTAAACTACTCAAAAAGGGACTAGAGCAGCAAAAGGTCGCCCTGTCCGGAAATCAAAAACTGGTCTCGAATTCTAACCAATGTCGCACAGATCCGGCATGGGCTGACGTAAGATCCCATTACGTTCGGGCGCAGTATCATCACCCCAAACGCAGGGACGACAATTATTCAAGAACCGGATCATTAGGACAGCATTGCAGAACTACGCATAACTGGAGCAATGTCGCTCCAGCGGCCGAGAAAGATGCCATCGCTGCACTGAATCCGAGGAATCCTCCCCGACCAGAGTTTAACGATCGAAGGGGAGAAGATAAAGAGAAATGTCAGGAGGGGGATCATCAGAGAATGCCACCTCCTAGACATGAAAGCCGTCCGGCTGATCCTCACCATGGTGTGAACGATGGACGAAGGAACGACGGAAACCATGTTGGGACAAGCTGGCAGGGGGCGCGTCATAGTCAAGAACCTCCTCGGAACCGCAATAAGGCGCGTCATAGTCAAGAACCTCCTCGGAACCGCAATAATGACGCTCCGGACAGAGGCTGGCGATCAGCTTGAAACAATTCAGCTGCCCCACCCCCTCCACCAGGAAGTTATCACAAGGGCCCCCAAGGAGAGCAAGGACGACATGGCGGAGGAGGTTGTGGCAGAAGCCGAAGTCCGGCTCCAAGGCACCGCAGCCACAACCGACATTCGGGACGATCTCTATCCCCGAACGTTGCAAGGCACAGGATCAACTCCAATATAGAGGCAAGGCGCTACGAAAACGACGATTTCTACGTGGGCCCAAAGTGTTTTGGACCACGCGTTAGAGCTACAAAATTCCCGTAAGTATTTGCTATCTCAAGGCACATCCAAGCCTACGACGGCATTGCTCGGCCAGATACCTGGCTACAGGATTTTTTCCAAGCTTGCTGCATCGCCAAAGGCGGAAACAGCCTGGTCATAACCCGATATCTCCCACTTATGTTGTGGAAGACGGCATGATCACGGCTCAATGAACTTCCGGAGAACACCATCCACAACTGGTATGACATGCAAAGTGCGTTCTTTCGGAATTTCGAAGGCACATATCGGAGGCCCTATACGGTTGGAGACCTACAGCTTTGCACCCAGAAAGCCGGAGAAACTTGTCGAGATTACCTCGGACGATGGATTGACACCAAGAACTCCTGTGAAGGAATAAACGATCAAACCACGATTGAAGCCTTCATCGCAGGACTCCCAATTGGTCTACTACGTCACCGCTTGAAGTGTGATAAGGTCACTGATCTGGGAGAGATGATAGAAACATCGAGCAAGTATGCAAATGCTCATGACGATGCAGAGGGATTACTCAACGTCCTGGCTGTGCCTCAGTCGGCAAAACAACCAAAGCAACAAGCTCATAAGCGCAAAAATACCTTGGAAGAAAAACCCAACGTGGAGACAGCGGTTGTCACTACTGTTTCCGGGTCTGGAGGACAAGGAGGACGTGGCGGAGGCCACGGGCGTGGCCGTGGGACATCAAGGGTCCAAGGTAGAGGAGAGCAACAACTAGGCAAAACCTACACTGAGTGTCGTTTTAACGACGACATCAAGAGAGATGATACCGCGGGCTACAAAGCTAAGCGGAAGAAGTGAAAGAAAAATCCCGAAAAGGACAAGGAGACCAAGGAAGATTCCGACATGGAGGAAGCCGATGCTTCAAATCCCAAGTCGGAAGGGAAGAAAACTTTTCCCACCAAGAAGGACACTTATGTCACCTTCCTCGGATCTCAACCAGCAAAGGTCAAGAAAGAAGTTCTCCATGAGCTCAATGCAACAGTTCCGGATGTTCCTCAGTATCTGGACTGGTCGGAAGTGGCAATGACATTTGACCGCGCTGATCATCCGCCTAAGCTACACAGGCGAGGAAAATATGCCTTAATCGTCAACCCACTTATTGACGGTTATGGTTTCTCCAAGACCCTCATGGACGGTGGTAGCAGTATCAATATTCTCTATGTCGAAACGCTACGCTGGATGAAGATCTCGGAAACACAGCTGAATCATAGCTCTATGATCTTTCACGGAGTTGTCCCAGGAAGACAAGCTAATTCCCTGGGAGAGATTACTTTGGATGTTACCTTTGGAACACCAAAGAATTATCGGATGGAGGCACTTTCCTTCGAAGTGGTACTGTTCAAGAGCGCATACCACGCTATATTCGGACGTCCGGCTTACTGGGATTTTATGGCTCGTCCGTGTTACATTTACAATATGATGAAAATTCCAGGTCCCAACGGCGTGATCACCATCAGGGGAGACCCGAAGAAAGCGCGAGAGTGCGAGGATGGAAATGCCGCCTTTGCCGAAGCCGTGCTGCACGCCCAGGACTACCAGCAGATTAAGAAGAGCATAGATCCGTCCGAGATGCCCGCAACAAAGAAGGAGGTGACAAAGCCAAGTCCGGAGTTCAAGGAATCAGAAGAGACGAAGACGACGCCGTTGAAGGATTATGACCCCTCCAAGGTGACCTAGATAGGCGTAGGACTAAGTAGCGCATAGGAAAGCGCGCTCGTCAAGTTCCTCCAAGCAAATCAAGATATCTTCGCATGGCAGCCATCTGACATGACCGGAGTACCTAGGGAACTTGCCGAGCATTCTCTAAATGTAAACCCGAACGCTAAACCCGTCAAACAATCCTTACGACGGTTTGGCGATGAAAAGCGTAAGGCAATAGCTAAGGAACTAGCACGAATCGAGTTAGCCGGATTCGTAGAAGAGGTCATCCACACTAAGTGGTCGGCCAATCCTGTAATGGTCCCTAAAAAGGACACCACTGATTTAAGGATGTGTGTTGATTATACTGCCTTGAACAATGCTTGTCCAAAAGATCCATTCGCTCTGCCTAGAATTGGTCAAGTAATCGATTCTACGGCAGGCTCGGAACTCCTCTGTTTTCTCGACGCATATTCCGGTTATCACCAAATCCGGACGAAGAAATCTGACAAAGTCAAAACTTCATTCATAACCCCCTACGGAACCTTCTGTTTTGTTACGATGCCCTTTGGGCTGATGAACACAGGAGCTACATACCAGCGCACGATGCAGCGTTGCCTCCATGACCAACTCGAACGCAATGTACATGCATACGTGGATGATATCGCGGTGATGTACGAAAAGAAGGAAACACTGATTTCCGACTTGGAGGAGACGTTCGCCAATCTACAAAAATACAACTGCATGCTTAACCCGAAGAAATGCTTCTTTGGAATATCAGCCAGAAAATTGTTAGGTTTCATCGTGTATCAAAGAGGCATAGAGGTGAACCGAGGAAAAATTAAGGCTATACTCAACATTTCTAGGCCAACTCACCTGAAGGACGTACAAAGACTAACTGGTTGCACTGCTGCGGTCAGTCGATTTGTAAGCCAACTTGGTGAAAGAGTCGCACCATTATATAAACTCCTGAAAAAGACCATGATTTTGTCTAGACGGACGAAGCTGGAGCTGCACTACAAGATCTGAAAAGAGTACTCTCATCTGCTCCTATCCTTGCATTGCCGGAACCTCAGGAACCGACGTTGCTTTACATTGCTGCGACAAATAAGTTTATCAATATCGTCATGGTGGTGGAGAGACCAGAGGAAAATCAGGAACACCTGGTGCAGCGTCCGACGTACTTTGTCAGCGAGGTCTTGACAGAGTCCAAACAGCGGTATCCACATTATCAAAAGTTGGCTTACAGTGTTTTTCTAGCATCTCGTAAGCAACGACATTATTTTCAGGAGCATCCAATTACCGTGGTGAGCAAAGCTCCCATGAGAGATATAATCAACAATAGTGACGCCACAGGACGCGTCGCCAAATGGGGAATAGATCTTTCAGCTTTCGATATTGAGTATAAACCCCGGACAACAATCAAATCCTAGATCCTTGCTGACTTTGTCGCTGATTGGACAAAGACGAAGGAGAACATGATCCTCCCTGAGTCGGAATATTGCACCCTCTTTTTCGATGGGTCTAAGGCTCGAGGGGGCTCGGGGGCTGGCGTGGTGCTCAAATCACCCCAAGGAGATAAACTTTTATACGTGTTGCAGATCCACTTCATAGCGACAAACAACATTGCCGAGTATGAAGCACTGCTGCATGGAATCCGGATTGCTAAGGATATTGGGATCCGATGTTTGATGTGTTACAAAGATTCGGATCTTGTTGCTCAGCAAGTCTCGGATATTTGTAATGCAAATAAACACATGGCAGGTCGTGGATGATCTATCTAAATCGTTCGAAGGCTTTGAAGTTCAACACATCCCTCGAGCAGAAAATGAGGAAGCAGATGCACTATCTCGGATAGGCTCTGCGCGGAAAGAGGTCCCGGATGGCGCTGTTTTAGAGCACCTCAAAGTCCCCTCGATAAAGGGAGTATATGAGCAATATCCAACCAAATTGACTCACCGTTGATAGTAGTTCTGGCTGTAATTCCCAGCTGGACTCAACCCTACCTCGATTATTTGGTAGATGGAAAATTGCCTGAAGACGAGGTGCTGAGCCGGCAGATTATCCGACGAGCAAAAGCCTATACTATTGTTAAAGGTGAGCTCCATAAACGGAGTGTTTCTGGGGTTTTTCAGCGCTGTGTATCTCCGGAAGAAGGAGAGGAAATCTTAAGGGAAACCCACGAAGGCCAGTGTGGTCACCACGCTGTAGCCAAATCTTTAGTGGCAAATGCTTTTAGACACGGATTTTTCTGGCTTACAGCTCAGGCAGATGCCGAACGATTAGTCAAGACGTGCAAAGGCTGCCAAAAGTACGCCAAGCAAGCTCATGTTCCGGATGATCAGCTGCGAACAATACCTATAACATGGCCCTTTGCGGTCTGGGGGCTTGATATGGTAGGACCTTTTAAACGAGCTCCAAGTGGATTTACTCACCTCTTAGTGATGGTGGATAAATTCACCAAATGGACTGAGGCTAAAACTGTCACTAGTTGTGATGGAGCAACAGCCAAAAGATTTGTCGAGGATATTATAATCCGGTATGGTTATCCGCATAGAATTATCACGAACAACGGGAGTAACTTCTCTATGGGAGAATTGGTTGATTCTGCGACGAGCAAAATATCCGGCTTGACATTGCGTCAGTCGCACATCCACAGGCTAACGGACAAGTCGAAAGGGCAAATGGTTTAATCTTACAAGGCCTAAAACTGAGACTCGAAGCACTACTACGACGTGCTGCAGGGGCTTGGGCAGAGGAATTACCCTCTGTAATTTGGAGTTTACGAACAACTCCGAACAGGTCAACAGGATACACACCTTTCTTCTTGGTCTATGGCGCATAAGCAGTTCTTCCTAGTGATTTAATTCATACTTCTCCTAGAGTGGCCACGTATATCGAAGAGGATGCCGAGATTTCTCGACAAAATGATCTCGACTTAGTCGAAGAAGTTCGCGTCGTTGCTGAAATGAGATCTACAGCCTATCAGCAGAAGTTACGCAAGTATCATAGCGAGAGAGTCCGAAATAGATCTTTCAATAAAGGTGATTTGGTTCTCCAGCTTGTGCAACAAAGAAAGCACAAACTTTCCCTAGTATGGGAAGGGCCCTTTTTAGTCAGTCGAGTATTGCACAATGGATCGTACTACTTAACTGACATGAGGCCAGTCAAAGAAAGACCTGCTACTAAGAAGAGAAAGAGAGTTGGAAGCAGTACAAATCCGGATGAGTTAGACAGACCGTGGAATATTGCCCAGCTACGTCCCTTTTATTCTTAGTTTATCCTTCTTTGTAATCATATATATGTACATGTTCTTTGAGAAATAAAAGTTTTGGTTGCCTCAAGTTTTTCTGAGAAGTTTTTACCATCTTATTTCCAAATGATCATGTTATAGTCGAAAATCCTAGAATGCTTGAAAGTACTTTATGCTCATGTTTGTTCTGGTCTAGATTTCTGATTCTAAAATTGCTACCTTCGGGTATAACTCTAAAGATTCTAGTTTTTACTTTGGTTATTTGTCTGATTGCTGGATGCTAGTATTTTCCGAGTAGTGAATTGTTGGTACTGGAAGCCGGCTTTGTTTCCGAGTTTAAACTGGTTTAGCAAGTACGCTCCGTTGCTCGGCAAAGTTTCCGGCTGAAGGTTTAGCCGTCTCACGAAAGGGACGAGGTGGAAAGCCAGACAAACGATAAGTAGAGACAAAAAAATTCAAGTGCTTATGAAAATATTTCAGGCACACAAAAAAAACAAAGCCGAAAAGTGCTGAATAGATCACAAGCTTAGCACTAGCAAAATAAATAGTACTTAATATTTACAAACGCATCATGTTTTTTCCGGAATAATACATAAGTTTCTAGTCTATGATGCAGGAGGAGATGAAGGAGCTGCCGGCTCGCTGGTTACTTCGCCTTGATATCGTTCCGAGATGTCTGGATCTGAGGTGGTCCGTTCATCGTCGGAAACTTCTTCGATTTCTTCTAGAAGAGGAGGCGGAGTAGCTACGCGGGTGAAGAAGGGGATCTCGTAGCTAGTCAGATCAGCCACGTGACACCCGTATCCGACGTAGGAGTGCATGATAGCTTGAAGTTCCTACTACTGGCCGTCTTCGTCTACCTTGCAGTACCCTCTGGTCACTTGCCATATCTCCATGTTTCCATGGTGGCTCGTGACCATGGTGAGAGCGTTCTGCGCAGCAGTCCACGCGGAGGACATATTCCAGTCCCGAACAAGCTGCGGCATCTCCTTAGCCTTATCCCCCACCTGAAAATCCGACATGCTTGGCATGTCCGGAATCCTGAGAGACTCGCCAATGTCCTCAAGGGACTGGCAGAAGTCATGAAGAAGATCACCGACTTGGGTAAGCCGGTGGGTGCTGGGCTCGGAGGAGGAAGAATCCGTCAAGTTCAGAGGACCTATACATAAAACAAGTCAAGAAAAATCCGACATTGATAAAAGTCGAAGAAAAGATAAATCAGACAGATGGAACATACCGAGAATGACGTTGTCAATCTTGGTCTTCTCCTCCCGGAGACTCTGGATTTCAGCCTGGAGCACCTGGGAGATGTCCTTCTCTCTGCCAAGCTCATTCTTGAGGTCCGAGATTATTTTATCTTGAGTAGCAATCTTGCGAAAACGCTCTTCGGTGGGCATTGAGGAGGATTCAAGGACTTGAGCTATGCTCCTTTCATGATCCGCCTTGAGCTTATCCAGCTCTTGGCGGAGTCTCTTGTTCTCCACCACCAGGGTCTTTAGGTTCTCGGCCTCTTCAATCATAGCGATGGATTGTTTCACCAGCGCTGTAAGTCAAAAAAGAACAACAGTTCAGAAAAATTCGACATTGAAAAAGCACAAGACAAGGTTTGAATCTCGGAATGTTTACCTTCGTCTTCATCCTTGGCTACTTTAAGTTCAGCATTTTTAAGCCGGAGAGCATTGATCTCTCTCCGCTTATCACAGACATTGGTCAATAATTCCTGGTTATAGGAACATACTTTCTGTAAGTCAGAATACCCAAAGTCAGAAAGCTACTTAAGACTCGGGCTAATATTTTTGCTAAATATCACCACGAGCCTTGGGGGCTACACTAGTTCGTTCTTTGGCATCCTAATAAAGCATAAACCCGGATTATGTATCCTACTTCATGCTTGGGGGTTAGAGGATATGATATAACATAATAGAAAAACAAGAGTTGGAATTCCGACTTACATATTGCTCGTGGGTGAGTTTATCCAAACCCGCGTTAACTTCAGCGGCCACCTTCTTGGCAAGAGTAAGGGATCACTAGGGCTGTTGGAAGCTTGCCAGTCCTGATCCTCTCGTGACGAAGGCGGACTTGAGCGAGAAGGTCAGAGAACTTGACGTCCTCTGCTTCTTGCGCTTTCTCTTCAGGTGATAAATGGCTTTTCTCCAGCATTGCCTGGCTAGCCGCTGGATTTCCTCTGCAGATTTCCGGGACAGGCCAAACTTGGCAAGTCCCGGATTGCTGATGAGGTTTTCGGCGAAGACTTCAGCCAAGGGATCATTACCCAAAGAGGGTTCACCCTTATCTTGATCTGACGCACCCATGGTGATGTCAGTTTACGACCCAAGGATCGCAGGCTCCGTTGGAGGAGCCGGATCTTCTGCAACCACCGGAGAAGGAATGATCGCCGGAGTTGCAGAAGGTTGAGGGGCAGGAGTCGAAGGAGCTTTGGTAGGGGAAGCTAGGGTGAGCTTCGTCTATCACAGGGGCTTCGAAGGAATCCCTTTCCCCTTGCCCTTGATGAGCGGCTTTGCTCTGAGAATGAAGTAAAGTCGGAAAAATTACATCTCAGAAAGAAATTCGAGAAAGGTATAAAGGCGGAAATTGTGAATGAAAGTTGACTCTTCACCACAGGCACCTCCTTTGTGCCAACAACCACTGTCGGAGCTTTGTGCTTCTTGAGCGCAAGATCCGACAATGGGACCACTTCTGTCTCCTGAGAAAACTTAGGAGGATATCCTTCGAGCGGAGCAAGTTCTGACTCGGGGAGGTCAGCAAGCTGAAAACAAGAAAGCATATCAGTATTGTAGTATAAATTGAATATTGAAACACATAAAAGGTCTATCGATGGAAGCTTACAGGTACCACGGGGTTTTCCGCCGTGTGCATATCCAGAGAAATCTCCGGAATTCTCCTCTCGATCCGCTCCTTGATCAGCCACTTGATCTGGCTGATGTAGCCTTGAGTGGTGTAGGCTTTGGGGCTGATGCGGAGGGAGTCTTTTTTGGATGACGTGATGGAGTGCATCACTCTATCCCCGTGATACTGAAGTGGCTGGATCCGACGTGAGACCCAGCACTAGACCTAGTCGGATCCCTTCAGATCCTTGTGTTTGATCAAATATTCGATCCGTCTCTTCGCGAGGATCAGATCATCGGTGAGAGCCGGAGCAGCCTCGTCCCAGGAAGGCTGGGCCGTGGCAGCTCCGTCTACAAAAGTTAGCAAAGTAGTAGCTTTGTCGGGAGCTGGAATATCCCTATGATCGAAAAAAGTGGCTGGCCATTATTTGACCGAGTCACTGGCTGAAATTTTGGGATATGCCCGGTCACGTATAAGTGAAAAACTAATAGTGCGGGTGATGTAAGGAACACCGGCAGTGATGGAATTTCTCCGGACATGAAAGTAGTACCAGAAGAGAAGCAAACTTAGCCTAATGCCGAAAAAGCCCTCGAAAAGTGAAGCATACGCTGAGAGAGTTAGGAGGAAGATTGTGGAGTTGATCTCCGTAATGATCTATCACCTCGGAGAAGAACTCTGAGGGAGGAAAAGACAGACCTCGGTCGAGATGAGTACCGAAGTGGACACGCTCGCCATCGTGCGGGTTGGGGACGGTTTCACCGGAGTCGCTCCGCCAGTAGCCGGCGACGAGAAGCCCTTCCTTCTCCACGTTCTTGAGGCCCTCCCCATTGAGGGCGCAGGGGATCCAAATTCCCCGGAAGCTCTCCTTCTCTGCTACTACTTCTGCCATCGCCGCCGCCGCCGCTGCCACCAAACCAGAGGAAGAGGAAGAAGCCATTTCTCCGGTGAAAAGATGACCTGAAAGTGGCGGCGCTGGGAGTTCTGTGGGGGAAGGGCGAGGAGGCTCTATACACGCAGGAGGATTGGGAGGAAAGGAAACGGCAAAGGATTTGTGGAAAGGAGAAGGAGAAATCCAAACCCCTTCTATTCACCTAACTGCGCCAAGATTCGTGCAAATGCTACAGTGTAACCGCCACACGTCGTGGAAAGAACTGGGAAGGACCCACGCGATGATTGCGTCTCCTCGATCTCCATGCACGCATTGAAACGGCGCCTCGGTTCCACGAACCACGGACCCACCAACAGTCGTGATGACAACACGCTTGTCAGATGACGTGACTTGACCATGCTTGTGTCAGGTGGCGTTAGAGACCAAGTTCCGGCTTAGTTTGAAATGAAGCTGGAAAATCCGAGTAACCTGTTGATAGGTCCGACTTATATTTAAGACCCAGATCGTATTTTTTGTTGTGAAGTTTCAGGAACCCTTCAAGATTCTGCAAGCCGAAGATCAAGCTAGACGATGATAAAATCCGACTTTGCATCTTGGAGGCCTCCGGGGGCTACTGTCGGGGATATACTTTTCGGGTATCCTCACAGTTCCTCACTGACCAGGGTGGCCCACTTCGGGTTAGAGCTTTGCTTCATGGGCAGCCCAGTCAGAGAGAGAAGACAGAGTCCAATCCGGCTACGGGAAGGCCCAAAAGACTTACCGACTTAGGCCCATAATGTTACTTGTAGTTTAAGATGTACTCTGTAACGAACTCTTAGTCATAGCCGGATTGATCTCTCCTGTAAACCCTAGGCCGGATATCTATATAAGCCGTCCTAGGGAGAGCCTTTAGGGCACCCAATACTTTAGACCCTCAACTCGCACAGGCGATACCCTTGTAACCCATATTTCGGCCCTGCCGTATTACTGGATTGGTAGCAGGAGTAGGATTTGTCCAAAGCCGGCGGATTCGAACCTGGGTAAACTTGTGTGCTCACCGTCACGAAATACCGTACGTCTCACACCCCTCTCTTCCGCGCGCCTCGAGGACCCCCTCATGGCGTACTTTTCCTCAATCCGATGACACCATGCCTCTTGGGCAGAATGGCTAAAACTCCGCATTCTGGTAAAATGGTGATATGCGAAGAAATGTTGAAACTTATACATAATGATGTATCGTATTTTCAACAATAGTGGAAATCATTAGGTAATTGTGGACTTAAGTGGATAAGCATATTTACTTAATGAAACATGAGTTTGAAACGATTTGAATTGTTCAAATGAGTTCACAACAAAGAGGATATTGAATTAACAACTCTCTTCGATTTGATCAACATGACTAAGGTATTCAAGTTAAGTTTAGCATAAAAGGAACTTGTTAAAGATGTTTCAAAAATTATGATAATTGGACGAATTCAAACTGTGTTGAAATGTCTAATCATCATAATCATTATGTATTAAGATACATATGTTATAATATCATCTCTTATAGGGATTATAGTCATCGTTTAGAGTTAAATATCAAAATAAGCAAACACTCATTTGAAATACAAAGGAACATCTAAAATATTAGTGGAAACAGCACCATAAGTGTTATGGCAAGTTCGAGTTTCTGGAGATTTCGTTAAGTCAAAATCGTGGCAAATAAACAAGTCTTTGTAGAGCATTCTTAGGAAGCTATGAATGCATCTTCCACAAAGGGGAAAACCTGTTGTTATCCAAAGTTGACGTGTCTTGATGAAGATACAAGTGGAAGAAAGTAAAAGATCAAACAAGGTATTTGACCTTGCCTCCGGATTGTTGAGTGGCGCAGCAGAATTTGTTTCGTGAAAACAAAATCTACATATAGAGGAGAAACCAATGATAATGATCATAAAGTTTCAGGCAATACTTTTACTAAAGAAAGTAGGATTCAACAATATATTCTAACAAGCTTGTGGATTATATTGTTGATTCACTTGTCGTATTTTGAGCAAGACATACCTACAAATTTAAAAGAAGCGTGATGGACCTAAGTACGAGAAATGAATGGTCATTGAAATCTCGTTAGTGGAATTCTCGATTTGATGATAATCAAAGAATTTTGGAATGTCCAAGATTGTCGAGAGGACCTAGTTCTGAGTCGGAGAAAATCAGCTTGGCTAATTCATAATATGTAGCTGACATATTTTGAGTGGGAGTTAAAGTGAAATCCTTGGATCTCAAACATGAATGTCATATTTGAGTGGGAGCGTGAAATCATTCTGGGATATGTGGATAACATATGTGAATGATGTGATTGGTGTTAATAATGTTTAAGGATGAAGTTGAAGTTATTAAACAAGAAAATCTATCGAGATAGATTGGTTAATAAACACTAAATGTCAAATGCTTCCTGGACTTGATTCTGAAAGATGTTCAGAATGTCCTAAGACGAGATTCTGAAGAAGCTCAGAATGGAACAAGGTAAGAAAGAAGTTCTTGCTGTATGAAGCATTGAGTTTGTATTGCAACTATGGTTAAAAGAAAGAGATGCGTAATGTGACCCATGTTGTATACTCGACATAATGTGACCCCAAGTTCTAGTTGGTAAGACAGAGTCTTAACTGTAAGAACATGTCTTTAAGTGATTCCTGAGTTGATCACAGAACCAGAATTAAGTTTGTACTTAAATGGCTAGAAGCAAAGTAAGTGGCATGGTTGCATTCCATGCACTAGGATCTACATACATATAGAAGTATAAAGGCTCCATCTGATGTGATGTATAATGTTATAGCGGGGCTAGTTCGCTTTTAACGTAGAATGATGTGTCCCAGGGCCCAGTGCCCATGAGAAAGCCCTCGAGGTTGATCTAAAGTCACTGTAATCTCCTACAATCCGGCCTCGTTCTGCTGCCATGACTACAGTATATACACAAAGGATAGCAAAGTGTGTTTCGAAGTTTAGATGACAACGGTGGAAATGACCATCATCATAAACACTAGAAACAAAAGTCTCACTTTGTCACCAAACAAATACTTCGAACCATTATAAGATAATGGAGTGAATGCTAAAATTAGGAAGACATTAACGATTTGCAAAAGACATAATGATCTGGTAAAACAGAACATGGACATGACGTTTCCGACGAGAATGCATGATCTGTAAACGCATATGGTATATGGTTTATATGAGCAAAATGCGAGCTAGATTATTTGTACTCTAGTGCAAGTGGGAGCTGAAGGAGATATGACCTAGAGGCATTAATAAGTAGGTTTTTATTGTCATATCTCAATTAGTTTATAATAGTTTCATGTTGTGTTATAACTGTGCCAAGTACAAACATTGCTACAGCTGTGGTATGAAACAACCAAGTCCCTAGTAACCTCTATTCATACTAGTTCGTTGGTCATGAGGATGATCTGGGTTTCAAGATCATGGGCATTTGTGCCAACTGACAACGGGATCATATCACTAGAGAATGATGTGATTGGACATTCCTCGAAGGATTGCAACACGATCAAGTTATATAGTTCATTGTTGCAACAACTATACCTAGACTCCTTTTCCTTAGACCGTGAGCTCATATTACTCACTGTTTCCCGAGGCTACTTAGACTGCATCAAGCGCCACTTGGTAATACAGTGGTTATAAAGGTGTACGTTGGGTATTCCGCAGGAACAGTAGATGACATGTAACTGCAAGACCAGTATTTGTTCACCCACATGACGGTAAAGATACATACGACCGACTTGGTGAGATTACATCCATAAATGTTGCAACATGTGACTCGGTCACGGGGATGTAATATCACGGTAACAAGAAAACAAAACATGTTTTGAACAAGATTGAACAAGGTATGGGATACCAATGATCGGATCTCGGACATGTTGTATCGAGAAACAAAAGGAAGAGGATGCTACATTTAGCAGTTCAAACGACATTGTCAGCAGGAATGCATAGGGGTCACATGGATATCCCTGGTCCCTCTGTTGATTATTGATACAGATTATGTCTAGAGCATTCCCGAGACGTGAGAGGATACACTTAAGGGTATGATGAGAGTGATCATTCGTAAGACAAAATCATAGTAGAGAAAGAGAGAAATCCGGAATTGTTCGATAGAGAGATCCGAAGTTGTTCAGAGAAAGAATAAAGGAAAAGACCCGGAAAAGTGTTTTCGGATAAATGGGAATTTAAATATACATTTATTATATGTTAACTGTGAATTAATATATTCTAAATAATATTTAAGTTAAGACTGATAAAAGAAACTTTTATATTAGGCTAAATCCGCGGAGGGAAATAGCCTAGAAGAAAAGCTGCAGAAAAAAGAAAGGGAAAAAGAAAAATAGCCCAGCCCACTATGCGGCGGATAGTATCCACCGCACGGGGCGAGCCACAGCCGCCAGCCGCCACCCAGCCTTCTCGACATGGCCCACGCGGGCGCCAGGGAGCAAGGTGGGCGGGCGGGCCGCTCGGGCAGGCTACCGCCCCCCGGGCCGCGGGAGCTGCTGGGTCGCGCGGGGCATTGGCGGCCCACCCGGCCGCGTGCAGGCTAGCGCTATGCACCGCTTGCTGCTGGGCCGCGGTGTGGCTCGCTGGCCCACACGGCTAGCGGCCCCCTTTTTCTTTTATTTGCTATTTTCTGTTTTGGCTATTGGGCTGGTTTTTTTGGCCCAACCGGCCAGGACAAAAATACCTCATATTTTTCTTTTACTAATAGTCCCACATGGCTAACCTAATGGGGAGGGCATACCCCCTCCGCCTATATAAAGGGGTGCCCATGGGTGGGATGACACACGCAATTTGAGAAGTCCTTTGGTTGACTTTCTCCCTCCCTCTCTCTATACCTTGTGACCATGGCCCCAAGTTTGGGTTGTGTGATCGAGGCACACATGTAGTACGCCGTTGCGCTGCAGGGATTCCTAGCCGGATATCAACTTCCGCACTCCCGGCTGGATCGGAGAGCTGGAGGTCTCATCGTGCACCGGATGTGTACGAAGACACGAGGCTCAACACTTGGGGCGCTTAAATGTCGTGAGCCGGAGCTGCTGGACGATGAAGATGAAGAAGGATCAAGGGGTGACCTACGAAGAGCTTCGCGACCTTGAGGTCGGCTACGAGTACGACTACTTCAACCACGTCCCCCCCGAAACGTTAACCGCGTACGGTCTACAAGGGTATGTATTCTATATGCATTGGTCATTACCGCATTACTACATAGATAGATCCTAGGCAGTTTTGGGGGTTCCATCGTAGGAATTTTTTTGTTTTCTGCTATAGATCCCCTTCATAGCATACCTTAGAAGCTTCAACTTCAAAATTTATGCAGAGCGCCAAAATATCCCACCCACCCATTCAAACATCCCACCCATCCATTCAAACATCCAGCCCCAAAATTATTTTATTGGACAAATTTAGCCTGGGAGCTTGAAAGGGCGTTATACATTGTGTGAAAAAAGGGGGGCGGTGGCATTTTGAGCCGTCATCTTTGTAGTTGCTTCACAACAAAACATATTGTTGTTACTTGGAAATTCAAAATTAAACTTCAAATTTGGAACAAGACATATTGGTTAATTTGCAAAGATGCACCGATCTACCAAATACGGACATGTCATCATAAACTATTTCCATGAGCTTGGTCACCTTTTTTGGACTATGGTCATCTTCTTGAAAGCCTTAAATTGTTTGAAAATTTCAGCAAATGCCTAGAAACTCGTTTAAATGCTGGGAAGCAACTCTCCCTGGCATGTGGGTCTAGATGGTGACAGTGCGTCTGAGAGGCCCCACGCCGGAGTAGCATATGCTAGAAGCTTTGACCTCAAAATTTTGGTATGGCGCCCAAACATCGCACCCATCCATTAAAATATCCCACGCATCCATTCAAACATGCTTCACCTCTTTCTAGAATGAAAAATTCCTCTTCTATTCCTGCTTTGGAAACAAGAATCTAAGGGAGCACTGCAATAACAGAGGGATATATGTGGTAAATTTGCGTTCTCCCAAGTGCATCACCCCATCAACGTTTCCCAACCCTTCTTCAATATTTACCTCCCCGCCCACTCCGACCTACACTGACTTTTTGGACCCACTATGCAAGTGACCCACTATGCAAGTGACCCACTATACAGTTTGAACATTATTGAAAATGCCTTAAACCCTAAAACCCTAAACTCTCAACCCCGTCTAAACGACCCTGGCAAATGAGATATCATGCACTTGTAGATCAAAATTTCAGATATACTTTCCTCAAACTGTGCTAACGCCATTCAATTCCATGAATATAAGCATATATAAAACAACTTGGACATTATCGAAAGTTCCAAAAAACCTAAAAGCTAAACCCCTAAACCCCAAAAACCATAAACCCTAAACCGTCATCCCCTTAACCCCTTACCAAGCAGGTATCATGCACTTATAGATCAAAATCCAAGATAATTTCATTAAATTGCGATAACACGAGTCTATTCCACGAATATATATAAGCATATATATATAAAGCTTAAACATTATTATTGAAAATTCATAAACACTAAAACCTAGAAAACCCTAAACCCTAAACCCAAAATACCAACCTTAAATTCCTAAACCCTAAATCCTAAATCATATACCATAAACCCTAAACCCTAAACCCTTAAACCCTCAACCCAAAAAACACGAACCCTAAACCCTAGGCTATATATATCTTGTGTGGAAACTAGGGCAGTGGGATTTTTAGCCATACTTATTTGTACTTTCTTCATGACAAAAGCCACTGTCGTCGCTTGAAAAATTAAAAATAACTTCAAATTCATAATCTTCGTTTGTAAATAATATTTTAAATGCTAATAATACGGACCGATCAACCAAATACAAACATGTTGTTATAAACTATAGCAAAGATATGGCCATGACCTTGGTCATCTAGTTTAAAATCCATGCATATTCATACATGGTACGCCATATATCGTATGACAAAATTAAAGTCATTATTATCGATTGGGGTTTTTAAAATAACTTCAAATATGGAAGCTCTTTTTGTAAACAATGTTGAAATGCCAATATGCACCAATCTACCAAACATGGTTACATTATCATAAAGTATGGTAACACATAAGGCCTTGACGTTGGTCATCTAGTTTTTGAAAGCCATGCATGTTCAAACATGGTACGCCATATGGTGAAATGAGTTTTTCAAGGGTTATCAAATTTTATATATGTTTTCATGGAAATTAGCTAATGCACATAGTGAGACACCAACGAGAAACGAATAGTTGTATTTCGTTTTATATTTTGTTTTTTTTAAATGGCCTAGATTTGGTTTCATTGCCATTCATATCAAAAAATTGAAATCCTGCAAAACTATCGGTGGTTCTCCAATATTTGACTAATTCGGTACCTTGAAATAATTTTTAAAAACTCAAGAGCAAGCTATATCACACACTTTGTAGTTCATAATTAGACATACTTACTTTCAATTGTCAAAAAGTCATTTTCTTGCACAACTTCAGCTAGGAAGCTTGGAAACTCATGAAAGTAGGGCATTTTCAATCAAATCTGGACTCTCCTTTGTAAACAATTGCTTGAAACGCCAAGATCGACCAATCTACATATGGCCATGTTTGTAAGCTTGGTTGGAGAAGATGTTTCAATGTACGGAGTAGTACAAAACATGAAAAAGGTACAAAAACTATGGCTATGACCTTGCTCCTCTTGTTTGAATTCCTTGAATTAATGTTCATTAATTTCGGTAGATGTCTACAAACTCATTAAATGCTAGAAAGCATACAGGACTATGGGTCTATCTGACAGGGACAACATCCCATGTGGGAGTAGCGTACCTTAGAAGCTTCAACTTCAAAATTTCCGTAGAGCGTCGAAATATCCCGCCCACCCATTCAAACATCCCGCCCATCCATGCAAACATCCAGCCCCAAAAATTATTTTATTGCACAAATTTAGCCTGGAAGCTTGAAAGGGCGTTATACATTGTGTGAAAAAAGAGGGCGGTGGCATTTTGAGCCATCATCTTTGTAGTTGCTTCACAACGAAACACATTGTTGTTACTTGGAAATTCGAAAACAAACTTCAAATTTGGAACCAGACATATTGGTTGATTTCCGAAGATGCATCGATCTACCAAATACGGACACGTCATCATAAACTATTTCCATGACCTTGGTCACCTTTTTTTTGGACGATGGTCATCTTCTTGAAAGCCTTAAATTGTTCGAAAATTTCAGCAAATGCCTAGAAACTCGTTTAAATGCTGGGAAGCAACTCTCGCTGGCGTGTGGGTCTAGACGGGGACAACGTGTCTAAGAGGTCCCATGCTGAAGTAGCATTTTCTAGAAGCTTCAACCTCAAAATATTGGTACGGTGCCCAAACATCGCACCCATCCATTAAAATATCCCACACATCCATTCAAACATGCTTCACCTCTTTCTAAAATGCAAAATTCCTCTTCTATCCCTTCTCCGGGAACAAGAATCCGAGGGAGCACTGCAATAACAGAGGGATATAGGTGGTAAATTTGCGTTCTCCAAAGTGCATGACCCCATCGATGTTTCCTAGCCCTTCTTCAATATTTACCTGCCCGCCCATTCCGACTTACACTGACTTTTTGGACCCACTATGCAAGTGACCCACATGTTAGTGAGCCAGAATTACGGGAAGTAGAGATTTCCATCGCTTCTTGTTCAAAATTCAAACGCTTAACCGAGATAAAATCATACAACCTGGCTCAGAAGCTTCAAAATTCATGAAACTTGGGCATTATCCGTCAAAAAAATATACTCTGTGAGAAAATTGGTGTGGTGAGTTTTGAACCACATATAATCTTTGTAGTTGCTTCACAACGGAAGCCATTGTTGTCACTTGGAAAATTTAAAATAACTTCAACTTGGATGCACCTTTTTTTAAACATTCTTTGAAATGCCAATATGCAGTTATGCACCGTGTACCAAACATGGACACGTTATCATATACTATGGGAAACATATTGCGATGACCTTGGTCATCTCGTTTGAAAGCCATGAATGTCCATACATGGTACGCCATATTGTGAAATGGGTTTCTTCGAAAGTTGTCAAATTTTAGCATACTTTTCATGGAAAGTAGGTTGCATTGCTTGAATTTATGTAATTTTTATTTGGATTTTTCTTTCAAAAGGTCTCAAATTAGGTTGCATTATTAGCATTCGAAAGTTGAGGGGTTGTTTGGTTAAGCTTATTTGTCGCTTTTAGCTTTATTTTATAAGCCACTTTAGAATTTTTTTTCTTTTGGCTCATACCATCATTCAACTATGTCAGAATAAAAGCTAAAAAAACAAAGCCAGAAACATATTCTTGGCTTTATTTGCCAAAAATCAAAAGCCAGAATTAGAGCCCAACCAAATAGCGCCTAAATCTCGCGGAACTCTTGGTGTTTCTCCCTTTTTTAGTACTTGGGTACCTTCAATTGTATTTAATAAAAAATATGACCAAGAAAGATATCATCGACTTGGAGATCAAATTTTGAGATACTTTCATTAAATTGTGGTAACACCATTCTATTCCATGAATATATATAACCATAAAGTTTGAATATATTATTGATAATTCACGGAATCCTAAACCATAAACTCTAAACATTCACCAAGCAGGTATCGTGCACTTATAGATCAAAATTTGAGATACTTCCATTAAATTGGGTAACACATTCTTTTCCACGAATACAAGCATAAAGCTTGAACAGTATTGAAAATTCCTGAAACACTAAACCTCTAAACCCCTAAAACCGAAATCCTAAACTCCTAATCCCTATAACCCTAAACCCTGACCAAGCACGTAGCATGCGCTTATAGATCAAAAGTTAAGATAATTTCATTAAATTGGGTAACGCGAGGAATATAAGTATAAATCCTAAGCAATATCAAAAATTTCCTAAACCCTAAACCCTAAACAACCCCTAAAACTTAAACCCTAAACCCTTAGTCATAAACCCTAACCAAGCAGGTGTCATGCACACATTGATCAAAATTTGAGATAATTTCATTAAATCAGCTAACACCATTATGTTCTACAAGTATAAGCATAAATCTTGAGCATTATTGAAAATTCGCTAAACCCTAAACCCAACAACCCATAAAACTAAACCATAAAAACCTATAACCATAAACCCTTGACCCATAGACCCTAACCAAAGCAGGTATTGTATACTTATACATCAAAATTTGAGATACGTTCAATAAATTGTTGTAATCCCATTCTATTTCACGAATATAAGCATAAAGCAGCTTGAACATTATTGAAAATTCTTGAAACCCAAAACCCTTAAAACCCTAAACCCTTACCAAGCACGTAGCATGCACTTATAGATGAAAATTTTATATACTTTTGGTTAATTTGGTAACGCCATTTTATTCGATGAATATAAGCATAAATCTTGAGCATTATCGAAAATTCCCTAAACCCTAAACAACCCGTAAAACCTAAACCCTAAAACCCCAAACCTCAACCCATAAGCTCTAACCAAGCAGGTATCATGCACTTTATAGATCAAAATTTGAGATACTTTCAATAAATTAGGTAATGACATTCAATTTGATGAATATAAGCATAAAGCTTGAGAATTTTTGAAAATTCGCTAAACCCTAAACCCTATACAATCATAAAACCTAAACTATAAAACCCTAAAACCCACGACCCATAAACCCTAACCAAGAAGGTATCATGCACTTATAGATCAACATTTTAGATACTTTCATTAAAGCAGGTACCATTCTATTCGACGAACATAAGCATAAATCTTTGAGCATTATTGAAAAATCACTAATCCCTAAACCCTAAACAACCCATAAAACCTAATCCGTAAAACCCTAAATCCTCAACCCATACACCCCAATACAAGCAGGTACCATGCACTTATAGATCAAAGTTTGAGATACTTTCATTAAATTGCGGTAACGCCATACTATTCCATGAATATAAGCATAAAGCTTGAAAATTATTGAAAATCAAAAACCCCTAATCGTAAACCCTAATAACCTCCTAACCCTAGAACCCTAACCTCCTAACCCTAGAACCTTAAACCCTTACTAAGGAGGTATACTGCACTTATAGATCAAAAATTGACTTTTATTAAATTACGATAACACAATTCTATTCCATGAATGTAACCATATATATAAAGCTTGAACAATATTATTGAAAATTCCCTAAACCCTAAAACCTAAACAATCATAAACCCTAAAACCCTGAAAAACCCTAAACCCTAAATCATGAACCCTAAACCCCTAAACCCTAAAAGTATAAACCCTAAAATCCTAAACCATAAACCATGAACCCTTAAACCCTCAACCCAAAATAAACCTTGGACCCTAAACTTAACCCTAGGCTATATATACTTTGTGTGAAAACAGGGGCAGTGGGATTTTGAGGAATATTTTGTAGTTGCTTCATGACAAAAGCTATTGTTATGCCTTAGAAAATTGAAATAGCTTCCAATTCGGAAGCTTCCTTTGTAAACAATATTTTAAATGACAATACGCACCAACTAGCCAATATGAGTAGGTTATTATAAACTATATAAAAGATATGGCCATGACCTTGGTCATCTATTTTGAAAGCCATGCATATTCTTACATTGTACTCTATATATTGTGATACAATTTTTTCTCAAAAGTTATCAAATTTTAAGATTATATTTTTCCATGGAAACTAGCTAATGCACATAGTGAGATAGGAAGAGAGAAAAGAATGGATGTATTTTTTTTATTTTTTTCTTTTTTTTAAAAAAATGGCCGAAGTTAGGTGTCATTACCATTCATACCGAAAAGTCATTTTATTGCATAGATTTAACTAAAAAGTCATCTTGTATGAAAGCCTTCCAAATATATTGTTTATCAATTTCAGCAACTATGTGGAATATCATTTATATGTTGGTAAGCATATCATCGTTGGCGTGTGGGTCTAGGCGGGGCCAACACGTGAGAGCGGCCGTGTCGGAGTAACCTACGTCAGAAGGTTGAACCTCAAAATTTCCGCAAGGCACCGAAACATCCCGTGCACATCTATTCAAATATCCCTCGCATCTATTCAAATATCCCGCCTCGCTTTTTGCAAATAAAAAATTCGTCTTCTATCCCTGCTCTGAAAATAAGGACCTTGGGAGTACTACAATAATCGAGGGGTATAGGTGGTAAATGTGCGTCATCCCACCTATATTCCCCCCCCCCATCATCACTTCGCTGCCCACACCCCTCCAACCTCGACCTTCCTCCAGCTACATCACTGCCAGCCCTCTCTTCCACACCGGAGCTCCTCCACTATCAGCGCTCTTCACCGAAACTATTTCACGGACTCCCTAGCTGCACCGGATCTGTTTCGCCAATGCTATCATCTACCCTACCGGGGCCGCTTCACTGAATCACTTGTTGCTAACCTTGAAATGCCGAACCGCCGCCCCCGCCGCCCTCTTGCTCGTCCCGCCCGTCCTCACCACGTAGCGGTCATTTCTCTTGCCCGTTTGCTATATTTTTCGTACTCGTTAGCTACGAAATCATTAGGATGTTGCTCAATATCCTGGATGCTATTGCCATTTTGTTTGCACCCTTCATCTGGTAGGTCCTATCCACATCATTAGCTTCTAGCTCTTAGTTCCTTTCTTATATTCTCACTCTATCGGTTTCATCCTCCAACACCAACTCATAGATGCTATTTTTTCCGAGCACTCGCACGGGTCATGCAAACAGCTCATAGAGGATCCAACACTCACAATCTGATGCCTAACAAGGCTGAATCCCAGGTTTCCTTGTGTTACTTAGGCCAGTTTCTTGTCATGCTAATAAGTTGTATAACTCGCATGCCTAATAAGTTAATAAGTCATTCTACCGAACACCTTGCCATGACATTTGCATTCTTGTTTTATTGTGCTTCTATCTACAAATGCTTAATTCAGAAAATGTCCATCTAGTTTGAATGATATATCTGGTCATTATTAATGCTATATGTTGGTGTTTTCACCTTCTTTCATCCTTCCAAACCATCTATCTAGTTTTGAATCATATATCTGGTAATTTTTAATGTTATGTTTTTTGTGTTTTTCAAGAGTTTTCATCCTTCCAAACCAGCTAACTTGGTTTCAAATGTCATGCAGAGAAATGACAATGGAGTACAAGGACCAAAGTTTCAACTGCAAGGTTCAGATTATTCTGGCCGATTGACCAGGAGTCACACCCGCTCGAGAAGGACCTACTGTCAGCCTAAACGTGCTATTGTAAGTTCATACTTACTTTAAATGATCTCTACTTTATATAGTACTACTTATTTCCCTTGTTCTTTGCTTTAACCTCTTTCAACATATTTTAGACTGTAGTTAAAACCTAGTAGGAGTCCCTGGAAGGCAGGACTAAAAGTTGTCAGCCTCTTCCCATTCATCCTCCCATTGCATTTCTGAAGCAAACAAGTTACTTAACAGTCCACCTAGCATAACTCCTACAGGTGATAAATATATACAGGTTGTATTGCATGCAGAACGAAAGGGTGTAGATCCTCTTAGATCTATAGCTGAAATGTTGAAGAAGAGGACATATGATACATTGAAGCGAATCACCATGTACTGATCTCTTATTGATATAGTGACACATTGTAATCTTTTAGAATTACGATTTTGTTATATAACCTGTTGTAATAAACTTTTATTGTTGTGTAATAAGTAGTTTTAATTTGTGCGTATTTATCAATTGATATCTTGATATTCACCTGTTCTGCCAAAGGTAGGCGCTAGCAAAAAAGGCCAAAACAGTAACAGGACAGAGCAGTAGCAAGCCGAATGTTGAAACAACATGCGCATGGATGGCGCAAAATGACCAGAACAGTAAAAGGACATAACAGTAAAACGCCATAACAGTAAAAGGCCAGAACGGTAAAAGGCCATAACAGTAAAAGGCCATAACAGTAAAAGGCCATAACAGTAAAATGCCAGAATGGTAAAAGGCCATAATAGTAAAAGGCCAGAATGGTAAAATGCTAGAATAGAAAAATGCCAAAATAGTAAAAAGCTAGAACAGTAAAAGGCCAGAAGAGTAGAAGGCTAGAACAGATAAAGGCCGGAATAGTGAAAGGCTGGAGCTGCGAATGGTCTCGATAGTTAATGGCCGGAACAGTAAACGTCTAGAACAATAAAAGGCTAGTCCGATGGCAGGCTAATAAAGTAACAGGCCGAACAGTAAAAGGCTAGATTGGCAAAATCCCAAACACTAAAGGGCATAAACAGTAACAGGGCGAAATTCCTAAAAGGTTGGAATAGTAACATGACTGTATAGTAAAAGGCTAGATTGGCAACAGGCATGAACAGTGCCAGGACGTCTTGGTGCAGGCCTTAAGTACAACATAGTGTTGGGCTAACCTGGGCCTTATATCGGCCGAAACAGTGTCGGTCCCGAAAGTGTACATGCCACTGCTAGCTGCAGTACTACGCCGATTCAAGACAGTGCATGACTAAACAGTAAAGGGTCATGTTCCTATTGGGCTCTCCACATGGGCCGACCCATTTAATTATTAGTAGGACTTGGCTTGGCCTGGCTTGCACCACAGTTTCTGCGACCGTTAATGGCGGTAACTGGAGATTAACGGCGGTTGCCATATGGTAGGTTGCATGACATTAGCAGTCAGCGCGGGTGGCGAACAGATCTGTGACGGAACAAGTTTTCATGGCCGAAGGGTGCGATCCGCAACGGTTGGAAAAAACCCTAGTTGATTCAGTTGTGATGAGGCTTTTACCACAAAGGCCATCCTTCACTAAAGACTTTTTAGCAACAAAAAACATGCCCTCAACCATGAAAATCGTCTGTTATAAAAGCCAACTTTTCTTGTAGTGGGAATAGAAGTGTTTTTATAGTCTCGATTTACTAATGTGGGTGTCAATAAGACACTTCACTATTATATTACTTAGGACATGAATTATCTTACTCAATTTTGCTATTATAAAACATCCTAGATTTACTTGGGAAGCTAAGAGTTAACTTGAGGAATTGGATTGATTGTTACACTCCTAGTTATTTATACTTATATGAAACTCTATTTTGATTGCCTTGAGTTATCAAAGCTTGAATAGTGTTCTTGGCATCTCTCTAACTTTGATGAGCCTTTCAAATGGAAGAATTGCTAGACGCATATGACTACCAACCGTAAGTGAATACATATTCTTGTTGTTTTAGGATAAATGCTGAATTCCTTATAGTTTTGTTGTTTTTCTTGCTCGAGGGCGATAAAGGTTTGAGATTTGGGGAGGTTGATGGCTCTAAAAATAGCCATATTTTTCCGCGTGTAAACATTTATTTTAGTCAAGTAATTGACAAGAATCAGTCTAGCCTTGTCATTAATGACTAATTATTGCAAAGATATGCAAACCATTGCTTTGAATTGTGTTGTGTAGGAAATTATGCTTTTTAATGTGAAATTAGGAGCCATAAATGAAGATTTTGAGGAAGTATAAATAGCCAAGTAATCCTAGAGCAATAACCAGGCGTCAGGGGCCATAAAAACCACTGGAACAGGCAGTGCCCACTTTTAGATTGCATCACAACACCACCAAAGGAGATCCAAACCATAGTTCATCCCCTCCATCTTCCATCCTCTCCATTAGCCATAGCCATTACTTTGCAATTTAGATCTCCTTGTGATTCAGTGACCATTGTAAGAATATATGATTTCAATCTAAGTATTTTGCACAATGTTTTCTATCGGTCATCTTATTCTTATGAGTGAGTAGTACTCACGGGCTACAGGTTGGGGTGAAACCTCATAGCAACTATGTGCATCTAATCTATGGGAGCATTGTGTTTTGTTTGAATAAGAGATTTGTATCATTTGTTTCTTTGTCTCTTGCCTCGATCTTTGGACTTGAAGGTACCCAACACCCGCGAGATCAATAAAGGCTTGAGGTGAGATACTTAGCTAGCGGTGATCTCATTGGAAACCCACTGATAGAAAGGGATATACGGTCTTCGCTTCGTGACACATTCAGGAACAATAGCAACATCCCTCCTTAAGGTGATCTCATAGCAAACTAGTGATAGAAAGGGCTATACAGCCCAATACTTAGTGGTGCAACTAGTTATATCAAAAGGCTATTACTATTCCTATGACTCACATGGGTTTTTGTCAACACCCGGATTTTTAATCCCAGATGCCTGTTATGTCATTCATCGCAATCCCAGGATTACCATTTTTGCGAGACATAACAGATTGGATATCATAGTACATCATCCATTACAAACCATACATAAGGTCTTACACAAATAAGGATCTCATGATCCAGTCTTAATACAACAAGCAGCGAAATAAATAATAAGCGTAGCGGTGGGGTCCATCTTCAGGGGCATAGGCAATGCTGACGAAGGAAGATAGTCCTAGTTATCATAGCCGTCCTGCTGGCCATCATCTTGGTAGTCTCCTTCATAGTCTGGCCATGAGAATAGCCAGGGATAAAATCCATGAGTACTCTTTAAGTACTCTCAAACTACCACTAACAAGTAGTATGGTTCCAAAGTAAAATGCTAACTCTAAGTTTAACTATAAAGTTAAGTTTGAAACCTAAGCTGAGTTCAAAAGAAAAGAAAGATAACTTAAAGTTCTAGAATCACTTAAGTTGGGAAGCTAATGGCATAGTCACAACCCTGTTGTGATCAAGTCCATATTCAATCATTCATTTCAGAAGTTCTTTTGAAAACATCTAACAACGAAACAGTATGGCCACTCCAACTGTCCATAACCGCGGAGGCGGCTATTCGAATAGTTTGACCCTCTGTAGAGGTGGTACAGTTTCACCACAAGATTCGATACATCTGTCAGGGATAACCCTGAATCATCATACTTAGTATGCAGATAATCAAACATAACATTTCCTTTACACACCCTAGTATAAGCACCTCTCCTATGAGTATGGCCTCCCAACCATGACCATCTGTCATCTTGGGCACTACATAGGTGGACAACATTGAGAGGTAGCCTCAGCTCAAACCTCTCCCGTGAGGGAACTAATTCTAATGCATATAAATTTCTGGCTAAGCCTTACCCAATTCAGGTATTGTGGTTGTATGGTAAATTTGGAATGGTATCGCATCCGAATCCAACCATCAGTTTTGTAAAAGGGTTAAGGCTCATGCCTCAACATTTTCATCCTCATAAACCCTTTGTGTTTCTCAACACATGTCAAAACATCTCAATATATTGACTCATCATTCCAAGGTTTTCACAATGCATTTTCACCAAGTATTCCCATCTAAAGTGACTCAAGTTTTTATCTAACTCTAAACTATTAGGTTAAGAGTGTTCACTAAGGTGGAAAGATGGGATCAATCTCATGCCATAGAATGACAATTAAAGGTATCTATATAGGTCAAGTTTTATACTCTTTATGCTACCTTGAAAACAAGTAAAATACTTTGGGAAAAGTAATGGAACTAAAGCTTGGAAATAATACTTGGGGTAAGTAATAGTCAAGATGGTATAACCAAGGCATGCCTAAAGCAACTTTACTCAATCATATAGCTTAATTCTAGCTTGCTAAGCATTATACTTGCAAGTGTTAGCTTGCATTGTTAATGGTGGCTTGCCTTGTGCAGTGCAGTGGTTGAAGTTTTCTTCCTCCTCTTGATAGAACTCCTCCTCCTCGAAAGCTTGGTCGGTACTATCGTCTATAAATACATATGGAGTACACAATCACCAAACAATACTTAACTACTTTAATTAGCACTCTAAGGCACACATTTGATGATCTATTATCATCACAAGCATCACAAGTTTTATTAACTAGTTTCATTCTTTTTATTTAAGAAAACTAATATCTAAGATGTGGGAATGTGATTTAATATTCACCACTTAAAATATGGGATCATGTGGACACATGTCATCACCCCATATTCTAACATGTGGGAATGTGATTTAAGGGTTGGTTAAATATTTAGTTAAGTTTAGGTTTATTATTTAATGATTTAAAGTGACTAGAAATGCCTATATAGCATTATTTTGCTACTAGTCCAAAGTTACTGAATGTAAACCTTAATATTATTACATATTCAGATAGGTATGGTTAAATGTGATTTTTCAGAGTTGGAATCAACTCAAAAGATATCATGGTTCATTTTATAAAAATGTTTGAATGTGCAAAAGCTTTTGTCTTGTTATTTTTACTAGGAGAGATCTCTAATTCTAAATGAATTAAATCCAACGGGCTTGTGTAGATCTTTTCAGTAGCTTTCTAACAAAATTGTAATCACTCCATTTGGATTTGTAGATCTCTCTGAATTGATTTTCAAACTAAGGGACAGAACTAGGTTCAAACTAAATTAGAAAAATCTAAATTTGAATTAAATGGGTCGCGCGGGAAGGAAAACGGGCCAGCCCAGTGGCGTTCCGCGGCACAGAGAACAGCTGACAGGAGGGTCCATCGGCAGTGGCTCTTTACACGCGAAGCGGTACGGGGCGATGTGGGCCATTAGATTAGAAGGGAGATCTACGGCTGTCGCTTGTCGTCGATGACAGACAGGTCGTCGGCGAGGTCTAACCCTAGCGCCTCGGTGGGGGTGCTTAGGGGGCATACCAGGGCTCCAGCTACTGCAGTGATGGGGGCGATCGAACGTGCTGTCGACGGCGGACTCAGGGGTGGTCGCGGCAACTCCTGGCTTGGACGGAATCGACGACGCCTTCTCCTCTGCAGCGGGCTCCTCCGGCCAAATTCCGGCGAACCCAGGCTTGAGTGGCTCCGGTGAGAGGTGGGGAAGGATCAGTGAGGAGAGGGGAGGGCAATGGTGTGAGTAGTTGGTGCAGGGAAGGGCTCCTTTTATAGGCGGGGCTAAGCGGCAGAGAAGCATGGGTGGTGCTCGCCGGTGACGACGGCACAGCGAGCTAGAGGCGTGGGCGGTGCGCTAGGACGGTGGGCGGTGCCCTGGCGAGTGTCACGGCGGTGAGTGTATAGTGGTTTGCGGTCGGGGGCAGTGAATGGCGCGGTGCGCACTAAGTCTGTGCCGACGGCGAGTTTCACGGTGGCCGGCGACTATGGGGCACTGTCGGGGGAAAGGGCGTGTCCGTTAGCTTGCTAGTCTGGTGGGGATCATGTAGACAGGCGGCTGGAGCGAGGCGATGTCTGGCTACGCGGGGACAGTGCGCGCTCTGCGGGCGGCGTCGGCATGGCCGACCTTCTCCGAGCACGGCGGTTCTGGGCCGTTCTGGTCGATGTCCTCGGGCTGGGGCTGGTTGGGCGGTGGAGGTGGACCACGGGCTACCTCCTGGACATGGTGGATAGCGTTGGCGGTGGTTGTGGCGTGCTGTCGTCGGTGAGGTGCCCAAATGGGGGCTCGTCCTTAGTGGCCATGACCATTTGGTCGTGGCACGGTGGGTTGCTGGGCTAGTGAGGGGTAGGGGAGTGTATTGGTTGGCTGTGGTTGCAAAATGGGGAACCAATTTGGTTCAAACACTGCTCCAAATAGTGTTTTGTGTTTTGTTTGAATTATGTCCACCAAGTGTTTGTGAAAATGGCCAAAAGAAATCAAGTTTGGAATTTTTGGATGCATTTTGGTGGGTTTGCTATACACATGCTTAAGCTTTCGTGGTTGCTTGGGTTTTGAAATTGGAGATCATTTGAGTGGTTTTTGAAATAGGGTGATCTTGATACCTACACTAGATTCAATTTTCAAATGTCATTTAAAATTAGGTTTTGAAAGATTTTGGCAGATCACAAGGTGGGCATTGGTACACTATTACTTGTACTAGCAAGGGGTGCAGAGGTCCATATTTATTTCTGTTAAGAATTGAGTCCTAGGAATAGCCAAAGTAGGCATGTTGATTAAAATGGCACAAATGACCATTTTTTTCTTTTATTCATTTTGATTTGTTTTTCTTGGGGATTTGTTTGGGAATGATCTAGATGATGTTTATTTCACCTAAGAATCATTTTGCAAGCAATGGATCACTTAATCATGGAAATTCAAAACAACTCCTATTTAAATGCACACACATATGAATGCTTTAATAATTTTAAATGGAAAAGTTTTTGTTAACCCTAATTTTGATGATTTGGATCTTAATAACCTTGGATTAAAGTTTTGGGATGTTACAAACCTTCCCCCCTTAAACAAAATCTCGTCCTGAGATTTACAAAGAAAACTAGGAACTAAAGAGATCTAGGAACTCTATCCTAATGTAATCTTCTCGCTCCCAAGTGGCTTCGTCTTCGGTATGGTTGCTCCATAGAATCTTGAGAAACTTGACACTCCTGGTCCTGGTGGTTCTGTAAGCTTCTTCTAGGATACAGATGGGTACTTCACGATATGTCAGGTCATTGTTGATCTCAACAGCTCTGTGATCGATGTTCTTGAAAACTTCAGCCTTCTCCGACACTTCTAGGCATTTGCGAAGTAACGAGATATGGAACAAATTGTGGATGGCTGACATCTCTTCAGGTAGTTCCAGTTGATATGATACTTCTCCTCGATGATTCAGAATCTTGAAGGGCCTCATGTACCTGGGGGCTAACTTTCCTTTCAGACTAAAGCGTGGCGTTCCCTTCAAGGGTGAAACCTTGAGATATACAAAATCTCCGACATTGAAAGTCAGGTCTCTCCTTCTCTTGTCAACACAACTCTTTTGTCTGGATTGGGCGGTATTGAGGTGCTCACGGAATTTGTGAACCTTCTCTTCGGCTTCCCGGAGAATGTCGGGTCCAAAGATCTGACTCTCCCCTACTTGCGACCAATTCAAAGGGGTGCGACACTTTCTTCTGTATAGGAATTCAAATGGTGTCATTTGCAAACTAGCTTGATAACTGTTGTGATTTGAGAATTCAGTGAAAGGTAGGCAGTCTTCCCATTTTGATCCGTACTCTAATACATATCCTCTAGGATCTAGTTGACTCTCTCAGTCTATCCAGTTTGCGGGTGATAAGCGGTGCTGAAATTCAACTTGGTTCCCAATCCTTCCTGAACTTTCTGCCAAAATCTCGAGGTAAACTGGGTTCCTCGATCTGATACAATGGTCTTGGGGGTTCCATGCAGACTAACAATCCTAGCAATATACAGTTCTGCTAGCTTCAAACTCTGGTAGGTATTCTTGACAGGTATGAAGTGAGCTACCTTGGACAGTCTATCAACTATGACCTAGATGGAGTCATTTCCCTACTGGAAGTAGGCAAACCGGTGATAAAGTCCATTCCAACGGAATCCCATTTCCATTCTGGAATCTGCAATGGTTGCAACAGTCTTGCGGGTCTCTGATGCTCTGCTTTGACTCTTTGACAGATGTCACACTTGGCGATGTAGCTTCCGATTTCTCTCTTCATCTTGTGCCATCAAAATTGCTCTTTCAAATCTTGATAGATCTTCGTTTCTCCGGGGTGGATAGAATAAATAGTATCATGAGCTTCCTGCATGATAACTTGCTTCAGTTCCGAATCTGCTGGCACACAGATACGTCCTTTGTACCACAGAACTCCCTCTTCGTGTTCAGTGAATCCAGGTAACTTTCATGTACCAATACGATGTTTGATTCCGTCGATACTTTAATTTCCCTTCTAGGCTTCCTTGATTTGGCTAATCAAAGTGGGTTGGAGTTCAATGCTAGCTAAGAATCCTTAGCTAACTAGCTGAGTTCTAAACTGCTCCAACTCCTCATACAAACTTGGCTGCTTCTCTTTGATCATGGTGTTTAGCCTACACGGCAATCTGCTAAGAGCATCTGCTACCACATTGGCTTTGCCGAGGTGATCGTGAATGTCAAGGTCATAATCCTTGATTAACTCTATCCATCTCCTTTGCCTCATATTTAGCTCCTTATGAGTGAAAATATACTTCAAGCTCTTGTGATCTGAGTAAATCTCACAGCAATTACCCATCAGATAATGACGCCATATCTTCAATGCCAAAACTATGGCTGCTAGCTCAAGATCATGGGTCAGATAGTTCTGCTCATGTTGCTTCAGTTGTCGAGACAGATAAGCGATGACTTTGCCTTCTTGCATCAACACACATCCGAGACCAATCTTGGATGCATCACAATATACATCAAACGGCTTCTTGATGTCTGGCATGATCAATATTGGGGCTGATATCAATCTCTTCTTCTGTTCTTGAAAACTGGCTTCACATTTGTCGGTCCATTCAAACTTCTTGTCCTTCTTCAACAATTGGGTCATGGGTCTAGCAATGCTCGAGAATCCTTCTACGAACTTGCGGTAGTATCCCGCTAATCCGAGAAATGCACGGACTTGGGTTTGAGTGGTTGGGGCTTCCCATTCTTCGACATCTTTGATCTTGGCGGGATCAACAGAGACTCCTCCGGCAGACACAATATGTCCTAGGAATCCTACTTCTTTCAGCCAAAACTCACACTTGCTGAATTTGGCATATGACCGATGCTCTCTCAGGGTTTCTAGGATGATTCTCAGATGTTTCTCATGCTCTTCTTCTGACTTGGAGTAGATAAGGATATCGTCGATAAACACAACTACAAACTTATCTAGGAAATTCATAAAGATCTTATTCATGAGATTCATGAAATAAGCAGGGGCATTGGTTAATCCTAAAGACATAACCGTATACTCGTATAAACCATAGCGAGTAGTAAAGGTGGTCTTCAGAATATCCGTTGCACGAATCTTAAGTTGGTGATAACCAGTCCTAAGATAAATCTTTGAGAATACCTGGGCTCTAGTCAACTGATCAAATAGATCCGCTATCTTTGGCAAGGGGTACTTGTTCTTGATGGTGACGTCATTCAGCTTCCTGTAATCTGTGCACAGACAGTTGCCTCCATATTTCTTGTCGACGAATAACACTCGTGATCTCCATGGCGATGCGCTTGGTTGAATCAAGCCTGTTGCTAACATGGCATCTAACTGCTTCTTCAGTTCCACTAACTCTGAGGGGTTCATGCTATAGGGTCTCTGGGCTATGGGTCTGGTTCTGGGGATTAGTTCGATAATGAACTCAATATCCCTATCTGGGGGCATACCTGGCAATTCATCTGGAAATACGTCGGGGTATTCACAGACTACTCTTACTTGGTCTATGGTGGGTAGGGCTAGACTCTTGTTGCACCTGAATTGGCGAGGTAAGGTTTCAGAGATATGCTCTACTATTACTCCAGAGCTACTGGTCATGGTGATGGATTTCTTAGCACAGTCTATCAGTCCTTTATGCTTTGACATCTAGTCCATACCTAGTACTACTTCCAATACTTTGGTTCTGATTACTATTATGTTGGCATAAAAAATCTATCACATGTATTCTGATAGGCACATCTTTGCAAATTTTTCGAGCTTTTGTAGTTGAACCAGGGATTTGAACTATCATGACATGCTTCAAGTTGGTTGGGTGAATCTTACTAGTGCATGTAAATTCTTCGGTGACAAATGAATGTGATGCTCCTGAATCAAACAATACCCTTGCTACAACTGATTTGACAGAAAACATACCCAGCACTACATCTGGCGCTTCATGGGCTTCCTCGGCGTTCATGTGGAAGAGACGGCCGTTGCGGTTGTGAGGGTTTCGTGGAGCAAACCTTCTCCCTGGTTGAACATGATGCTGCTGTTGAGCTGGGGTATTCACATTGGAAGTGGCGGCAGTCTTCTTGGGACACTCATTGGAGTAGTGACCCTTCACTCCACACTCGAAAGAAGTGATCTGGGACTCGTCTTTTGTTGCGACAGGCACATCATTGCTGCCAGTTCTGGGTGCAGTGTTGTTATTGTTGTTGTTCTTGGGAGGTGCACGGTTGAAGTTGTTGGCGTTGCTGGAGTTGTGATTGTTTCCTCCGGACTTCACATTGCCTCCGCTATGGTTGGGGTAGCTTGGGCGAGACATTGGGGGTCGATTGTTCCTTGGTGCATATCCTGGTGAGGGCTTGGGACGGTACTTCTGGTGACTACTGGATCCGGATTGCTGCATCATACGACGTTTGTGGTTGTCGTTTGCCTGATTAATCTTCCCTTCCATCTGAATGGCAGAGTCAACTAGCTCTTCGAGATCCTCGAAGCGGATGTTGACGAGGACAGTCTGCATCTCGTCATGCAGTCCGTTCAGGAATCTTTCCTTCTTCTTGACCTCCGTGTTGATCTTATCAGGGGCGTACCTTGCAAGCGACAGGAATCTGTCACGGTATTCCACCACAGTCATTCTGCCTTGCTTCAAATCGTGAAACTCATCCCTTAGTCGGGTGACTAGACCTTGCGACACGTGGGTACGGCTGAACTTGGTTTTGAAGGCTTCCCATGTCATCACCTGACCATGGTTCATATTACAGATACTATTCCACCAAGTTCTTGCATCTCCCGCCAGGTAGTGGGTGGTGAAGAGAACTTTCTTGTTGTCATCAACTCCTGCAACTTCTAAGTTTTTTTCCATTGTCTGTAACCAGTCATCAGCATCTAGTGGGTTTTCAGCCTGGTTAAAGATTGGGGGATTGGTATTCTGAAAGTTTTTGAGTTTGGATCCATGGTGATCCTGATTTCCATGCCCTTGGTTGTTTTGTGCCATTTGAGCTATCTACTGCAATGTTGCTAAGTTGGCATGGCGCTCTGCCCTGCTTGCTTCACGGTATGCAACTAACATCTGCATAATCTATAGCATTGGGTCTTGCAACGAGCTACTCCCTCCTTGGTTTCCATGATTCATCTGAAGATTTAGGTAGATAAAGGGGTAAGAGGGAAAGTTCTAAGGTTCATGGTTTTGGTTTCAAAGCTAAAACTTTGAGTTTTACTCAAGTTTTGCAACTAACTCCATTTCATTCACTCAAACAATCCCATGGTACAAACACACACCACAACAATAAAGGAAAACAAATGGTTTGAAGAACCATTCTGCAAGCTACGATACAGGGGACCGATACATCTCATGCTATGATAGTGATCTAGTGCATCTACTCATCGTCGATGAAGTCGGAGTCCTCATCGTTAGTGTAGAAGTCCACAACATCCTCCTCCAGAAAGTCATCATCATTGCTGAGGTAAGAATCCATGTCTCCCTGGATGTCTTCACCCTCCTCTTCTTCCTCCTTTGCTGCAAGCTGAGCTTCTTGCTCCTTGGCGTTCTTCTCGAGGTCGGCCACCTTCTTGCAAAGAAGGGCGATGGTGCGATCCTTCTTCTCGTGCTGGAGGCGAAGAGACTGACGGTCCTTGACAAGCAGTGAGAAAGTCTGGGCCTTCTGGGTGGCAATGGCACGGTTGTGGTTGGCAAACTTCCTAGCATTGTCCAACTCCTTTTGACGATGGTACAGCAGGAAGTCAAGGTTCTCCACTTGATGCTTCAGCTTTGGGTGACTTGGCATCTCCATCGGCATTCTCATGAAGTCACGTCTTGCATAGTGAGCAAATCGGGTTCCTTGTATTTGGTTAACGCTAAGGGCACATAGACGTGCGAGAGCTTCATGCATTGCCCTGGCTAATCCATCTAGCCAATTGTTCTCTCTCACTAAGAACTGGATTCTCCCGGACGTTGGTGCTTCTATGCTTCCTCTAAGATCAGCGATGGCTAGCCACTGTAAATCTCCTCCTGGGGGTCCTGGAAGTTGAGCTCCAAGAAACTACGGATGTGGGCGCCCTAGTAACTCCGACAGTGAATCTAGGTCCCTCTCGAAGATCAACTAGCCTCCGTTTCCCAACTGGTAGAACTTGCTGAACTAAGTCTCCATCTACAAGAATTAAGGATGAGGAAATTAGTGAAGTGATAAAGTGTGTCAAATTTTAAGTAGTAATGTAAGAATTTGAGGAAAATGAATTTTTGAGAAAGAATGAATTCCCAAGGATAAGAGAGGAAATAGTTTTTCATAAATACTCACTTTGGTTTTGAAACTAATTTTTTGTTCGAACGTCCATTCTAACTAGGGTCTCGTATGGTCAGGATGGCTCTGATACCAACTTGTCAACACCCGGATTTTTAATCCCAGATGCCTGTTATGTCATTCATCGCAATCCCAGGATTACCATTTTTGCGAGACATAACAGATTGGATATCACAGTACATCATCCATTACAAACCATACATAAGGTCTTACACAAATAAGGATCTCATGATCCAGTCTTAATACAACAAGCAGCGGAATAAATAATAAGCATAGCGGTGGGGTCCCTCTTCAGGGGCACAGGCAATGCTGACGAAGGCAGATAGTCCTAGTTATCATAGTCGTCCTGCTGGCCATCATCTTGGTAGTCTCCTTCATAGTCTGGCAATGAGAATAGCCAGGGATAAAAGCCATGAGTACTCTTTAAGTACTCGCAAACTACCACTAACAAGTAGTATGGTTCCAAAGTAAAATGCTAACTCTAAGTTTAACTATAAAGTTAAGTTTGAAACCTAAGCTGAGTTCAGAAGCAAAGAAAGATAACTTAAAGTCCTAGAATCACTTAAGTTGGGAAGCTAATGTCATAGTCACAACCTTGTTGTGATCAAGTCCAGATTCAATCATTCATTTCATAATTTCTTTTGAAAACATCTGACAATGAAACATTATGGCCACTCCAACTA
Organism: Avena eriantha; assembly: GCA_910589775.1. Taxonomy (NCBI): domain Eukaryota; kingdom Viridiplantae; phylum Streptophyta; class Magnoliopsida; order Poales; family Poaceae; genus Avena; species Avena eriantha. The sequence goes on from OU342742.1 coordinate 462,264,801, forward strand.
TCCATAACCGCGGACGCGGCTATTCGAATAGTTTGACACTCTGTAGAGGTCGTACACTTTCACCATAAGATTCGATACACCTGTCAGGGATAACCCTGAATCATCATACTTAGTATGTAGATAATTAAACATAACCTTTCCTTTACACACCCTAGTATAAGAACATCTCCTATGAGTATGGCCTCCCAACCATGACCATCTGTCATCTTGGGCACTGCATAGGTGGACAACATTGAGAGGTAGCCTCTGCTCAAACCTCTCCCGCGAGGGAACTAATACTAATGCATATAAACTTCTGGCTAAGCCTTACCCAATTCAGGTATTGTGGTTGTATGGTAAATTTGGAATGGTATCGCATCCAAATCCAACCATCAGTTTTGTAAAAGGGTTAAGGCTCATGCCTCAACATTTTCATCCTCATAAACCCTTTGTGTTTCTCAACACATGTCAAAACATCTCAATAGAATGACTCATCATTCCAAGGTTTTCACAATTCATTTTCACCAAGTATTCCCATCTAAAGTGACTCAAGTTTTTATCTAACTCTAAACTATTAGGTTAAGAGTGTTCACTAAGGTGGAAAGATGGGATCAATATCATGCCATAGAATGACATCTAAAGTTATCTATATAGGTCAAGTTTTACACTCTTTATGCTACCTTCAAAACAAGTAAAAGACTTTGGGTAAAGTAAAGGAAGTAAAGCTTGGAAATAATACTTGGGGTAAGTAATAGTCAAGATGGTATAACCAAAGCATGCCTAAAGCATCTTTGCTCAATCATCTAGCCTAATTCTAGCTTGCTAAGCATTATACTTGCAAGTGTTATCTTCCATTATGGTGGCTTGCCTTGTGAAGTGCAGTGGTTGAAGTTTTCTTCCTCCTCTTGATAGAACTCCTCCTCCTCGAAAGCTTGGCTGATACTATCGTCTATAAATATATAGGAAGTACACAATCACCAAACAATACTTAACTAGTCTAATTAGCACTCTAAGGCACACATTTTATGATCTATTATCATCACAAGCATCACAAGTTTTATTAACTAGTTTCATTCTTTTTATTTAAGAAAAGTAATTTCTACTCATTGAAAATTAACTAAGATTTAATATTCACCACTTAAAATATGGGATCATGTGGACACATGTCATCACCCCATATTCTAACATGTGGGAATGTGATTTAAGGGTTGGATCATATTTACTTAAGTTTAGGTTTATTATTTAATCATTTAAAGTGACTAGAAATGCCTATGTAGCATTATGTTGGTACTAGTCCAAAGTCACTGCATGTAAACCTTAATATTATTACATATTCAGATATGTATGGTTAAATGTGATTTTTGAGAGTTGGAATCATCTCAAAAGCTATCATGGTTGATTTTATAAAAATGTTTGAATGTGCAAAAGCTTCTGACTTGTTATTTTTACTAGGAGAGATCTCTAATTCTAAATGAATTCAATCCAACTGGCTTGGGTAGATCTTTTTAGTAGCTTTCTAACAAAATTGGAATCACTCCATTTGGATTTGTAGATCTCTCTGAATTGATTTTCAAACTCAGGGACATAACTAGGTTCAAACTAAATTAGAAAAATCTAAATTTGAATTAAATGGGTAACGCGGGAAGGAAAACGGGCCGGCCCAGTGGCGTTCCGTGGCATAGAGAACAACTTACAGGGGGGTCCACCGGTCAGCGGCTCTTTTCACGCGAAGCGGTACGGGTCGATGTGGGCTGTTAGATTAGAAGGGAGATCTACGGCTGTGGCTTGTCGTCGACGACGGAGAGTTCGCCGGCGAGGTCTAACCCTAGCGGCTTGGTGGGGGTGCTTAGGGGGCATACCAGGGCTCCAGCTACTGCGGCGATGGGGGCGATCGAACATGCTGTCGACGGAGGACTCAGGGGTGGTCGTGGCAGCTCCTAGGGTGGACGGAATCGACGGCGACTTCTCCTCCTCTACAGCGGGCTCCTCCGGCCAAATTATGGCGAAACCAGGCTCGAGCGCCTCCGGGGAGAGGTGGGGAAGGATCAGTGAGGAGAGGGGAGTGGAATGGTGTGAGTAGTTCGTGCGGGGAAGGGCTCCTTTTATAGGCGCGGCTAAGCGGCAGAGAAGCATGGGCGGTGCTCGCCGGTGACGATGGCACAACGAGCTAGAGGCGTGGGTGGTGCGCTAGGACGGTGGGCGGTGCCTTGGCGAGTGTCACGGCGGTGAGTGTGCAGTGGTTTGTGGTCGGGGGCAGTGAATGCCGCGGCGCGCCCTAAGTATCTGCCTACGGTAAGTTTCACGGCGGCCGGCGACTACGGGGCACGGTCGGGGGAAAGGGTGTGTCCATTAGCTTGCTAGGCCGGTGGGGATTGTGTAGACGGGCGGCTGGAGCGAGGCGAGGTCTGGCTACGCGGGGACAGTGCACGCTCTGTGGGCGGCATCGTCATGGCCAACTATCTCCGGGCGCGGCGGTTCGTAGCCGTTCTGGTCGCTGTCCTCGGGCTGGGGCTGGTTGGGCAGTGGAGGTGGACCACGGGCTACCTCCTGGACATGGTGGATGGCGCTGGCGGCGGCTGTGGTGTGCTGTCCGGTGAGGTGCCCAAATGGGGGCTCGGCCTTAATGGCGATGACCATTTGGTCGTGGCACAGTGGGTTGCTGGGCTAGTGAGGGGTAGGGGAGTGTATGGGTTGGCTGTGGTTGGAAAATGGGGAACCAATTTGGTTCAAACACTGCTCCAAATAGTGTTTTGTGTTTTGTGTTAATTCTGTCCACCAAGTGCTTGTGAAAATGGCCGAAAGAAATCATGTTTGGAATTTTTGGATGAATTTTGGTGGGTTTGCTATACACATGCTTAAGCTTCTGTGGTTGCTTGGGTTTTGAAATTGGAGCTCATTTGAGTGGTTTTTGAAATAGGGTGATCTTGATACCTACACTAGATTCAATTTTCAAATGTCATTTAAAATTAAGGTTTGAAAGATTTTGGCAGATCACAAGGTGGGCCTTGGTACACTATTACTTGTACTAGCAAGGGGTGCAAAGATCCATATTTATTTCTATTAAGAATTGAGTCCTAGGAATAGCCAAAGTAGGCATGTTGATTAAAATGGCACAAATGACCATTTCTTTCTTTTATTCATTTTGATTTGTTTTTCTTTGGGATTTTCTTGGGAAATATCTAGATGATGTTTATTTCACCTAAGAATCATTTTACAAGCAATGGATCACTTAATCATGGCAATTCAAAACAACTCATATTTAAATGCACTCACATATGAATGCTTTAATAATTTTAAATGGAAAAGTTTTTGTTAACCCTAATTTTGATGATTTGGATCTTAATAACCTTGGATTAAAGTTTTGGGATGTTACAGATTTAGTATATTAGGATGCGCTTCCCACAAAGATTATCTCTATTAAAACATTGCACATGATTGTGCCTATTATTATCTTTTATCCCATATCATGTGCAGTTGTAGGTGAACCTTTAACCCAGGCCTATCTCCATACATTGAAACAACCCACGATATAAAGTAAACTAGTGTTGTCTGGTAAATGAAGGTAAAACCAAAAAAACAAAGTCTTGCAGACATGTCCTTTTTAATTCCTTTTAGCATTGTTTCCCAAGATTCGATTAAACCTAGGTCTACTAGGGAAAGAGACTATTGTAAGACATGTGTGAATCTAGATCGAAGGTATCAGAAATTCCCAAAGTCATTACTGCAAGAAATTTGTCATTTTAACTATATTTATTCTACAGATCCTTTTGGTATGAAAAAAAGGACATAGTATAGGCATCATTGATACATTTATATAGAATTTGTATTTATAAGTTTTAGAGTAGTAGAACTCTTGTTATGACATATTGAGTAAAACTGCTACATGCAGTAGTGTTTAATTAATGAAAAGTTCTCCGTAAGTCACATAACTATTTCCTCCGAGGTTTTGATGTACCATTGAGTCCATGATCACCTAGAATTAGAATTAACTCAAAATCCTTTATAAATTTGACTGAGAGAAATTTCTCCGTAAGTTCAGATTTGAGTTGGTTTTGTTATTTTTACTAAAGTAGATTTATGGATCTATTTGACATGAGACCAAAGCCACATGAAAGGGGTGAAGAATAAATTTTCATGGAATTTGTTTTATATTATTTGTAGTCCTAAAATTCCCTGAGTAAATTATTTCATGAAAAGACATTTTCTTAAGATTAAAGCACCCAAAATTATACATTGTAAATCTAGGGATTGAGCTTATACCATTGGATAGATTTGCTGATTTAGAGCTAAGAAAATTTTGAATCAAGTCATTTGAGCACCCATTGGATAGATAGAATTTATATCAGGTTGATATAAGTAAAAGAATAAAATATCTGTCACAAAAAAGAAACGGGCGTGGTCTGGTTGGTCCTGGGTCGTATAGTGATGGGTCGGCCCGTCACGGTGCCCCGGCGTGCGGGAACCAGGAGACTCAAATGGCACTGGAGGGACCCTTCGGTTAGTGAGAGGGGAGAGGTGAAGGGGTATCAGGAGATCTAGGCCGCCCGATTAAGTGGGAATCAATAGCGCCCGACCATCTTCCTCTCGGAGACATGGCTCGCAGCGGACAACACTAGCAACCTCTAGGCAGCGTGGTTCCTCATCTGGGAGCACAGAGAAGTAGTGGTAGAGCGATAATGCGTCACAGTACACTGCTATGAGTCTGGTGAGGGATGGCATCAGCCGCTTTGGCTCCAGGAGGAGACTCGCCATTGACAACGGAGGAAACAACCATAGATTCTTGACGACGGCAACCTCTAGTATTGTCCTAGGCAAAGAGGAGGGGACGATGAGGTAGGTCTTGATGAGGGTTTAGCAGGATGCAGAGTAAGAAGTAAGGGGAAATTGGCAGAGGGATACTTACCATTCTTGCATACAGACCGGACAGAGGGTTTTCCCTAACCACACCAATGGAGAGCCAAGGTAAGGTGGGGGAGATGTGGAGTGCAATAGGGATGTATGGGGAGTGAATGTGGGTGCTAGGAGAGGCATAGGTGGCATCTAGCCATTCAACCGAAGGGCAAGGTCCATGGATAACCAAGTCCATGTGAGGACCTAAAAGGGTGCCAAGGGTGCTGGTTGGGCAAGGAGGACGATGGGGAGGTGGGGTGTGGGTCATGGCAAGTTCATAGTGGTGGGTATTGCCTTGGTCTTGAAGATTTTTCAAGATATTCTTTAATGGCTAAACATCACTCTCCTCTTCCCTCCAAGTGCTACAGGACAAAAGGATAGTGCTAGCTATAGTACCATTTCTACTAGAGCATGGTGGGTTCTGTGGGGATCAATGGAGTGGTTTGAGCTTGGCCGTATTCCTTAGTTGGATAGAAGTGATCATGCATAAAAATATGAATTCCAATTTGGATTTCATACTATTTGAAACACTAATTGCCAAGTGTCAAGGTGAATGGGTCCAGAGGTGAGGTTAATGTGTTACTAGATTAGGCACACACAAGGGAGGAGCTTGGACAAATATTTATAGGATTTGCTTTGATGGTTTTGGTGAAGTGACAAAATTGACTAGAAGGAGGATCTTGTCAATTCTCCAGAATTTTGAACATGACATGATGGGGAAATGGCACAAGTGGATGGCCATAGTCAAGAAACACCTATTGTGTTTATTTCAGATTTTTTCAACTATTTAGGATGGACTTTGGCATTATTTCTAAGAAGTCTAGAATAAGCTTTTAGGATTTTATTTTGAAAAGTTGAACTTAACCAGGTTTGTTTCTGGTGTGATATGGCACCAAATACCATATCACCCATTGGAGATATTTGCCAAAAACTATTGAAGAATAAAACAAATTAAAATATTAGTTTTATCCTTTTTACCATTTAAGAAAATAGGCAAAAATAAATAGTAAAGCACTTCAAAAAAATTATTTTTGGGGTAGGAGGATAGGGAATATATTGCAAGCCACAAATGTTCCTAGGGTTGAAAAAATAATTTGTGGAAAAAACAAACCTTCTTTAATAAGAGTAGTTTTGAAGGTTTTGTAAATGAAAAGGAATAAATTATTTTGGGCCAAAATAATTATGGAAAAGCATTTATTAAAATTATATCTCCAAGGTAGATCATGGCCACATAGTATCTACCATTTGCACACCTTGGGTTTTGAATATCAACACTTGATTTAAAAAACAATAAATAAAAGATGAAAACGGATCTTCTAGTAAGACATTGCCAAGGGTGCAAGATCAAGTTTGAGAAAAAAGTTCCAAGCTTACCAAGGCTCAAGAAAGTTGATAAGGTTGTAGAGTATGTTGTATAGATGAGATCCAAGCTTTGATTTGATCTAGATTGGGCTTGAGGGCTTCAAAAACATCTCCTGAAGATTAGATCTTTTAACACTGCCAAAACAAAACATCATTTTACTTTCAAAACCATGTTGGTTTAAGAAGCTCAAGGCTCCAATTGGCACAAGGAGAGTATGGGATGATAGATTAGTTTGATTAAATCACAACCATGCAAAGGTTTGTTCCAGAAAAGGTAAGATGGCATTGGGAGCTTCTGCCAAAGTTGGCATCTTGATAAACTTGGCGGAATCCGATTATTTTCTTGACTACAAACCACCAGGGATTAGTGGGTCAAAGTATGATCTACTTAATGGAAAGAGTGAAGCTTGCAAGTACACATGATGGTGTGAAATATGGTCCAAGTGCATTTCCAAATAGGTCCACGAATTAATATATATAGAGACTCAAAGAGGGGATCCTGATACAGATTCAGACTTTGTCAATTTTTGTTAGTTTTAGGGTTTTTGACTAGTGTTCAAGATCTAGTGGTTTTGGTGGGATGCAAGGATCCATTCTCATCACCTAGTGGATGACGTTGAAGTGTAGATTGTGTAGAAGGGATTTATGCCTAGAGGTTATCTCCATTGAATTGGAAACTATTAAAAAGAATTAACTCAAAACTGATCTTGTTATTAGATGGTCAATTTAATGACTAGAGATCATGACAAGCTTAATATTCTTGGTAGAAGGGTTCCTTGATCAAAAGTAACTATAGATTATGGTAGATTACATCACAAGGATGAGTATAGTGTGGGTACATTTCCTAGGGGTCAAAATTAAGGGTATTAGTTGGTGATCAAAAGGGTGAACCTGATAACAATGGGAAGATAGTATTCCCACAAGAATTTTGATGATTTCATCTCAGGAGTTGTAAAAGTTTCATTGTGGGTTCAATTTAGTTACTACAGGGTGACCTCCTTTTAGTAACTCATACTAACTCCTTATCAAACAAGAAAAGAGAAATCCGGCTTAGGACAGCAGATCAAGGCAATTAATATAAACATCTCAAGAGGAAAACCACCACACACAAGCATTACTTAAGGTCTAAGGAATAGAAGTTTTGAAAGGTTTGTGTTTTGAATAAGGTGGGAGTCCCTTGCCACTTCTACCAAGAGTGGGAAACAAATAGCTTTATAAATATTTTGGAAAGGCTAGAGTTAAGGATATTTGGAAGGTTCTATCTTGAAAACATAGTGAGATGGTATCATATAGATGTCCATAATTTTGTCAATATAAGATAAGAAATCATTTGTTGTTGCATAGGCATCTTGTATCAGGTTTTGAAAAGTCAGAACATTTGAGAATATGTAAAGTAAGCCAAGACTTTGGACTTTGGTTAAATAGCATTGTAAACCTTGAAGAGGATAGAGAAGTATCATGATTACAACACAAGACAAACTAAGGTAGAGCAATCAACACACAACTATTACACAACTAAGCAAGAAAAAGCTTTGTTCCCCCTAATTTGTGCACTTTGGGACACGTAATCAGGGTTACTGAAAGTGGCGTGTTACATACCTTACCCCATAAAAGAATCTCATTCCGAGATTTCAGAGGATAGTGCTAGGGGTTTCTAGTGGACTGGCTCGTGGACTTCGTATTTTGATATGGTTTCCTCGCCGATAGAGTTACAATTCCGACATCTTCGATGCATGTAGGGCTAGAAAAGCTTTAGACCTGGTTGCGAAGATTGGTCATCTTCTCTTTTTTACTCGGTATCTCGAGGGTTGAGGCTTGATGAATGACATCTTATTGGAATTTTCTATCCTTTCTAGAGGGGTCCACGACTCTTCCTTTCAGTAATATGCATCATAACAACGAGCTAGAGGTAGAAACTATTGTGATTGCTTCTAGAGGAGGGTTACTCTACTATAGTGGGAAGACGGAGTCTTGCCCCCTTAAGTTTATACTAAGGGTCCTTGAAGAAGATGTAGACCTTCTTTCTTGGAGTCGTAGGATGATGTAGGAATAATGTCGCAAACTTTCTGTCCGGAGTTGAAATCTGCAGATGACCTCGTACATCCTATGTTTTATGAGGCTCATACTACATATGTTCATTAGTAGCCGATCCGAGTGGTTAACTAAGGAGTTTCCAACAGGTTAAATATGAGCGGGTTAGTGAATCGATGGACCTTCTTATTGGTCTTTAGCTTAAGAAGTAGATGAGTGGCTTCGTAAAACCTTCTTTAATCGTAGATCTTTGTGCCGCTGCATACAAGTGGGAGAGTAGTATTGTCAACTTTAGGTATTCTTTCCTTATCGATTCTGAGCTTCTCGGGTACATGGGGAGTTGACTAGACATCCATCCTTGTTGACGAGGTCAATCTTCTGTTATTTTTACAACTGGTGTCTCAAGGGTTAGATTGAAACTTCTAGCAACAAATTTTGGGGAAAACACATGCAGCTTACTAAGGCTACAAGAGAAATTACTTTGTTGAGGTTTCTTGAGAGGGGTATCACATTCGGGCAGGGTTGAGGGGCTAAAACTTCCTGATGTAACGTCCAGGGGAGGTTTTACCTGAGATGAAAGAGGAAGACGCAGTCTTCTCACCTTGCAGTCATACTAGGGGGTTAATTTGCTGATGTCTAGATATTTTGTCTTGAATGGATGTCTGGGTGCTATTGGAATGTTGTAAATCTTCAGTCTTGAGTCGAGACCTTTGAATAAAGCCTATTTGCTAGTACCTTTTTAGGAGTAGTGTTCTTAAGATACATTAAAGCTGTTAGCTCTAACCATTTTGGTCATTTACGATTCTCCTTGCGTGCCTTTAGTCGAGGTAGAGATAGAAGGTTTGAGAACGACTATGTTTAGTTGTTTTCTTTGTGTTTCTTAAGCTTAGTTGAAGAGTAGACTCGTTGTCTTCATGCCTTCATGTTTCCAGCAGGTAGATCTTGTTGTCTTATTTTCAGGAACTTCCCCTCAAGATAGAGACATGGAGGGTGATTAATGTAGTTAGTATTTTGGACTCATCGAGAACCCTATTATACATAATGTTAGTGGAGTCCAGTCTTCACTTCCTGTCGGGTTTTCTCATTGATGGTATTAATTGATCCTCCGGTAGTAGACTTTCATCTTCAATGGGACTCTTTCTATTGTTGGCATCTTAAATTGGCTTGTCTAATGAACTTGAGAAGTGATCTGAAGAAGTACTCCGGTCTTGTCATCCTGCTGATGTGAGGTCTGCAAGCATATTTAATCTTGATGATGTAACTATTTTGAGTCTTGAGATCTTTTCTTCCTAGTTGCGTCTGGTTCAACTCTTTAGGTGAGTAGGGTGGTCTTACTAGCGACAGCTGGTGTTGGGTAGCATCCTAGAGGGGAGGGAACAACATCCAAGGAGAGTTTCCTAGATTGAAAACGCATTTGACTAAGGTCGTTAAAGTGACGACACCCATATAAGGTGAATAGAGCGATGTGGTCGCAATACTCTTCCCAACATAGAAACACAAACAACACATATCAAGCAACACATTATGCCCTTAGGTGAGATGGCCTACATTAGGGACCAAGGATTAAACTACTTTCCATATAGGGAGTCTTATCTTAGGACTATCTATCCTAGGTATCAATGTTATTGTGATCGAGGTATCACTCAATTCTTTGGGTGCTGAGGATTCTCGTTGATAGGGTTTACTTGTACTTGCTTCTATTCATATTGTTATCATCGTATTCACCTGGTTCTATGTCCTGGTTAGTTTTAAATCCGTATGATTGAAAGTGGATGAGATATAGAAGGAACCATTTTTAAATATCTTTAAGTAGGAGTGGGTAAGAAGTAGAATCTTTCGAAAAGCTTTGAGAAAATAGATATCGAAAACCCGTATTTTCAAAGTAATTGTTTTCCTATCTAATGACCATTCTAACTAAGTTTCCTACATTCAGGTTGGCTCTGATAACAAGTCTATGGGGCCCTTAGATTAGCCATCTGAGAATCCCCTATGCATTGGACCACAACCCCAGGAGTAGTGTGTCATGTAGCATAATCGACAATTATCAAAGTAAACATCCATTACACAAATGGTCAAATGTCATACCTTAATGTCATTATGGCTGTACCTTACATAAGCCTTGATGGGCTAATTAACATCATTGCTTAGCAGCGGAACTTGATCAAAGAATCAGGCCCGAGTCACACCTTAAACCTACATGCACCTGACTTGGAGAACATCCTAGCTCGCATAGTCATCAACTTCACCTTCTTCTTCACCTTTAGTATTCTCGAAAAGTCTGACCAAGTAAATAGCCAGGGACAATGCCAGTGAGTATGGTTGAATGTATTCACAAACCACCATAAGAGGATAACAACAACAGGATATACATCAGGGATGTATAAGGAAGTTGGCTCCACCTAACACTGGTTTCTTTGTAAAACATATCTCCATACCTTTGTTGAAAAACATTTGAAAACAAGTTTCTCATTATAAAACTTATTGGGCAGGTTGTAATCTTTTGAGATGTGAACTTATCAAGGTCTAAATGTAAATCCTTCGGGGTCGTCTCACGACACACACATCTCCATTTACGGTCATCTCGTCACTGAAACCCTTTTGTTCTCTGAAAACTCTTTTTAAAACAAAACATGTCACAAGATAGGCAATTTCCATCCCAGCCGTCCATGACCGCGGACACAGCTATCTGAATAGGTTTACACTCTACAGAGGTTGTACACTTTACCCACAAAATCCGATTACCCAACCCTGCCCACTCTCGGTTCACCATACATAGTTATGAAGGGGTCAGATAATCGATCACAACCTTCCCCTTGTCCAGACTAATATGGGGCACACTCCCAACACCAGGGTGGCGGGTACCACAGACCAACTGGAGCGCATTTTTCACTCCACCTTCAGTGTGCACTTTCAATGGAAGGCTCGTAGTATGATCTAGTTGTAGTAATCTATAGTGTAAATTTTCCCCAATCCTCTTAGGATCTTAGATGGGAAAGTCCCAACTTCCGAGGAGACCTTTTGGGTAAACCCCATAGAGTTGTGAGACGACCATACTAAGCTAGGCAAGGTTCCAACTATGGCTTGTCCCATACCAGGGTAATTGTGGTTGCATGGATTAGTTGTTCCGGGCACATGCTTAGTGATCATGTGCCATTTTAAAACACTTTCCTTAAACCTCCATCCTCCTTTTTAAAGCTTGATAACATCTTTATTTCAAAGAACCCCTTCGCTCGTGAAAGACAACCTTCCCAAGGTTATTCAAAACTCTTTTGATAACTTTTTCTTTTAAACTTCCCAACCCAAGATTTTAACTAGTTGGAAGTAAGGCTTCGGGGAAATGAGATGCTAATCAACAAGCGCACTTTCTAAAGAAATAATGGGTGGTTACAAGGGGGTTCACCTACATCATAATATACCAAGGCTTGGAGAAGCCAAGCTATGGACACGAGGAATAGACGATAGTAAAAGTGGTGCATAGTAATATATAACATGTATGAAGATAGAAAACAAAATAGGTTCAGGAATGGTGTCTTGCATGTGGTTAGCATATGTCCCTGGACTTATTCTTTGATAACGAATAATAATAAAATGCACTTTCTCCTTGAAGTGATATAATCGCAACTATCCTCGTCACAGAGCACACATGCAACAAGCAAATTACCACCATCAGCAGAAGGAATATAGGCACTATTACAATGCTGCATCAAACAATACAAGAATCACAACCATTCAATAGGTAATGATATTTTTAGTTCAGATAAATTTTAAATATTCCATTTGCATTTTTAGATCATTATTTATGAGTTATTTAGCGAACACTCCTCCAATTAGGAGTTTTATGCCATGGACAAGTTCTGTACAATACCAACATGAAAATGTGGTACCCGTAGGTAGGAATTGATATAAAAATCCACCAAAAGTGGTTTCGGCCTTTTATCAATTTTATTTATTTAGTTATAAATTTTTTAGTGGAATTAACCCTTGTTTTGGTAGTTAATTCACCAGAAAATATTGGTAAGTCAAATAAATATTTCCTCTTTGGTTTATGAGGGTACTAGAGTACTGGTTCACTGGGAGTTGGTTTCACTTCAAAATAATTACCAAAATCTCGTTGGGAAATTTACAAAGTCATTACTTCAAGTAGTTTGTCCTTTTCACCAGATTTATTCTACAGATCCTTTTGATATGAAACCAAGGACAACGTACAGGAATCACTGATACCTTTCTGTAGAATTTGGATTCACAATTGTTAGAGTGTTGGAACTCTTGTTATGATTTATTGAGTAAATTAACTACATGTAGTAGTGTTTAATTCACAAAAATCTCTTTATAAGTCACAACACTATTTCCTCTTAGGGTTTGATGGACCATTGAGTCCATGACCACTGAGAGTTGGAATTAACTCAAAATATTGTATAATTTGTGCTAGAGAAATTCCATGTTAAGATCTGAGTTATCTTTTTATTTTTACTACAGTAGATTTTATGAATATTTTGACATGATACCAAAGCTAGATGAAAGGGGCCTAGAATATCTTTCCCTAGAAATTGGATTTATATTATTGAAGTCCTAAATCTCCACGGGTTAATTATTTACTGAAAAAGACATTTTCTTAAGATTAAATCACCCAAAATTATACAATCTAAATTTTAGGATTGGTTAGTCCCGGTGATGCCTCTTAAGTGAGTGTACATAGATTATATTCCAATGTCTGTGCTTGTGCTTTCTTCCAAGCAAAAAATATCATTATCACACATGATATATTGGTTCTAACTATTAAGGCTACTCCTAATATTCTACCATTTCCTCTAATTATTATTCTACCCATCCTAAAAGTTTCTAAGCTAAAACATTTGTAGTATCATAAGATTGCTTGATGAAGATCTGTAGTAGCTTATTCTTCTTCTTCCTCTAGCCCTTCAAGTGTTCTTTAAGTTCCTCTTCCTCTTCCTTCTTCTTCCTGCTCACATATCTCTCTCTAAACCAGTGTGTGTGTATGTTTTTAGTCTGAGAAATACTAGTGAGTTGTGAGCTCTGGGGCCTCGGATGGTCCTCTATTTATAGTGTTCCTAAATGGATCTAGTGTGGAGACATATTCCATGCATTTAGGCGATTCAACTTCTTGTGTATGTGTGAAATCTCCTATAACACTGCACTTTTAGTAACCCTAATTATGTGTCCGAAAGTGCAAAAATTAGGGGGAACAAAAAAAAAATTTGCTTGCTGTGTAACAATTGTATGTTTATTGCTCTACCTTAGTTTGTGCTTGTGGTGTAAGCAAGATACTTCTCTATCCTCTTCAGGGTTTACCAAAGATATTTAACCAAAGACCAAGTCTTGGCTTAGTTTAAGTTCTCAAATATTCTGACTTTTCAAAACCTCAGCCAAGATGCCTTTGAAACAACAAATGTTTTCTTACCTCATAAGAAAAAACTATGGATATCTATATGATACTATCTCCCTATGTTTTCAAGACAGAATCTTCCAAGTCTCCTTACCTCTAGTCTTTCCAAAAAATATAAAGTATTTTTTACCACTCTTGGTAGAAGTGCCAAGAAATTACCACCTTCTTCAAAACAGAATCATTTCAAAACTTCTCTTTCTTAGACCTTAAGTAATGCATGTGTGTGCTGGTAGTCCTCTTGATATGCTTGTATGAATTTCCTTGATCTATTGTCCTAAGCCAAGTTAGTCTTGACTTGTTTGATTAGGAGTTAGTATGAGCTACTCTAGGATCTCACTCTGTAGTAACTAAAATAACCCCAAAATGCAACATTTGCAACTCTTGAGATGAAATCATCAAAATTCTTGTGGGAAGACAATCTTCACCTGGTTATGAGGTTCACCCTCTTTTTAGCTCCAACCAATACCCTTGCTCTTGATCGCTAGGCAATGTACCCACACTATACTCATCATTGTGGTGTACTATACCATCATCTATGGTTACTTTTGATGAAGGAACCTTCTACCAATATTTCCAAGGTTTTCTTGATCTCTAGTCATTAAATTGACCAAGATCAGTTTTGAGTTAATTATTTTTAGTAGTTTCTAATTCAATGGAGACCAACTCTAGGCATGAATCCCTTATACTCAATCTACACTTCAACCTCATCCACTTGGTGATGAGTATGGAACCTTGCATCCCACCAAAACCACTAGATCTTGTACACTAGTAAAAACACTAAAATAGACCCAAAAAATTACTAAGTCTGGATCTGTTATCAGGGTCCCCTATTTTAGTCTCTATCTATATTAATCCATGGACCTTTTAGGAAATGCACTTGGACCAAATTGCACACCATCATGTGAACTTGCAAGCTACACACTTTCCCTTAACTAGATCATTCTTGGACCCACTTATCCCTTGTGGTTTTGTAGTCAAGAAAATAATCAGTTTCTACCAAGTATATCATGATGCCAACTTTGGCAGAAGCTCCCAACTCCATCTCACCTTTTCTAGATCAAATGCATGGTTGTGATCTACTCAAACTAATCTATCATCCCATACTCTCCTTGTGCAAATTGGAGCCTTAAGCTTCTTAAACCAACATGTTTTTTAAGGTAAAATGATGTTCTGTTTTAGGAGCGTTAAAATATTCAATCTTTGACAGATGTTTCCAATCCCTCAAGCTTGATCAAGATCAAGTCAAAGCGTGTATATCATCTATACAACTTAATCTAAAACCCTATCAACTTAATTGAGCCTAGGGAAGCTTGTAACCCTCTTCTCGAACTTGATTTTGCACCCTTGACAATGTCTTACCACGAGATCCTTTTTCCTCTTTTATTTCTTGTTGATATTCAAAACCCAAGGTATGGAAATGCCAGCTACATTACCTGACCATCACCTACCCTAGAGATCAAAATTTAATAAATGCTTTTCCATAATTATTTTGGCCCACAACAATTTGTTTCATTTCTTTTACAAAAACTTCAAAACTCCTCTTATTGAAGAAGGTTTGTTTTTCTACAAAACAGTTTTTCAACTCTAGTAACATCTGAGGCTTATATTATATTTCCTATCTTCATACCCCGAAAATAAATATTTTTTAAAGTGCTTTACTATTGCTTTTTTCCTATTTTCTTAAATGGCAAAAAGGATAAAACTAATGTTTTAATTAATTTTCTTCCCTAATAAATTTCGGGAAAATCTCTAAAGGGTGATATGGTATTTGGTGCCATCTCACACCAAAATCCCACCCAGCTCAAGTTCAAATTTTCAAAATAAAACCCTAAAAGCTTATTTTGGACTTCTAGGAAATAATGCCAAAAGTCCATCTTAAACAGTTGGAAAATTCTGAAATAAACACTCTCAGTATTTGTTGACTATGTCCATCCAGTAATGCCATTTCCCCTTCATGTCATGTTCAAAATTCTAGAGAGATTGATATGATCCAACTTCTAGTGAATTTTGTCACTTCACCAAAACCATCAAAGAAAATCCTCTAAATTTTTGTCCAAGATCCTCCCTTGTGTGTGCCTCATCTAGTACCACATAAACCTCACCTCTGAAACCATTCACCTTGCCACTTGTCAATTAGTGTTTCAAATAGTACCAAATCCAAATTGGAATTCATCCTTTTTATGCATGATCACTTCTATCCAAGTGAGGCATATGGCCAATCCCAACCCACTCCATTGATCCCAACCGAACCCACCATGCTCTGGTCAAAATGGTATTGTAGCTGGCACTATACCTTTTGTCCTGTAGCACTTGGAGGAAAGAGGAGAGTGATGTTTAGCAATCAACGCATATCTTGCAAAACATTCACGACCAAGGAATCAGCCACCTCTCTGACCTTTCTAGGACCCATAGCCCACCTCTCCACCATCCTCCTTGCCCAACCAGCACCCTTGGCACCCTTCCAGGTCCTCACAATGACTTGGTTCTCCATAGACCTTGTCCTTCGGTAGAAAATGCTAGAGGCCACCTCTACCTCTCTCACCACCCTTATCCACTCCCCATACCTCCATCTTGCACTCCACAGCTCCCGCCTTTCCCTAGGCTCTCCATTACTGTGTTTAGGGAGAAATCCTCCATTCGGTCTACATGCAAGAAGAGTAAGTAGCACTCTGCCCATTTCCCCTTTCCTCTCACTCTCGACATCCCGCTAACCGCTTTGTCGAGATCTACCTCACCATGCCCTCCTCTTTGCCTATGACAGCCCTAGAGGTCACCGTCATCAAGCATATATGCCAGTCGCCTCTGTCACCGACTCGCGAGTCTCCTCCCAGAGCCAAAGAGGTCGATGCCTCCCCTCATCAGACTCACCATGGTGTATCGTGACATATCGTCGCCTCGCCTCTACCTCTCTACTATCCCAGATTAGTACTCGCACCACCCCGAGCTCTCTAGGGTTTCTCCTCTGCCATCCATGTCACGGTGAGGAGATGAACGCATGCCGTTGATTCCTACTTAATCGAGGAGCCCAGATGTCCTCATACCCCTTCACCTCGCCCATCTCAGTGAACGAAGGGCCCCTCCTGGGCTATTTGAGTCCCCAGGTTCTCACGTGTCGAGGCACCATGATGGGCAGGCCCATCGCTGTATGACTCGGGGCCAACCAGATCTAGCCTATTTCTTTTTTCTGAGAGATCTTTTATTCTTTTATTTATATCTGCCTTAGGTCAAATTCAATCTGAAAACATCTCGATGCTCAAATGACTTGCTTCAAATTTTTCTGACCTCTAAATCACAGACCATGAAAATGCATGTACCCTATGAATAACCATTAAACCTTGATTGAATGACTAATTGATTGAATTGAGTGAGATTATCAAGAACGGGAACATAAATTAACTATACAGTAACAATGCCAATTGTCAACTGATTCATGAAATGAAATCATAAGCAGCATCCTCTTCATCCCCTGGGAAATGTAAGTCCAGAGGATGAAGAAGACACTATCAATGACAACATCTCAACATAGTGTTTGCATAAAAAGAAAAACCCTAAATTTGTCGAGGCCCTAGCAATAGGGGTGCCATGACTCGATGGCTAGCAGTCCCAGTGCCTCTTGGTGACAAACCTTTGGGAGGCTTCGGTACCTCCGGAGGAAGCACCAGATGATGAACTTCTACGAGGTTTTGCCCCGCGATGAGGAACTATCCCAAGGGAAGCTCCTCCCCCCGGGAGGCTCCGCCATAGGACCCAACTTTGGATGCTTCAAGAAATGCTCCGGGGTATACTGGTAATCCCGCCTACCGGCCAGCGAGCGGGGTAGGTCCCAACAAGGGGCGTGGTGGTCCTATGCCCTATGTTTGCCTCGGTAAAGAAAGATCCGGTCCGGCCCCTTTTGTGTAATGGGAGGGGTAGAGTGTTTCAGTATGACAGGTGCTTCGCTTTGCCATTTGGGTGCAAGGGAGACAATGAGCAGCACCGAATGAAGACAAACTAGGAAAAGGGAGGATACTTCACCAATTGGCGGAGGTGTGCCCGTTGTCCAAGACCTAGTCCACCAAAAAGCAGTCTGGTAGACCAGGACCTAGCGGGGCAGCACTATGGTGACCCTTCCAGCCATGGACCAGGGGAAGATGATCGACGCCTCCCTATATAAGGGACCCTTCCCCTACCTTAGAGGGGATCGATCCTTGAGATAAAAAAAACCTAAGATTTCATCCTCCATTGTACCCTCGTGAAGCACGCGAGCAATAAAACAAAGCAAGAGGGCTTTACCTCCTCATGAGGGTCCTGAACCTGGGAAAAAAACCCGTGTCCCCTCTCTATCCTTAGCTCACTCTGCCGTCGCTACTATCGCCGGCTTCTCCTAGAATTGCATGTTCAGCCCGCTCTCGAACCAAGGGATCGTTGGACCCAAGTTCCTTTGTGGGACAAATCTCCGACATTTGGCACGCCATGTAGGGGGCTAAGGCACGCTTTCAAGATCTTCCTCGACCTCGACGACATGTCGGATGGAAACAAGACCCGCGCTGAGCGAGCCCTCTGTCGTGCAATAAGCAAGGTCCAGAGCAGACCCCATGGACGAAGGACAAAGGGGGCTCCTCCTACCACCTATCATGGGAGCCCTCCCACTCCTCGCACGGCACCACGTCTCTCTCCCACATCGCATCATCGCACGGTCACCCCGGAGGCTGCCAAGCGCATGGTCATGAGCTCCTAGACCACCCGCCGGCTGAGCTGGGCAAGGGGAGGTGGTGAGACCGAATTGATGGACTCCTCGATGTTGCCACCCTTTCCCTAGGGGGCCTAGGGGATCCAGGCAAGGACGAGGTGCCAGGGGCTGGGGGCTCGCTCTCGCCTCACCAACACAAAGGCGCCCCTAAGCCAGACAATGCCAATCCACCACCTATGAATAGAATCCAGATTGTCTCGCCTCCTGTGGCCATGGCGTAGCCGCATGGGCACAAGGTTTGTCTGGCCAAGGAAATCTCTGCCGTGGGTTAGCTAAACCACGAGGCCCTCACCAACGGCAAGGTGGTACAGGCCAACGACTGCCTCACCCTCACTTAAAGTCTCCGTTACATGGTCTAGCCCCAAAAGTTCCACCTAGAGACACCTATGCGCTATGACAAAACAACCAACCCGTGTGAGTTCCAGTAGCTTTAAACCATGGGCATCAATGCTATGGAAGGAGATGACCACGTCATGGAAAATTGGTTCCTCCTGTGCCTATAACTAGCTAATGAACCTCCCCGAGGAATCAATCAACTCGTGGGCAGAGCGCTGCTCCCTATTCATCGCCAACTTCAAGGGAACCTATGACCGCCCTCTCACCTACTACGACATCCGCCAGATACGCCAGCAACCTGGAGAGATCCTCTTCAAGTTCCTGTAGAGGTTTAGCCGAGACCACAACAAGATCCCCAAGATCTCGAAATCCAACGTCATCACCGCTTTCTCCAAGGGCGTGAAGAACGTCAAAATGTGGGAGAAGATCAGTATCCACACTAAGAGCCTCACCACACCTGACGAGCTCTTCGTCATGGCTGAAAAGTGCGCCAAGGTGGAGGCGGGACGGGTGTTCGGCCTCGCCGAGGCAGAAACAACCCCCAAGGCCTCAATCTCATCCAAGGGCAAGGACAAGGACCCAAAGCGCAAGATCGCCACCATCCTGGCTACAGAGCCAGATCGGGAGATTCCTCGCAAGGGGAACAGCGAGAGGGACCTAGACGACAGCTCATACCGCCACTTCCACAAGAAGCCGGGGCATCCACTGACAACTGCTATGAGCTCAAGAAGCTCCGCGACATGCGCATCAGCTACAGGAAGGGAAGAGGCGGCCAGAACAGTGGCAATGACAGAGGCGATCACTGGAACAACAACTCCGGTGGCCACGACCCTCCTCCGACAGGCCACCAGGCCAACGTTGTGCAACAACACCCCCATCCCTGGGAGAAGGGACATGTCGAGGATCCTGATGGCTACCAAGTACTACAGGGCTCCATAGCCTACATTCTTGGTGGCTACCAAGTGTTGTAGGGCACCACTCCAACGTGGTCGCAGCTGCCATACCGGGTGTACCATCCCCGAAGATCAAGTAGTCCAGTGCGCCATCACCTTCGATGCCAGTGACCACCGCACTTCCACCAGACCCGTGGGCACCCTCCCCATGATCTGCACTCCTACTATCAACAACATAGCAGTCGCGAAGACCCTCATCGATGGAGGCACTGGCCTAAACGTGATCTCCACCGAGACCTTTGCCCAGCTGGAGGTGCCATATGACAGGTTGATGCTGGCCATGCCGTTCTCCGGAGTCACTAGTGGATCCACCATACCAATGAGGCAGGATTAACAACCAATGTAGTCAGTGATTCTTGCGATGGGATGGAGAAGTCAGTTGTACCTTTTTCCTTTCTTATGTCCTCATATCCTAAGTCACGATGAGATCCAGAGAGGAGATCAGCGAGTGGGAGCCCGTGACGTCCCTATCATGTGCTACAGGGTAACGACTTAGCATATTAGTAGGAAGGGTAATGGAGCCTGCAGGGTCATACCGAAGGACAATGATTGGCTAGGATCTTGATTGAGCCTCAAACCAAGGAAGTTTGAATGGGAAAGCATAACCTTTTATGCTCTCAGGTTTTAGATCATTTGTGGGAAAAGTAATGCCCCTCTTGAGAGTGTATGAACCATGACATGTTAATCTATATCCTAGGAAAGGGCTGTGAACGCAGCGGGAAATGCATTCATTGAAATCATGTACAACCCATGAAGACTGATGAACATATTTTTTCAAAGGATAAAACTTATCGTTTCTAAAAACCAATTTCAAAAAACAAAGCATAATCTTAGAATTATTATCCATGGCTTTAGATAGAACATCCAAAACTCGCTATAGGATTTTTTGAGTACACTGGTACCCAATCCATACTTCTTAAACCCCTTTCTTAGGTACCTCAAAGACAGAATACGTGAATACACCAGAAGACTCCACTAAGCAAGAGGTTTATTACGCTCAACCCAATCTCTTAGGAGGAATTGAAGGCATAGACTATGTAATAGAGTTTGGAATAGGAGATGGTAGTGTATACGTAGAGGAATAGTTTCGCACGCATAAGATAGTCGAGCTGAGCAATCTAGGTCAAACCCAATAAAGTTGCAATTCTCCAATTGTTCTTAGCTTAGAAGTAACATTGTTTCTCAAGCTAGTTCTTTTAAATTTCTTAGTATGGGTGAATCCTCACTGGAGCGAGGTGGATCTCGAAGCATGTATTGCCCTTGTGTTATGAGTATGAAATAAAGCATTAGTTGGACCCACACGGTTCTATTGTACCACTCAGAGGGTGTAATATGTATAGGGAAGGACTGTCGTAAGTGTTATGCCTATGACTTGTTCTCTAGAAAATTTAGTAGAGGACTAGGTCACCACAAAGTTGGAGAATACTTGGTTCTGCCTCTTGAATTGGCGGATGATGCTCACAATCGGATGGATAACAACTAGAATGTATGACTTCATATCCTAGTCAGCACCACCTGGCCTTGGAGGGATTCCTCTTGCAACAACATCCATGTCTAGATCCGGGTGGTAGACCTGAACATACGACAGCGCCTCTAGGGTACCCTCACAAGTTGGATGTGGATGTATCTTCGATAACCTTCAATTTGCAAAACTGCCGCATCAAAGCTAGGAAGATGTAGGGTGCGAGATCCAACTGAAATAACACACCGTACACCATGTCCAAGGTCGAGCGAGCACTCTTGAGGAACTTGATGACCTACTCGATTCGATCCTGGAGTGTGGCCAACATAATGCCTCAGTTCTTGTATGTCCAGAAGAACTCACCAACTTCAAAGTTAACTTGGCTTAGAGAATTTAGTCGAATGCTGACATAGTTTTCTCCCTTCCGAGGATCGATATTGATAACTACACTAGTAAGGGCAAAGGTCAAGCACTCAACAAAATCAAACCTCAAAACTTGAAGGCTTCTTAGGTGCTCATATTCTAACTCCTCACTAGCTTTCGCCACTTCATCAAGGAGACACTTCTCGCGTTCAGCTCCATTCTCAGCTTTCAACTTCCATACTTCCATAAGGAAATTTGTGATCCTTTGCATCTTCTACAATTCCTTCACTGGATCACAGAGGCAGACAACATCGACAACTCAGCCACACTGCCTATTGACTGGTCCCGAACTAGCGAGAACCCTCAGGAGCCAAAGCATTTGACGGACTGCCAGCTGGATCCTATGAAATAGAAGGAGCAATCCTTAAGCATACATCACATCTAAAAGGTTGCCCGAGCATATGACACCCTCTTCGAGTCGATTCATACACTCAGGGGGATATGTCAAGAAACAGAGTTAGTTGAAATTCAAATAAGATCAACCACTAATATTAAAGCAAGGCAGAGTGAATATCTAAGGGGCATTCAAGCCCAAGGTAGGAAACATGAAATAGTTGATTTAGTCAACAGAACTCATGCCATTATCATTGGTTTTCAAGAAACCAAGAAGGAAACTATTGCAGATAGTTACCTTAAGTCTTTAGTAGGGAATAGGTTCTTTGAATGGAAATTATAACCCGGAGTTGGCTTTGCAAGAGGTATTCTTGTTGGGGTAGACTTAGATCTCTATTATATAATTAGTTGGGACATTAAAGACTTCTCTACTTCTGTTATTTTCAAATTTAAAGCTGCAGACCTCATCATTAGAGTGGTCATAGTTTATGCTTCTTCTTACGAGGATAATATGCAAGACTTCATATCTGAGCTCCATTCTATATTTGTCAATTACCAAGGTCACACAATTATTGGTGGTGACTTTAGCTTACTTAGATTTCAAAGTGACAAGAGTAATGGGGTCATAAATAATAAGTGGAGTGACAATTTAATGAGTGGGTGGATATTTGGAGTTTACTAGAAGATAAGTTGAGTAGCAGGAAATTCACTTGCGGGAACAACCAGGAAAACATGATCATGTCTACCATTGCTAGGTTTATCTGTAATGTTGAAATTCATGGTATTTATCCCCTAGCTTCCATCATTGTTCTCCTAGGATTATGTAGTGACCACACCCCCATTATTTGGGACTCTGGTGTGGATATCCCTCCCAAACCAAAATTTTATAGATTTAGGAAGTTGTGGTTGATGAGGGAGGATTTCCATGATCTTGTTAGAAAAAATGGTGTTTGCCAACTCAGTGCAAGACATCAATTGACATCTGGCAAAGCAAACTGAAAAAGTTTAGGAAAAATAGTAAAGGCTGGAGTAGAATAATTGAAGCACAACTTAGGAATCTCAAAAAATATTTGATGGAAGGGTATGATACTCTTGACAATAAATCTGAAGCTGAAGATCTCACGGCTACAGAACTTGATAGGCTCAAGCATATCTATGCTGAGATGCAAAATATGTGGCTTAAGGAATTAAAGCAAAGGAGATATCTAGGGATAGAGATATTAAAGGAGATAGGAACACTGCTTACTTTCATGTTGTTGCAAATCAAAGAAGAAGGAAAATGTTAGTTCATACTCTGGATGGCCCTGATGGGGCCGTTACTGAGGGTACTTACATGCTAGAAGTTGCTAACAACTTCTATGAAGACCTTTTTCAAAAAGAGGAGAAATTAGGTTTTATGTTATAGGGTGATTTCTTTGGCCCTCATGAGAAAATCACTTAGGAAGAGAATAATTTCCTTGATGCCCCTTTAACTAAATAGGAAGTGAAGGATGTTGTATTTGGCACTTACTCTTATGGAGCTCCAGGGCCTGATGGCATTCCCTTCCTTTTTACCAAAAGTTTTGGGATGTTGTGAAAGATGAACTTATGGCAATGTTTAGCGACTTTCATAAAGGGGAGTTAGATATTTTTCGGTTAAAATTTTCTATTTTATCTCTTATCCCTAAGGAAGCTGATGCCTTGAGTATGAAGAAATCTAGGCCCATTAGCTTATTGAACTGTAGTTTCAAGATTTTTACCAAAGTCTTCACTAATTAATTAGTAAAACTTATGGGAATCATCACTACAATCAACCAGGTAGCCTTTATTAAGGGTAGATTTATATCAGAGAGTGTTGTCACTGCTCATGAGACGACACAGTCAATTGTCCATGATAAAAGTAAATGCCTTGTCATCAAACTAGATTATGAGAATGCTTTTGATAAAGTAAGCTTCGACATTCTTCTTAACATACTATCCAGGAGAGGCTTTTGTCCTAAAGTAATTAGTGGGATTAAAGCTATTACTCATAATGGCTCTGCTGGAGTAAAATTAAATAACATGATTGGTAAGTTCTTTGAAATTGGGAGATGTTTGAGACAAGGAGATCCCCTCTCCCCTCTTCTTTTTAACTTGATAGTTGATGTTTTAATTAGAATGTTAATTAAAGCTGCCAATGAAAATTTAATTAGCGATCATTGCTCTAATCTTTTCCCTAGATGTGTCATCTGCCTTCAATATGAAGATGACACAATCCTTTCCTTAGAAAGTTCCCCTAAGATGGCTAGAAATCTCATGTGGGTCCTGAATTGTTTTGAGGAAGTTTCAGGAATGAGAATAAATTATAGGAATAGTGAGCTCATTCCCTCAGGTCTAGCTAAAGAGGAAATCCTTGCTTTTGCTAACATTTTGTGTTGTGATGTTGGCACTTTTCTCATCAAATATCTTGGAACCCCCCTTGATTATGAAAAACTAAGAAGGGAGGACATCCAACCCCTTATTGATAAAATCCTCAAAAGAATTGCTCGTTGGAGAGGAAAGCTCCTCTCATATACTGGAAGGTTAACTCTAATCAAAAGTTGCCTGGCAAGTATTCCTATCTACCTGCTATCCTTTTTCAAATTTCCTAAATGGGCCTTAGATTTGATCAATTCTCATATGGCTAACTGCCTTTGGAATGATTTTGAAGGCCATAGGAAATTGCACCTTGAAAATTGGGAGTTGATTTGCATGAAAAATAATTTGAAGTCTTAGGTATCCCAGATTTGGGGGATGTTAATGTTTGTATCCTATGGTCCTGGTTAAAAGGTACACCAAGGATAATGGCAAGCTTTGGAAACCCTAGTAGATGATAACAATAATACCCATAAACCAAATATCTTCTGCAGCCAAACAATAGGGATCTGATGATTCCGAAAAGGATTCATGTGGAATATTAAGAGTGTGAAGTTTGGGTACAGATGGAAAATAGGGGATGGTGCCAAGATTAGATTCTGGGAGGACACCTGGATAGGCACCTCCCCTGTGTTCTTCAATTCTTGACATTTACATTTTGTGCAATGAACATAACAAAAATGTGAAGAAAATTTAGGATGGGATCCAACTTAGGCTTTCCTTTAGAAGGAATTTTATTCTTGATCTTATGCACAAATGGTATGAGTTAGAAGCAATTGCCTCATCCATTACCTTTTCTGCAAAGATTGATTGCCTAATATCGCAATATGAAAGTAAAGGTGAATACTCATCCTCATCTCTTTATGTTGTTATTAATATTGAAGGTGTTTACACTCTCTATATTCCTACAGTCTGGCATTTGTGTGTTCCCCCAGAATTCACATTTTTCTTTGGATCCTTACCCATAACAAGCTCATGACTAGAGACAATCTCAAAAGGAGACATCTGAATAAATGTGAAGATTGCATCTTTTGCATTGACATGAAACTATTAATCACTTGTTCAATGAGTGCATTGTACCTAAGCAAATTTGGCATGTGATAGCTGACTTTTCAATGTCAATATGGGTTCATGCTATCTTTTAGTTGCTAAATTTTGGGAAGCTAATAAAAAGCATGCAGTTCTTAATTCAGTTTTCTCTACTGTGTAATGGTGCTTACTTATGGAAAACAAGGAATAAAATCATGTTTGATGGGCATCCATGGTTGAACATTCATCATGTCTAGAGAATGGTCCTAAACACTCTGAAAAGATGGAAGCGCATTTTCTAGGAATCCATGCTCGAGGAGGTCGATCATTTTTCCTCCCAGATCGCTCTGCTACTTAGAGAACTCCTTCCGTTGTAGAGTCGCTAGGAGAGTCACTCCGTACGGAACACCTGAAGCACATTAGGATCCCTGTGCGCTTGCCAGCAAGCTCCTGAGGCTTCCATGAAGCTAAGAAGATGGTACACATGGGGACTTGGACCACCCCGACATCGACGCTGATGGCAACTTTCAACTCACTGACTACAGCCTAATTGAAGTTTATAACTTTGTTCCCTCGGCGTCTATGCAGTTTTTTCTCTCTATCTCCCATCATGACATGATGGTTTTAGAAGTGCTTTTGCAAACTTGAAGTTGTATGTAGTCTTTGTGATGTTTTGAACCTTTTCCTGTTATCTTTTTAGAACCTCTGTAAGAACGTGCAAGTCAGGTTTGGTTGATGCAATTCATGGAACCGAGGACACGTAAATCCCTTATTTTCTAAAAATTCAAGGAGGAGTCAATGTTTTCATAGCAACAACAAAGGGAAAGGTTCATTACAAAATAAAGCAAAGGCTAAATCAATAAGCTACCATATGCTACACTTTTGTGTGTCCTAGAGGACTCGCCTGTCTTATTCCCGGCCTGACACTGTTTGTCGTTGTACTTCTCTATAAGAACTATCTACTATCTGGCATATTTCTTGGCTCTCTTAGCAATCATAGGGAATTCTACCTCCTGACCATTGGGTGTCATCGGGATGGAGGTAGTGGCCTTCTCTAGGTCTCCCCTGATGTTGTGCGCCATAGTCATCATGAATGCCAATGCAGCTCCACACACCATTTGGGCTTGCTTGTAGTTCTTCACCAGGTCCTCTACGACATGGAAGGCATCCACAAGTCCCTTGCTATCGTCAATGGAAACAACCTTCGGGACGATATCCTTATGGAATCTCCCTAGCACCCTGTTGGACTTTGCTAGTAGATCTTACAGATTGTCGATATGGTCCTTGACTGTCGCAACAACATTAGTCAAGGAGTCGACAAAGATTTGTGCATTGCGATCCAGAGGGATATCGACAGCATCTACAAGACCAATTAAAGCAAAAATTAGTGGGAAAGAGCTAAGGATCAGAAAGAAAGAAATAAGTAAATAGCCACCCAACTATTCCGAGCATCCTTGCGTTTAGTGGATTGTGCAATTAGTTCCTCCTCATGCCACTCTACTTCGTCCTTGGACTTGCCGATTGCATCCTTGTCCTTTCTCTCAGCGCCACTAAGCTTCTTCTCCATCTCCTCGATTCGGCACAAGGCATCATTCTTCTCGAATACATCAAGGTGTCAACATCAAAAATAATTACAAAGATACGAAGATCAAGTAAGGTGCAAAGAAACTTATGATATAGTTGGTTGCGCTCGGGCTCGACTAGATGAACTGGTGCCCTATCTCCATGACTTATCACGTAATTAGTTGTG
The DNA here is from genome assembly GCA_910589775.1 of Avena eriantha. NCBI lineage: Eukaryota > Viridiplantae > Streptophyta > Magnoliopsida > Poales > Poaceae > Avena > Avena eriantha. The sequence goes on from OU342742.1 coordinate 462,291,855, forward strand.
TCGCATTTGAGTTAGCCAAGATAAGTTACAACTAATCATATGGTTAGCTTCAAGCAACTAAGAATAGTACTGGGGGCTACTCGAGTGGTATTACACACTTAAACAAGATGTAAAAGTTTCATAAATATTTATGTGATCATCAGAAGAATTCGGCGAGTTCTCCGGCTTCATTCAGACGGCGACCCTCTTGTGTTGATGCAGGTGAGAGGAACTTGTCGGGGCCTTGACAACCGGGGTGCCACGTCCTGACGGTTAGCAGTCCCTAGCGCCTCAAGGCAACATGCCCTCGAGAGGCTTTGACACCTCCAGAGACAAGCACCGCTGGATGAGCCCACGCGAGGGTCCACTTCGCGAGGGGATACCCCCTAGGGGGGAGTATCCATAGAACCCAACTACGGGTGCCCTGAGGCGTACCCTTGGGCTTGCCAGGATCTTCACCAAGTCTCGGCAGGCGGGGCAAGTCCCGACAAGGGGAATAGTCGCCTCGCACCCTCAATTCGCCTCGGCCAAGAATGGTCCAGTCCGCCCCCTTTTTTGCAACAGAAGGACAGACGACAACTGTGTGGCGAGCGCACCACCTTGCTGATTTATTGCAAGGGAGATAACGGGTAGCGCCAGACAAGGACAAACAAGGAAAATTAAGTCTACTTCACCAACATATTGAGAAGCACCCGACGTTTAAGACTCGGTCCACCAAAAAGCAGCCTTGTAGACCAGGACCATGGGAAGCGGCACTGTGGTGACCCTTCCCACCCATAGACCAGGGAAAGAGGCCCAACACCGGCCTATATAAGGAGCCCTTCTCGTACCTTGGAGGGGATCGATCCTTGAGATCTAAAACCCTAGACTTTCATCCTCCATTATACCCTCGCGAAGCACGCGAGCAATACAACCAAGTAGGAGTAGGGGCTTTACCTCCTCAGGAGGGTCCCAAACCTAGGTAAAAAACCCCTGTGTCACCTCAATGTCGTGTGCTTGCTCTGTTGCCGTTGCCGTCGTCGGGTTTCCTTGGAGTCTTGTGTTCACCCCCCTCTCAAACCAAGGTATCGTTGGACCCTAGTTCCTTCGCGGGACAAATCTCCGACATTTGGCGTGCCAGGTAGGGGGCTGAGGCGCGTTCCGAAGAGCTTCGCCGACCTTGATGCTATGTCGGCTAGAAATGAGATGCATGCCGAGTGAGTCCTCCATCGTGCGGCGAGCAAGGCCCAGATGAAGCCGCCTCCATAGCGCGCCTCGTCCGAGCAGGCCCCATGGACAGAGGACAAGGGGGGCTCCTCCTACCGCCCGTCATGGGAGCCCATTCCATCCTCACGTGGCGCCACATGCTCTCACGCACTATGTCATCTCGTGGCCACCCCGAGCATCTTACCCCGGAGGCCGCCAAGCGCATGGTGCGCGAGCTCCTGGACCACCCATTGGCTGAGCAGGGCCAAGAGAGGTGGCGTGACCGGATAGCCGAACTCCTCAATGTCGCCACCCTCTCCCTAGAAGGCACGGGGGCTCGGCCCGAGGGCAGGGCGCCGGGGGTTGGGGGCTCGCTTTGGCCTTGCCGCTCTGAGGATACCCCCAGCCCGACAACGCACTCTACCGCCTGCAAACAGTTGCCAGATCATCTCGCCTCCCATGGCAATGGTGTCGCCACGCGAGCACGAAGACTATCTCGCCGAGGAAGTCTCCACCGCAGGTCAGAAGAATCGTGTGGCCCTCGCCAACGCCTAGACAGTCTAGGCCAACGGCTGCCTCGCCTTCACCAAGAGTCTCCGCTGCGTGGTGTGGCCCCACAAGTTGTACCCAGAGATGCCTTCACGCTACGATGAAACGACCAAACTATGTGAGTGTCTTCAGCTTGACACCACGGGTATCGAGGCTGCGGACGGAGACAACCGCGTCATGGAAAATTGGTTCCCCTGTGCCTGAAGGAGACAGCCAACACCTGGTTGATGAACCTTCCCAAGGAATCAAACGACTCATGGGCAAAGGTCAGCTCCCCCTTCATCGCCAACTTCAAGGGGACCTATGTAACATCCCAAAACTTCAAACCAAGCTTATCAAGATCAAATCAACCAAAAATGGGGTTAACAAAAACTTTTCCAAATTTAAAATGAAAGCATTCATATATGTGTGCATTTAAAATAGGAGTTGTTTGAATTGCCATGATTGAGTGGTCCAATGCTTGTAAAATGTTTCTTAGATGAGTTAAACATCATCTACATCATTCCCAACCTTTTCCTAAAGAAAATCAAATCAAAAAGAATTAAAAAGAAGGAATGGTCATTTTGGCAAAATTAACTCTCATGCCTACTTTGAGTGTTCCTAGCACTCATTTATTAACAGAAACAATTCTTTATCCTTGTACCCCTTGCTAGTACACATAATGAGGTACCAAGGCCCACCTTTGGATCTGCTAAAAATACTCTTTTAATAATTTAAAATGACAGTTTAAAATTGAATCTAATGCATATGCATAGATCACCCCTATTTCCAAACCCATCTATTTGAGCTCCACTTTCAAAACCCTTGCAACCAGAGACTACCTAGCACTAGTGGAGATCACTCAAAAAATTTGAAACCAAAATTCAAAACTTTCTTTCTTGCGGCCATTTCCACAAACACTTGGTAGGCAAGAATCTAACTCTAATCCTAGCTCACTGTTTACTACAGAGTTTAGCCCCCATTTGATCCCCATTTACTCCCTCTGTCTCCAAATGATCTAACCAAAGCCTAAACACCCATCCCCTACACCCCTAGCAACAATGCCATGCCAACCCGAGCACCTAGTCGCCAGCCCAACTTGCAACGACCCGCAGCAGACCGCTCTCTCTCCCTCCATGTCTAGGAGGTAGCTCACACCTCACCGCCACCCCTTGTCCCCTGCTCGAGCCCAGCCCTATAGTGGACCACCGAGGATAGCCCGCGCCCAGTGCCACCGCACCATGCCGGTGCCGCCCCCAGAGCACGTTCTGTCCCAGCTCGCCCAGACCGCCCCTTGGCCGCAGCCTACGCCCGCCGCTCCGCCTCGACCTGGAGAACACCCAAGACATCCCCGCTGGCCGCCCAACGCCTCATAGCCACCGCTCGCCGTGGACACCGCCGCCTCTGCCGCGCAGAGCGCCACCTCGCCCAGACCGCGTGCCACCGCCCCTATGGCTGCATTCAATGCCTAGAGCACTGCCAGGGAATCGCACGTCGGTCGCCACCCACAGCCATGCCTCTACCCCGACGTAGCCATGCCGCCACCGTCGCCTGCCCATCCCGCTCGGTCTCACCGTCGGGCCTATAAAAGAAGCCCTCCCCAGCCTCTTCTCTCCACACCATTCCACTCCCCTCACCTCTCTGAACCTCACCCACCTCTCGCTAGAGCAAGGCGAGCTCTGCCTCACCGGAATTGCAGCCGGAGCAGCCGCGGTAGGAGGAGAAGGGCGTTGCTGATTGCGACCACCCCAAGCTCCGCCGCAACCGTGCCACACCGACCCCGCTGGAGCCCTGGTACGTCCCCAGCAGACCCCTACCGAGCTGCTAGGGTTCGAGCTCGCCGACGACCTGTTCGTCGTCGATGACGACCCTCAGCCTTACATCTGCCTTCTAATCCTACGGCCCCCAGCACGCGTACCGTTTCACGTGTTAAGTGCTGCTGACAAGCGGGCCCCCCTGTCAGCTGAGCCCCATGCCGTGGAGCTCCACTGGGCCGGCCCAAACCTTTTCCCGCGCTAGCCCACCCATTCAAATCTGGATTTTTCTTTTTAGTTAAATCTAGTTTCTGTCCACTATTTCAGAATTCAATTCTGAGAGTTTGACAAATCCAAATTGCATGAAACTAATTTTGCCTGGAAGGTATTAAGATGATCTATCCAAGACCATTGGATTTAATTCAATTAGAGTTATAGATCTCTCCTAATAAAAATAAGAAGACAGAAGCATTTGCAACTTGCAACATTTGTATAAAATCAACCAAGTTAGCTTTTGAGTTGATTCCAACTCTCAAAAATCACATTTCATCATATCTATCTAAATATGTAATAATATTAAGGTTTACATGCAGTGACTTTGGACTAGTACCAAAATAATGCTATATAGGCATTTCTAGTCACTTTAAATCATTAAATAATGAACTTAAACCAAAGTAATGTGGATCCAACCTTTAAATCTCATTCCCACATATTAGAATAGGTGGTGAGGACATGTGTCCACATGATCCCATATTTTAGGTGGTGAATATTAAATCTTAGTTAATTTTTCAATGAGTAGAAATTACTTTTCGAAAATAAAAAGAATGAAACTATGGAATTAAACTTGTGATGCTTATGATGATAATAGATCATCAAATGTGTGTCTTAGAATGCTACTTAGCTTAATTAAGTATTGTTTGGTGATTGTGCACTCCCTATGTATTTATAAACGATGGTACCGACCAAGCTTTCGAGGAGGAGGAGTTCTACCCAGAAGAAGAAGAAGAAAACTTCAACCACTAAACCAACCAAGGCAAGATACTATTAGCAAGCTAGCACTATTTAAGTGCAAGCCACCATTAACAATGCAAGTTAACACTTGCAAGTTTAGTGTTTAACAGGCTAGGATCAACTAGATGGTTTAGCTAAGATGCCTTAGGCATGCCTTGATCACACCCCTTTGACTATTAGTACCCCAAGTCTTAGTTACAAGTTTTATCCCTCTTAGGTTATACAAAGTTCTTTACTTGTTTTGAAGGTAGCATAAAAAGTATAAAACTTGACCTATTTTAGAACCCTTTAGATGTCATTCTATGGCATGAGATTGAACCCATCTTTTCCACCTTAGTGAACACTCTTAACTTAGTAGTTTAGAGTAGATCAAAAACTTGAGTCACTTTAGATGGGAACACATGGTGAAAATGAATTATGAAAACCTTGGAATGATGAGTCATTCTATTGAGATGTTTTGACATGTGTTGTGAAACACAAATGGTTGGTGATGATGAAAATGTTGAGGCATGAGCCTTAACCCTTTTTATAAAACTGATGGTTGGATTCGGATGCGATACCATTCCAAATTTACTGTACAACCACATTACCTGAATTGGGTAAGGCTTAGCTGGAAATTTATATGCATTAGTATTAGTTCCCTCACGGGAGAGGTCAGAGTTGAGGCTACCTCTCATGATGTCCACCTATGCAGTGCCCAAGATGACTGATGGTCATGGTTGGGAGGTCATGCTCACAGGAGAGGTGCTTATACTAGAGTGTGTAAAGGGAAGGTTATGTTTGATTATCTGCATACTCAGTATGATGATTCAGGGTTATCCCCGACAGATGTATCGAATCTTGTTGTGAAAGTGTACCACCTTTGCAGAGTGTCAAACTATTTGAATAGCCGCGTCCGTGGTTATGGACAGTTGGAATGGCCATACTGTTTCGTTGTCAGATGTTTTCTAAATACTTTGAAATGAATGATGAATCTTGACTTGACCACAATAGGGTTGTGTTTATGACAATAGTTTCCCCAACTTAAGTTATTCTAGAGTTTTACCTTATCTTTCTTTGCTTCAGAACCCATCTTAGGTTTCAAACTTAACTTTATAGTTAAACTTAGAGTTAGCACTTTAACTTAGAAGTTTATACTTGTTAGTGGTAGTTTGCGAGTACTTAAAGAGTACTCATGGCTTTTGTCCCTGGCTATTATCATGGCCAGACTATGAAGGAGACTATCAAGATGATGGCCAACAGGACGGCTATGATAACTAGGATCATCTGCCTTCGTCAGCATTGCCTGTGCCCCTGAAGATGGACCCCACCGCTACGCTTATCTTTTATTTCCGCTTCTTGTTGTATTAAGACTGGATCATGAGATCCTTATTTGTGTAAGACCTTATGTATGGTTTGTAATGGATGATGTACTGTGATATCCAATCTGTTATGTCTCGCAAATATGGTAATCCTTGGATTGCGAGGTATGGCATAACGGGCATCTGGAATTAAAAATCCGGGTGTTGACAACCTACGAGTGTCTACTCACCTACTACGACCTCCGTTAGGTATGTTAGCAGCCTGGAGAGACCCTCTTCAAGTTCTTGCAGAGGTTTAGCCGAGTACGCAACAAGATCCCTAAGATCTCGGACTACAATGTCATCACCGCTTTCTCCGAGGGCGTGAAAGTTGTCAAGATGAGGAAGAAGATCAGCATCAGGGTGAGAGCCTTACCACCACTATCGAGCTCTTCATCATGGCCGAGAAGTGCGCCAAGGTGGAGGCAGGGCGGATGTTTGGCCTCGCCGAGGCAGAAACTACCCCAAGGCCTTAGGCTCATCCAAGGGCAAGGACAAGGACCCCAAGTGGAAGACCGCCACTGTCATGGCTGCAGAGCCAGACCGGAAGTGTCCTCGTGAGGGGAATGACGAGAGGGGGAGGGACGAAAACTCGTATTGCCACTTCCACAAGAAGCAAGGGCACCCCATGAATGAATGCTACGAGCTCAAGAAGCTCCATGACCTTCGTAGTAGCCAAAGGAAGGGAAGGCCGGGCGGCGAACGAGGCGGCAAGAACGGAGGCAACCGCTGGAACAACAACTCTAGCGGCCACGACCCCCCTCCAACGGACCACCAGACCAACGCCGCGCAACAACACCCTCACCCCAGGAGAAAGGACGTGTCGAGGATCCAGGGGGCCATGGCCTGCTTTCTTGGTGGCTCCCAGGCCCCGACGTCCAACCGGCACTTCAAGCTGCTCACTTGCGAGGTCGTGGCTGCCAAACTGAGAGTCCTGTCCCCAAAGCTCAACTGGTCCTACTGTGCCATCACCTTTGACGCTAGCGACCACCCCTTCTCCACCATGCCCTTGGGCACTCTCCCCATGATCTGCACCCCCACCATAAAAAACATCACGGTTGCAAAGACCCTCATCGATGGAGGCACGGGCCTGAATGTGATCTCCACCGATACCTTCTCTAAGCTATAGGTGTTGTACGATAGGCTGATGCCAACCATGTCGTGCGCCAGGGTGACCAGCGGATCCACCATACCCATCGGGCAGGTGTGCCTCTCCATCACGTTCGGGATGCGCGACAACTACCACACCGAGCACATCAACCTCCCGTACAATGTCATCCTCGGCTACCCCGTGCTGGCCAAGTTCATGGCCGCTACTCACCATGACTACAACATGATCAAGATGCCTGGCAGCAACGACAGAGTCATCACGGCCGGTTGCAACAAGGTGGAAGCCTTGCACTCCCTTGAGCATGCCTACAAGACTGCAGCTGCCACCTATCATAAGGACGTGGATGCCTTGGACTATGTTGGAAGCTTCACGAGGAGGAAGCAGATGATAGCCCGGGAGAATGTCATGGTGAAGAGGGCAGCAACTGCTCTATTCCCACCTCACGAGGGGGAGGGAATGTCCCAGTACCCGCACCCTCGAGAGGAACTCCGGATCACTCCCGCCTGCCCTCACAAGGGAGGGGAGGGTCCCAAGGTCGGCGACAGCCCAAAGGCTCTGTAATTCCTAATGGACTGCACCTAGCACGCATATGTCACCAGCTGCCCCCACGGTAGCGACTGAGCTATCAGATGGGTGAGCGGATCGGGCTTCTGGAAGGTGGACAAACCTCTCCAAATGGCGCGCCTGACTCCCCGAATATTTTAAGGTGACGCTCGAAAAACCCTCACCCCTTACAACTTCATCTCTTGTAAGATCCCGTGCGGGGCACCGTGGCATTGTAATAAGCTCGAATTGCCGATGCTTTTTGGATCTTGTGCTTCGTGCACACTTTATTGTTTGGTTTTTTCCTAGAAAAGGCATTTCTCTAAAAACCGTGAAGCTAGTTCTCCCTCACACGCACCGCACGAGCGGGGGCTAGGGACGGTGCTCATCACCGGGTCACGCCCCGTCAACATCAGATCCTAGAGCGATGAGCTCTGAACTCACGGGCTAGTCCTGGCCATGAGTCACCTCACCCACGGTTCTTGGTGCTTGAGACCCTCATATGGCGCATGCGCAGACCTCTTGCAGCACGTGCTTTTTCCCTACTTCCCTCTCCTGGTAAGGTCTATGGGGCGGCTCGTGAGGAACTTTCCCTCAGTGTCCTGAGCTCGTCAGGACCTAAAGTGTCAAGCTCTAAACTCACGGACCGTTCCTCGGCTAGGAGTTACCACACCCACGGTTCCTAACCCAGTTTTTATCATCGCGATTGCTCGTGAGGAACTGCCCCTCCATGGCCTGACCTTGCTAGGACGTAATGTGTCGAGATCTAAACTCATGGCCCATTCCTCTGCTGTGAGTTACCTCGTCCACAGTTCCTGACCTAGTTTTTATCCTCGCGACAACTCGTGTGGCACTGCCCCTCTGCGGCCTGAGCTCGTCAAGACCTAAAGTATTGAGCTATGAACTCAAGGCATGTTACTCAGTTGTGAGTTATCTCACACTCGGTCCCTGGCCTTTACAAAACTGAGAACCCTCATGCTTACCTGACGACCTTCTCCTCGAGAAGTTTGCGGCCTGTCTCGTGAGGCACTCACCCCTCAAGCAGCCAGGAAACTGCAGGGCCTAGTGCATTGAGCCCTGAACTTACCACCCAGCAGCAGGGTTAAGTCACCTCATGCATGGCTCTAAACGCCCATATCTCACCACGTAAGTTCGTTACAGGGCCTCCCTCATAGCGCGCGTACCCTCCTCTACAGTCACCTCATCAAGAGGCTCCAAGAGGGACCCGCGAAGCTCGAGGTAACATCACATATGAGCCTCTAGAGGATGGCATCGCCAAACCAGCCAGGCTCGGAGACGTGCACATGCTCCTCGTGAGTCACCGCACACGACCCTAGGTACAGCAAGCAGGACCACCGGCTAGAAACACCCGACAAGGATATTAGCTCCTAACGCCACTTCCAGAGATCACCTGATAGTGTGTGTCCTCCGCAAACCCCATCCTCGCGAGGCCTCGTCTCAAGGTGCCGAACTACGGGCAGCTTCACCAGGTGACGTGTAAGGCCTGCCTATCGTTGCTAGCTTCGCTGAACTGGCTCCGTGCTAGGAACACCAAAACTCCAAGCATCACAGCGAAAGCATGCAAAGGGAGAAGTAACAGGGTACATGCAAAGCGTGAAGATCCGCTTACAAACATCCATGGAATGTCTTCCTTACAGGTCCGGCGGGAAAACTGGGTCCTAAAAGACGCTACGCCTACACTAGCAAAAGACCCGCAGCCTCACAAGCAAGGCGGTGGGCATGGCACGAACCCAGCCTCGTCTCCTCAAGAGAGGTACTCCAGGTAGGCAACCCAGCACAACAGGGTGTCAAACATCGAGAAGGAGAAGTCCCTCCTGTCGACATAGCAGAACCGCAGCACGGAGCCGCCCCGGATGCGGTGAGCAACAAGGAATTGATTCCCACCATCGTAGAGGTACATCTCGTCAGGCCGAAGGGTCTCGACACTTACCTGCCTCTACTCGTGCCCATCGGAGTGTCGTAACTCCACCTCCTCCGAAAGATTCCCCATGACCCCGAGGGAGAAGAGCGAAGGGAGCCTCACCTTGACGAACTAGACAGATCCCCCGAGTATGATAAAGAAGTCGATCACCCGGGTAGGCTCGGAGTCTTCCTCTATCTTGATCACCACCGGAAGGGGTAGCACGGCAACATGTACTAGAGCCTCTGGCTCAACACCGGACCTTTCATTGTGCCCCCCACAGCGGCCGCGGCCTCTCCCGTCGGGGCGCCTACGCCTGCGTCTCACCAGAGCCTTACCAGCTTGAGCCTCCACGACAAAGGGAGGGGCAACAGCGGGACCGGCGCTGCGACCCTCATTGTAACAATCTCGAATTGGCCATATGCAGATTTTAGCGCTTTCCGCTAAACCCGCATAGAAACAATTCAAAGATGCCCACCACGCACTTGCGTGCGGGTGGAAAATGAAGTAATACTATTACACAATAGTCCTCGATGGAACCCATAGAAATATATATATACAATAATGACTCAACGAGTCAAGAATATAGATATATAGTACAAAGATCCAAATCACCTTGAAAATGATACAACGTCCGAGTACGGAGAAGATGCAAATGGTGCTAAGAGCCTTGAAGAATAACCAATGACGTCCATAACCCTCCCAGGCCAAGCTGGAAGGGTAATCCTACTAATGACGTCGATGTCAAACCTGCTAAAACAAAAGGGTTGCCGACAAAGGGCAAAATAAAAAGAGAGCGGTCAGTACTGAGGCCAGTACACGGCGAGTCTAGAATTCAGCGGCTCTCGCCTACATAGGTATGGTGGACTGAAGAGGCAGTGAAGCATGCACCACACAACCTATAGAGACTCGATACAACTGTTGGCTATTAGAGAGTTATAAGCAAGACATATTCATAACCAACCAGATACTAACACCAATCATACCAATCATAGCATTTCCCACTCGAGAGAAAATGAGGAAGTTAAACCGAGAAACTCACACAGTTGGCAATTTTATTTATTCCATTATAGTTGTCGTACTTACTAGTCAGATATAGATAGCACGAGTCATCCTGATATCATAAGGAGTGGGCAGTTTTAGTTAACCATTCCGTTGTAGTTGCAATACTTACTATTCAGATACAATTAGCCAGAGATATCCCAAATCCAGCAGTTCTTGGCAATTTTATTTACTCATTCCATTATAGTGAAACTGATTACTAGACATGTCAAAGTCAAATTTATAGCACTACTTTAGTTATGGTTGTCAATGATCGAGATACTGTGCTCCAAGTCGTCCATAACTGTGGACACGGCTTTCAGAAATATTTACCTAGCAGGGGTGCACAAATAGTAACACACGCATGATCAACCTCGGAAAAACCAAATAAAAACCCAACAAGACTTTCACGACAAAGCAATCACAAGATTCATAAAATATTTCAGGGGGGCACCCCACTAAGCTACCCGCAACGAAGTTGGCTGGCTCCAAGATGGACCCATAGTTTGTGTAGACGTCTATAAACGACCGGGAACCCAAAAATGTGAATGGGCTTGTCGATACCACGGAAACATGTCACAAGTACTAAATAGTACAGGTGCTCCACACGCAATCTTAAATAAAGCAGTAAAGCATGGCATAAGTATAGGATAGTAATAATAAGCCAAACAAGTTTGTTGCCCCAAGAAATAAGAAATGAATAAAACTCTGGCTAAGGGGATTCATGGTCCCACATGTAGATAGTGCGATAGTCAAGGAATAGGTATCAAGTACTTGGGGCCTGCGAGACACAAGTGAGCGTGGAAGAACCAAATATTAGCTATTTCCCATCGATGCCTCTATATTAGTTATATCTATTCCCATCATTTAAATATCAAGGTATAATTAAAGTCATGATTATCCCCAACATTAAACATGTGCCAACCTCCCAACGATGGTGGAACATCGATGATGCAAAGAAGCACCTGAGAAAGCAATGATGACTCGCAAGGCCGACTGTCTATCAAACAACAGGCAATAGGATGTATCCAAGGCAATATAGAGGCTGCAGGGAATATAAATGGTACACTGAAACTAAAGCATCACAATGAGGATACAAATAGATCAACAGGACGAAGTAAAGACTACAAACACAAATTAGGTCTAAAGGGGGAGAATGCTCGCCTGAAAAACACTGTCGAAGGTTCATATCCGAAGAACTTGTCGATACTCGCGTCAACTCAACGGCCTAATCCGTGAAGAAGCAAAGCACTAAAAGAAACACTCGATGCACTATTTAATATTATGGCAAAAGATCTGGCATGAGGTATGTATGATGCATGACATGGCAAGGATGTGATGCAACTAGGCAATATTAAGCAGAACCGGGGTCCTAAGAATTAATTAGAAGGTTCAAGTTATTTAGATACCCTTCAATTTAAATGTTGGCTTAATAAGGCGAAACATGGCATCAGTTCGCTCGACAAATTTAAATGGCGCCAATATAAGACTAGAATAGCCCGCATATAGTGTTCATATTTAATTTAGGTGAATCGTCTAAATGCCCAAAAACCCCAATATATCATGTATGCAAGCATGAACAAATTAATATGCAACAAGTTGTATATGGCAATTTATAAAATAGGGGTCTCAGAAAAAGGGTCACACATTAGGGTACAAAGATCTTGTGTTCAGAGGATTCAACGGGATCGATCTTCGGATCTGGAAGGAGAACTTGGCACCCGTGGAGGGGGTCTCCAGGTCTAGGGAGTTCAACCATCTTATCCGTGTTGGAGATCTTGTTGTCCAAGACGAAGGTCCTCTAGGTATTCGGAAGATCTTGACGCATGTCTCTTGTACATGGAGGTGTCACCAACACCACCATCTTGTCGCACTTTTTTTCTTCCAGAGGTCTCGAAGAGCAGCAACATCACCACTAAACCATCATCACTACCACACCGATATTCGGAGCCCACACTCCCTCACATCAAACAATAGACCACGGGTGCCGAACAAGGACGAGGTGGCGCGATGCGAGCTCCGGCAGTGGGATCGGCGCTGGAGGCTCTCAAGCACTTCAGCGAGAGGGACGCCGGGGATGGGCAACCATGGGACAGAAGCGCGGCTCTAGCGGTAGCAACGCGGGGTGATGAGGTTGCGGGGCGCACGGATGCGGGAGGAGAAGAGGGCGGCGTAGACGGCCAGAGCAGGGACAGTGGTGTCTGCTAGCGAGCTTGGCTCGACCGGAGTCAATGTGGGGCCATGGGAGCACTGATATATTGCAAACATATCCATAATTTTGTATGTTCCATGCTTGGTTTTATCTACTTTCTTATGTTTTCTCCACACTTTGGAGTACTTTTCATATGATTTCTTGGACTAACCTATTAACAAGATGCCACAGTGCCAGTTGCCTGTTTTCTGCTGTTTTTGGTTCCAGAAAATTTAGAAAATCAATATTCTCGGAATTGGACCAGACAAAATCCAAAGTCGATATTTTACCGGAAGACTCACGGAGCCAGAAGATGAGACGGAGAGGAGCCACAGGGTGGCCACACCACCCCTAGGCGCGGGTTCCCTTGGCCGCGCCAGGGCATGGTGTGGCCCCCCTGGCCGGCCACCGACCTTGCCCCTTTGCCTATAAAATCCTCCCGATGCAAAAACCCTAAATCGTCAATCAGAAATCCACGAAAATTTCCATAGCACTGCTGCCACCGAAGGGGAGATTCGGGGGACAGAAAGTCTCTGTTCCGGCACCCTGCCAGGACAGAGAAGTGCCCCCGGAGCAATCTCCATCGATCTCCACCACCATCTCCATCACCATCTCCATCACCATTGCTGATTCCCATGATGAGGAGGGAGTAGTTCTCTCTCAAGGCTAAGGGTTCTACCGGTAGCTATGTATTCATCTCTCTCTCTATGCATGATCATATTGTGATCATGAGCTTTGTAATCAAGTATATCTACCCTGCTACTCAAGTGCTTTATTAGATCTCTGCTCTCCCCATGTGTGTGAAGTTGACAATGTGCACACCATGATGGCACCTAGGCTAGAGATTACAAATACTTGTTATGAGTTATATTTGTAGTTGGATGTCTTTATGAAATTGTGGTGTTTGTTGGAACCATCTAGTGCTCAAGCTGACAATGTGGGGTTATCTAGATGCGGAAAGCGAACTATGAGGAGTGTTGTTATAGCCTTACCAATGATTAGAGTGTCCAACCAGAGAGTAGTTCAGCGTAGTATCATAAAGAGATAATATTTATATGAGAGTGTTCACTAGTGAAAGTATGATCCCTAGGCCTTGTTTCTAAGCATTGATACACCATTTGCAATTAGATCTGTTACATCTTTGCTTGCTTCCATCTTTATTTCAGTTTGCCTTTAGTCTTTTGCCACATCAACCACACACCAGCAAGCTATTTTCCGGCACCGTTACCACTTATAATTATCCATACCACTTGTATTTCACTATCTCTTTGCCCAACTAGTGCACCTATACACCTTACAAGTGTATTGGGTGTGTTGGGGACACAAGATACTTCTTGTATCTTGATTGCAGGATTGCTTGAGAGGGGATACCTTTGACCACTTCCTCCCTGAGTTCAATAAACCTTGGGTAATCCACTTAAGGGAAAACTTGCTGCTGTTCTACAAACCTCTACACTTGGAGGCCCAACAACTGTCTACAAGAATAGAAGTGCGTAGACATCAAGCTATTTTGTGGCGCTTTGCCGGGGAGGTAAGGTAAAAGGTACTCAAATCCTCCGGTGTGAGTGCTCGAAGTTATATCCTTTAGATTCTGCAATTTTGTCTTTTTGTTTCTTGTTTTTATTTTCACTAGTTAGGCTTAATGGAAAACAACAACAAAATTAGAGAGCTTTATAGTATTTATCTTGAATTAGGACATGAAGTGTTTGAAGAGAAAATTAAAAAACCTATGGAACTTTATTTGCATGCTAATAGCAATGTTGTTAGTATGAATTCTTTGGACACCATTATTTCTCATGCTATGGAAAAGTCTAAGCTTGGTGAAGCTAGTTTTTATGAAAATGATCTTTTTAGTTCCCCAGCTTTGGAAGATAGCTATTCTATTGCTTATGAGATACCAAACCAAATATATGATGATTACAATGATGAATATGATATTTTTAGTCCACCTACTATTGAGGAGAAAATTAATTATGATTACAATATGCCTCCTATATTTGATGATTATGGTGATGAGAATAATAATGATAGCTATTTTTTTGAATTTGCTCCCACTACAATTAATAAGAATGACTATGTGTATGCGGGGAGTAATAATCATTTTATGCATGTGGCTCATGATAAGAAGGTTTCATATGATAGTTATATTGTTAATTTTATACATGATGCTACTGAAAGTTATTATGAGAGAGGGAAATATGGTTTTATGCATCTCAATAATATTAAGTTTCCCCTCTTTATGTTGAAAGTCTTGAAGTTGCACTTGTTTTGCTTTACTATGCTTGTTGCTTTGTCCATTCATGACTTGTTTCTTTACAAGATTCCTATGCATAGGAAGTGCGTTAGACTTAAATGTGCTTTGAATTTTCTTCTTGATGCTCTCTTTTACTTCAATTCATATTTCTTATGTAAGCATCTTCTCAAACTATCATGCCTAACTTAAAGACGTTAAAGAAAAGTACTTATTGGGAGATAACCCAAAAGTTTTTAGATGAGTCTTGGAAGTTATTACCTCTATAATAACTGCTCATTATCCTTTTTATTTGCTTTTTGTGCCAAGATTAACCTCTAATGAGAGAGAAGTAATGATTGGGAAAGTTGTTGTCCCAAAACAGATTTTTGTGCTTCACCGTAAATATTCATGAAAATCTCTCTACGTCCTTTTGAGGCGTGAATTTTTGTGCTTCTGCCCCAGGTTGTTATCTAACTTTCGTTAGTTCAACACTTTTCGATTTGAGCAACAGAAGGTCTTAGAAAAAATTTGTCTTTACCTGCTGGTCTGTTTTGACAGATTTCTGCCATTTTCTGCATTTGCTTCTTGTTGGTTCATTTTTGAGTTCTTTTGGGGAATTGAGCTTTTTGAGGGAAGTGATACAGTATCTTGTGTTTTAATGGAAGTTTTATTGGTGTTAGAACTGAACCTAAAGACTTATTATCTTGAGTGCACTAATGTTGCTAATAAAGATTGTGTGAAGTTTTGTATGAAGGAAAAATTTCAGGTGTATGGAAGGAATGAGTAATGAGATGAAGGATGGACTAAAGCTCAAGCTTGTGGATGCCATGCGTGTCACCCCAAGAAATATCCAAGAAGTACAAGCGTCAAAGCTTGGGGATGCCCAAGGTATCCCCCTCTTCATCAATAAAAATCTCAGGTTTCTTCCAAACGCTTCATTTTTATTGTTTCATGCACAGTTGTGTTGTTCTTGGAGCGTATTTTTTTTCGTTTTTGTTTTTGGTTTTCATTTTCTTGGTTTGCTTAGTTTGCTTGAATAAATTGGTTGGACCCCCTCTTTCATACATTGGTTTTCAAATAGTTTTGTTTGGATTGGAAAAGAGTAGGAAAGCTCATGCTTAAGTGGTAAAGAGAGCTTGTTTTTGACTGTGGCCTATGCTTTGTCATGCCATGCTTGATATTGTTTTTGCTTTATGCTTAGTATTCTTTGTTGTATCATGACATGTTATAAACAATTGAGATTGCTTAATGTTCCTTGGAAGGATCATGTGTTGTTTTAGCATATTAAAGCATAGTATTGTGGTATTCTCCTTTGGTGCTTTATTTGGGTTGACTTGGTGCATGCTCACACCATGTTATGACTATCTCAAGTCACCATAGCCTTTATGATCCTTTAGTTTTCAACTTGTAGTACCACTTTATGCTTTGGTCAATGATGTTTTGTCGCTTTGCATGATTATGGCCATTATTGCTCTCTTAGTTGGTCGCTCCCAGTCTTTTGCTAGCCTCCATAACCAAGTATGAGTTCCACTCATGCATCCACCTCCAAATAAAACCAAGTTATTCCAAAGAGTCCACCATACCTACCTATTAGCATATGCTATTCCAAGAATATTCATGTTTTATCTACCTTCCGAATTAAACTTGTTATGAGAAAACTTGTGATGAAAGCTCTCACAAACTTGATCGCACACTTTACTTTTCTTGCCCTTAATAAACTTGAACCATTGTGTCGTATATGTTGTATATGCTTGCACTTATTTGTTGGGGATTAGCAGAACCATGCTCTCATGGGGAACGCTTTCAACATTGAACTTGTACTTTGTACCTAGTTGATATCATGCTCTTTTGTCTATGGATGTCGTCAGTGTGAAATGAAAGGGGAGCTTGTAAGTCCATGGAGTTATGTATATGTGTTAGAGAAACGCCTGGGCCCCTGGTCTAATCCATGCTGTCATGGTGGAAACCTGCAGCGTAACCATAATGAGCTGTCTATGAAGCATTCTTCTTATAAAAAAAGAGTCAGATATTGAAAAAAAAGAGAAAAAGAAAAAAAAGAGATTATGAAAAGAGGAAAGAGAGAAAAAATCACCATATTCCCATGGTAAATAAGAAGATTGCGAAGATGCTTGTTGTCTGCTTGCCTTGTCATTTTGATATGGGGATTCTTCCGTATCATTGGGCAAGGGGTACCCCGTTGGCGGTTCTCTATGATACACATGTACTTACGATGACAAGAACTTACCGGTGACTAAACTTGAGTAGCATGAGGAGTGGCCCTCGTATTCAAGGGACATGAGATTTCCAACTTATACTTCGTCAAGCATATACACCATAGTTTGTTCACTTTAACCTTAATCACTTCAAGATGCTTATGATAGGGGCAATGAGAGCTGAAAGCTATTAAGTACCATAATTTTTGGAAGCTCTTTATGAAACTTGAATCCCTACTTCCTTCTATGAAGGCCTTTCTTTTAGTTTATGTTGAGTCTCCACCTTCTACCTTTATGCACCTACTTTGAGAGCATAGTGGCCATTCTTAGTTCTATGTGCATTATCCCAAGACTTGTTGATGATGCATAACCTTGATATTGCTTGTTTTAAACTATTTGTATCTAGTCACTCTCATGAACTTTGAAGGTGTCCTATGCATTTATGTTTGCTACTCTATAAGGGACAAGCTGAATGCTACTATGCTATGTTTTCTTTATGTGAAATAAACAAACGTCTTGCAAAGCATTGTTATTCATTAATATTTTGTCTGTGCCTTTTCATGTTGCAACATAGTTTCTTTGTCTTATTGCTAGAACTTTGTATTTCATGTTATGATTGAAGTACTATGATCCCAGCATTGAATGTTTTACAAATACTTTGATCAAGTTTATGATGGGGCATGTCACCTCAAAAATTATTCTATCTTTTTATCACTTACCTACTCGAGGACGAGCAGGAGTTAAGCTTGGGGATGTTGATACGTTACAAACGTATCCATAATTTTTGATGTTCCATGCTTGGTTTTATCTACTTTCTTATGTTTTTTCCACACTTTGGAGTAATTTTCATATGATTTCTTGGACTAACCTATTAAGAAGATGCCACAGTGCCAGTTGCATGTTTTCTGCTGTTTTTGGTTCTAGGAAGTCAGAAAATCAATATTCTCGGAATTGGACCGGACAAAATCCAAAGTCGATATTTGACTAGAAGACTCACGGATCCAGAAGACGAGACGGAGAGGGGCCATAGGGTGGCCACACCACCCCTAGGTGCGGGTCCCCCTTGGCCGCGCCAGGGCATGGTGTGGGCCTCCTGGCCAGCCATCGACCTTGCCCCTTCTCCTATAAAATCCTCCCGATGCAAAAACCCTAAATCATCAATCAGAAATGCACGAAAAGTTCCGCAGCGCCGCCACCACCGAAGGGGAGATTCGGGGGACAGAAAGTCTTTGTTCCGGCACCCTGCCGGTATGGGGAAGTGCCCTCGGAGCCATCTCCATCGATCTCCACCACGATCTCCATCACCATTGTTGATTCCCATGATTAGGAGGGAGTAGTTCTCTCTCAAGGCTAAGGGTTCTACCGGTAGCTATGTGTTCATATCTCTCTCTATGCATGATCATATTATGATCATGAGCTTTGTAATCAAGTATATCTACCTTGCTACTCAAGTGCTTTATTAGATCTCTGCTCTCCCCATGTGTGTGAAGTTGAGGTGTGCACACCATGGTGCCACTTAGTCTAGAGATTACAACTTGTTAAGAGTTATATTTGGAGTTGGATGTCTTTATGAAATTGTGGTGTTTGTTGGAACCATATAGTGCTCAAGGTGACAGTGTGGGGTTATCTAGATGCGGAAAGTGGACTTTGAGGAGTGATGTTATAGCCCTACCAATGATTAGAATGTCCAACCGGAGAGTAGTTCAGCGTAGTATCATAAAGAGATAATATTTATATGAGAGTGTTCACTAGTGAAAGTATGATCCCTAGGCCTTGTTTCTAAGCATTGATACACCGTTTGCAATTAGATCTGTTACATGTTTGCTTGCTTCCATCTTTATTTCAGTTTGCCTTTAGTCTTTTCCCACGTCAACCACACGCCAGCAAGCTATTTTCTGGCAACGTTACCACTTATAATTATCCATACCACTTGTATTTCACTATCTCTTCGCCGAACTAGTGCACCTATACGCCTGACAAGTGTATTGGGTGTGTTGGGTACACAAGAGACTTCTTGTATCTTGATTGTAGGATTGCTTGAGTGGGGGATACCTTTGACCACTTCCTCCATGATTTCGATAAACCTTGGGTAATCCACTTAAGGGAAAACTTGTTGCTGTTCTACAAGCCTCTGCACTTGGAGGCCCAACAACTGTCTACAAGAATAGAAGTGCGTAGACATCAAGCATGCCGGGGAAGAGAAGACGACCTACACATGGAGGCGGCGGACGGTGGGGTGGAGGCCCCTGGTTCTCCATCGAGGATGGCGGGGAAGCCCTACAGATGCCCGCAGAGAGGCGGTAGCGCTCAGTTTGAGGAGGTCGGCGAGATTGTCCCGGAAGGAGGACCACAGGGCGGCACGGGTCGTCATATACACGGTCGAGGACGGCATAGCAAGGAAGACAGTGGTGTTGTATTCCTGGTAGCGGGGTCACGTGGGGAGCGGTGGCGGCGGCTTGAGGAGGACGCAGTTGCGTTGGGGCAGGCTTGGTGACTCAACGAGGGGGAGAGGGCGATGGCCGCCGAGGACTATGGTCAGACGCGAAGGCGAGGAGGCGCCTGCGGGCGGAGCCAGGGCTGGGGATTGCAGGTGTTGGCTGCTACCAACAGGGAGGAAGGAGGCGAGCAAGGGCGAGAGGTGGATTCGCGTGCGGGAGGGAATCGAACGAGGCGAGGCGAGCATGGTGGGACTAGAGGTGGTTGGGGCCAGGTCTTGCGATATGAACAGGGCCAAGGAAGCGAGCCACACAGCTGGCCACTAGAGTCGCGACGCGGGATGGTAGGGCCGAGGTGGCATTGGCGCTAGCGAGGGGACGTGCGGGGCCAGGGTTCCCGTCAAGCACGGGGTGAGGCGTATGTGCTTGCGACGCGGGGTGGGTTATGTACATGGGGCAGGGCGTGTCAGGTGATATGTTGTAAACGTATCTATATTTTTTGATGTTCCATCCTTGTTTATTAAATACTTTCTTATGTTTTGTTCACACTTTGAGGTATTTTTATACATTTTCTGGAACTAACCTATTAACAAGATGCTATAGTGCCAGTTGTATGTTTTCTGCTGTTTTTGTTTTAGAAAAGCTAGTAAGGAAATATTCTCAGAATTGGAAGAGACAAAAGCCAAAGTCAATATTTTACCAGAAGTAACTCAGAGTCTGAAGGGCAGCCAGAGGAGGCCCAGGGGCTGGCCACACCCTATGGTGGCACGGGTACCCCCTGGCTGCACCACCAGGTGGTGTGGGCCCCTCGGGCCTCCACCGACCTTGCCCTTTCACCAATAAAAGCCCCCGGGACGAAAACCCTAAATACCACATCAGAATTCCACAAAAAGTACTGCAGCACCGCCGCCACCAAAGAGGATATTCGGGGGATAGAAGTCTCTATACCGGCACCCTGTCGGGACGGGGAAGTGCCCCCGGAGCCATCTCCATCGACTCCACCGCCATCTCCATCATCGTTGTTGACTTCCATGATGAGGAGAGAGTAGTTCTCTCTTGAAGCTAAGGGCTCTACCGATATCTATGTGTTCATGTCTCTCTCTCTATTCGTGATCTTATGATATCATGAGCTTTGTAATCTATAAATCTATTCTGCTACTCAAGTGCTTTAATGAATCTCTTCTTATCCCCACGTGTGTGAAGTTGACAGTGAGCACACCATGTGGCACTTAGTTAAGGTTACATAAATACTTATCATGAGTATAATTTGAGTTGGATGTCTCTATGAGATTATGGTGTTTGTTGGAACCATCTAGCGCTCAAGGTGATAGTGAGGGGTTATCTAGATGGGGAATGCGAACTTTAAGGTGTGCTGTTATAGCCCTACATCATCCAACCGGAGAGTAGTTCAGGGTAGCATATGAAGAGAAGATATTTATATGAGAGTGTCCACTAGTAAAAGTATGATCCCTAGGCCTTGTTTCTAAGCATTGAAACACTGTTTACAATCAGTCCTGTTACATGTTTGCTTGCTGCCACTCTTATTTCAGATTGAAATTACCACTTATAATCATCCATATTACTTGTATTTCACTATCTCTTCGCTGAAATAGTGCATCTATACACCTGACAAGTGTATTGGGTGTGTTGGGGACACAAGAGACTTCTTGTATCGTGATTGCAGGGTTCCTTGAGAGGGATACCTTTGACCACTTCCTCCCTGAGTTCGATAAACCTTGGGTGATCCACTTAAGGGAAACTTGCTACTATTCTACAAACCTCTGCACTTGGAGGCCCAACACTATCTACAAGAATAGAAGCGTGCATAGACATCAAGCTATGTTTTTGTTGCTGGTGTGTAAGGTAAAAGGTACTCACATCCTCTGGATACTAAGCTATCTTCTAGCACTGTTGCTGGTGTGTGAGTGATCAAAGTTATTTCCTTTAGATTCTGCAATTATATCTTTTTGTTTCTTGTTTTTATTTTCACTAGTTAGGCTTAATGGAGAACAACAACAAAATCAGAGAGATTTTTAGTATTTTTCCTAAGGTAGAACATGAATGGTCTAAAAAGAAAATTAAAAAAACCATAGAACTTTCTTTGCATGCTAATGGCAATGTTATTAGTATGAATTTTTTGAACACCTTTGTTACTAATTCTATGGAAACATCTAAGCTTGGGGAAGTTAGTTTTTATAAAAAATGATCTTTTTAGTTCCCTAGCTTTAAAGGAGAAAATTTGCTCTGATGATACTTTATCTCCCATATGTGGTAATTCTAATGATACTTGTGATATTTTAAATCCACATACTAAAAGCGTCCCTTTTAAAATACCTATGGAAATTGTTGAATGTGTTATGAATAACTGTTATTTTGGAGATGGAACTGTCCATCCTGGTGATCATTTACTCTTTTTACATGAATTATGTGGGTTGTTCAAGTGTGCAGGTATTTCATTGAACCAAGTTAAGAGGAAGCTATTCTCTTTCTCACTTAAGGGCAAAGCAAGAGAATGGTATGAGCTATTAGATGATCCTCACCATTCGGAATGGAAGGAACTCGAATCTCTCTTTTACTCTAAATTTTATCCTCGTCATGAAATTCATAAAGATAGGAATTATATTTATAATTTTCATCCTCATGACAGAGAAAGTATTGCCCAAGCATAGGGGAGATTGAAGTCACTAATGCTCAAATGTCCCATTCATGAGCTCCCTAGGGATATTGTTATTAATAATTTTTATGCAGGGCTTTTAGGACATTACAAGGACTATCTAGATACCTGTTCAGAGGGATCCTTCACTAGTAAGGAGGTCAAAGCTAAGTGGGATCTTCTTGAAACAATTCAAAGCAATACCGAAGATTGGGATAACGACAAATGTAAAGAACCAGGTATAAACTATGAGTATGATTGCATTAAGTCTTTCGCTGAAACTGCTGATTTTCAAGAGCTTAGTGCTAAATATGGTCTTGATCCTCAAATTCTTGTTGATTTTTATAGAGCCATTACTTCTCATATTAATTATCCTAAAGGAAAATGGGACTTGTATCATGAGCCTTTTAAAGACACTTGCATGAAAAATGAAATTGTTATTAATGATAGCAATAAACATGCTCAAACCTCTGAAAGTACTATTTCTTATAAGCTTGTTAATTTTTGTAGAATACATAGACCTTGTTAAAAGAATCAAATAGAAGAATAATATTGCATCACCCACAAGAATGAAAAAACCAGAACATGGTATAGGGCTCTAAATGATCTTGGTACAAAAGTTTGTGCCCTCTATACTTTTATTTGTGAACTTTGCTTTGAAGTGCGTCATTTCAATTTTCAATGCTCAGGGACATAATAATAGCCCTTCTAATCCAATGAGTACTGCAAGTTTGTATTGTGATAACATGATCACTCCTAATCATCATGATGAACTTACATTAGTTTTGGGGTGTGAAGAATTATCAAGAAAAACTTCTTTGGTAGATATGAGTGCTTTTGATATGAATAGTGTCCTGCATGGTTGTCATCTTTATTGTGTTGATAACTTCCACACAAATACTTACATACAACATATTATGAAATATGAGATCTTACCAAAATATGAATAGACTAATATGTGTTTTGATCTTATTAACGAAAAGAAGGAATCCTCCAAAGTTTCTTCTATTGTCTCTAACAATAAACCAGGGTATATGGAGAATCTTCATTTCAAGCCTCTCCCTCCTAAAGAGAAGAAGGAAAATAGGAAAAGGAGGAGTAAAAGGAGAGAGGAAACGGTATTTTCCCCTAAGCATGTTGCTCCTATTATAGTTTTTTATGAGTCTGAACTCGATGATGTTCCTATGCCTATTACCTATAGTAGTGATCATGATTGCGAAACGCACACTACTTTTGATATTGAAAATCTCTTCGGTACCAATTCTAAAAATGAAGATGTTAATAATTGTTGTACTATTAGTACTATCCATGTTCCTTCCAATGATGATATGTTTACAAATGAACACACTTTGGAAGATAACTATTCTATTGCTTATGATGATACTATACCTCCAATATATGATGATCACAATGATGAATATGATATTTTCAGTCCACCTACTATTGAGGAGAAACTTAATAATGATTACAATATGCCTCCTATATTTGATGATTATGGTGATGAGAATAATAATGATAGTTATTTTGTTGAATTTTATCCCACTACGATTAATAAGAATGACTATGTTTATGTGGGGAGTATTGATTCTTTTATGCATATGGCTCATGATAAGAATGTTTCATGTGATAGTTATATTGTTAATTTTATTCATGATGCTACTGAAAGTTATTATGAGAGAGGAAAACATGGTTTTATGTATCTCAACAATATTAAGTTTCCCCTCTTTATGTTGAAAATTTTGAAGTTGCACTTGTTTTGCATTCCTATGTTTGTTGCTTTGTGCTTCCATGACTTGTTTCTTTACAAGATTATTTTTCATAGAAAGTGGGTTAGAATTAAATTTGTTCCATATTTTCTTCTCGATGCTCTCTTTTACTTCAATTCATATTTCTTATGTGAGCATCATCGAAACTATCATGCCTATCTTAATGGCATAAAGAAAGAGCTTTTGGGAGACAACCCATTATATTTTTACTTTCAGTTTATTTTTGTTTTGTTGAGTCTTGGAACTTATTACCTCTATAATAACCTCTCCTTATCCTTTTTGTGTGGTTTTTGTGCCAAGAATGACCTCTAATAAGAGGGAAGTAAGACTTGGCAAACTTGCTATCCTGAAACATATTTTTGTGCTTCGCTATAAAAATTCGTGAAAAATCTTTGTATGTCGGATTGAGCTATGATTTTTTGTGCTTCTGCCCAGGTAACATTCGTTAGGTTAACACTTTTCGATTTGAGCAACAGAAGTTATTCGGAAATATCGGTTTTACCTGCTGGTCTATTTTGACAGATTTCTGCCATTATTTTCATTTGCGTCTTAATCTCTTTCTATTTGTGTTCTCTTTGATCACTTGAACTTTTAAAAGGAATTTCTACAGTAGATTGTGTTTTGATGGAAGTTTTACTTGTGTTGAAACTGAACCAAAAGACTTATTGTCTTGAGTACACTAATGTTGCTAATGAAGATTGTGTGAAGTGTTGTATGAAGGAAATTTTAAAGTGTAGGGAAGAACAATGTGATAAGATGAAGTATGGATAAAATCTCAAGCTAGGGGATGCCACCCATGTCACCCGAAGAAATATTCAAGAAGTACAAGTGTCAAAGCTTGGGGATGCCCAAGACATCCCCTTCTTCATCAATAAAAATCTCAGGTTTTCTTCCAAACAATTCATTTTTATTGTTTCATGCACCAATTGTGTTGTTCTTGGAGTGTCTTCATTTTTTTAGTTTTCTTTTGCTTTCTTTGCTGCAATAAGTTGGTTGGATCCCAACACACTTCTTTTGGAGAGAGACACACCCCGTTATTCATTGCCTAGAACACTCTAGTTTTCACTCTTATTGTTCTATGAGTGTTCTCCTTTGCTAGCACTTCGTTTAGCTTTATTTTTCGATTGCTGTTGGAAAAGAGTAGGAAGTTTCATGCTTATAAGTGGTACAAAAGGAGTTTTGTTTTGACTGTGACTTAGAGTCTATCGTGTCATGTTTGATATTGCTTTGACTATCAGCTTAGTAATTATTGCTATAGCATGACTTGTTACAAATAATTGAGATTGCTTAATGTGCCTTGAAAGAATCATGCATTGTATTAGCATACAAAATCATAGTATTGTCGTATTCTCCTTTGATGCTTTATTTGGGTCAACTTGGCGCATGCTCACACCATGTTAAGACTATACCGAGTCACCATAGCCTCTATGATCATTTAGTTTTCGACTTGTAATATCACTTTATGCTTCAATGAAAAGTGTTTTATCCCTTTGCATGATTATGGCCACTATTGCTCTCTTAGTTGGTCGCTCCCAGTCTTTTGCTAGCCTCCATACCAAGTATGAGTTCCACTCATGCATCCAACTCCAAATAAAACCAAGTTATTCCAAAGAGTCCAACATACCTACCTATTAGCATTATTGCTATTCCAAGTTTATTCATGTTTTTATCTACTGATACATTGCAAATGTATCTATAATTTTTGATGTTCCATGCTTGGTTTTATCTACTTTCTTGTGTTTTGTTCCAACTTTGGAGTACTTTTTGTATGATTTCTTGGACTAACCTATTAACAAGAGCCATAGTGCCAGCTGCCTGTTTTCTGCTGTTTTTGGTTCCAGGAAATTCAGAAAATGAATATTCTCAGAGTTTGTATGTGTGTTTTTGAATATTCTTATGGATCCCAGCGGTGTGAAATAAAAGTGGAACTTGTAAGATGATGGAGTTTGTATGTGTGTTAGAGAAACGCTTGGGCCGCTAGCCTAAGCCATGCCTAATCATGGTGGAAACTTGCAGCATCACCATAATGATCAATCTATGAAGCATCCTCAATAAAAACCAATGCAAATAGCAAATAAAAATATCGCTGAGATGCTCATTGTCTGCTTGCCTTGTCATTTTTATTATGGGATAGCTCCTGTATCATGTGCAAGGGGTACCCCGTTGGCAGTTCTTTATGATACATATGTACTTACAATGACAAGAGCTTACTTGTGACTAAAGTTGAGTAGCATGAGGTTCGGTCTTCGTAAGTAAGGGGCATGAGATTTCGGCTTATAACTTTTCAAGCATATCCTCTTAGTTGTGTCACTTTAACCTTAATCACCTAAAGATGCTTATAATAGGGGCAATGAGAGCTGAAAGCTAATAAGTACCATAATTTTTGGAAGCTCTTTATGAGACTTGAATCCCTACTTCCTTCTATGAAGGTATTTCTTCCACTTATATATTGAGTCTCCGTCTTCTATCTTTATGCACCTACTTTGATAGCATAGTGGTCATTCTTAGTTCTATGTGCATTATCCCAAAACTTGTTGATTGATGCGTACCTTGATATTGCTTGTTTTAAACTATTTGTATCTAGTCACTCTTATTAACTCTGAAGGTGTCCTATGCATTTATGATTGCTACTCTATGAGGGATAAGCTGAATGCCATTATACTATGTTTTCATTATGTGAAACAAACAAACGTCTTGCAAAGCATTGTCATTCATGAATCTTTTGTTTGTGCCTTTTCATGTTGCAACATAGTTGCTATGTCTTATTGTTAGAACTTTATCTTTCATGCTATGTTGAAGTACTATGATCCCAACTATCAATGTTTTACAAATACTTTGATCAAGTTTATGATGGTGCATGTCACCTCAAAAATTATTCTTTCTATTTATCACTTACCTACTCGAGGACGAGCAGGAGTTAAGCTTGGGGATGTTGATAGATTGCAAATATATCAATAATTTTTGATGTTCCATGCTTGATTTTATCTACTTTCTTGTGTTTTGTTCCAACTTTAGAGTACTTTTCATATGATTTCTTAGACTAACCTATTAACAAGAGCCACAGTACCAGCTGCCTGTTTTCTGCTGTTTTTGGTTTAAAGAAAGTAAGAAAATGAATTTTCTCATAATAGGACGAGACAAAAGCCAAAGTGCCTATTTTTCCGGAAGACATCTGGAGCCAGAAGAAGAGACGGAGAGGGGCCAGGGGCTAGCCACACCATAGGGTGGCGCGGGTCCCCCTTGGCCATGCCACTAGGTGGTGTGGGCCCCTCCGGCCTCCACCAACCTTGCCCTTTCACCTATATATTCCTCCCGATGCGAAAACCCTAAATCCGTGAAGAAGCAAAGCACTAAAAGAAACACTCGAAGCACTATTTAATATTATGGCAAAAGATCTGGCATGAGGTATGTATGATGCATGACATGGCAAGGATGTGATGCAACTAGGCAATATTAAGCAGAACCGGGGTCCTAAGAATTAATTAGAAGGTTCAAGTTATTTAGATACCCTGCAATTTAAATGTTGGCTTAATAAGGCGAAACATGGCATCAGTTTGCTAGACAAATTTAAATGGAGCCAATATAAGACTAGAATAGCCCGCATATAGTGTCCATATTTAATTTAGGTGAATCGTCTAAATGCCCAAAAACCCCAATATATCATGTATGCAAGCATGAACAAATTAATATGCAACAAGTTGTATATGGCAATTTATAAAATAGGGGTCTCAGAAAAAGGGTCACACATTAGGGTACAAAGATCTTGTGTTCAGAGGATTCAACGGGATCGATCTTCGGATCTGGAAGGAGAACTTGGCACCCGTGGAGGGGGTCTCCAGGTCTAGGGAGTTCAACCATCTTATCCCTGTTGGAGATCTTGTTGTCCAAGACGAAGGTCCTCTGGGTATTCGGAAGATCTTGACGCATGTCTCTTGTACATGGAGGTGTCACCAACACCACCATCTTGTCGCACTTTTTTTCTTCCAGAGGTCTTGAAGAGCAGCAGCATCACCACTAAACCATCATCACTACCACACCTATATTCGGAGCCCACACTCCCTCACATCAAACAACAGACCACGGGTGCCGAACAAGGACAAGGTGGCGCGATGCGAGCTCCGGCAGTGGGATCGGCGGTGGAGGCTCTCAAGCACTTCAGCGAGAGGAACGCCGGGGATGGGCACCCATGGGACAGAAGCGCGGCTCTAGCGGTAGCAACGCGGGGTGATGAGGTTGCGGGGCGCACGGATGCGGGAGGAGAAGAGGGCGGCGTAGACGGCCATAGCAGGGACAGTGGTGTCTGCTAGCGAGCTTGGCTCGACCGGAGTCAAGGTGGGGCCATGGGAGCACTGATATATTGCAAATGTATCCATAATTTTGTATGTTCCATGCTCGGTTTTATCTACTTTCTTATGTTTTGTCCACACTTTGGAGTACGTTTCATATGATTTCTTGGACTAACCTATTAACAAGAGCCACAGTGCCAGCTGCCTGTTTTCTGCTATTTTTGGTTTAAAGAAAGTCAGAAAATGAATTTTCTTAGAATAGGACGGGACAAAAGCCAAAGTGCCTATTTTTCCGGAAGACATCTGGAGCCAGAAGAAGAGACGGAGAGGGGCCAGGAGCTAGCCACACCATAGGGTGGCTCGGGTCCCCCTTGGCCGTGGCACTAGGTGGTGTGGGCCCCTCCGGCCTCCACCGACCTTGCCCTTTCACCTATATATTCCTCCCGATGCGAAAACCCTAAATCGTCAAGCCTCCAGCCACGAAAAGTTCCGCAGCACCGCCGCCATCGAAGGGGAGATTCTGCGGACAGAAAGTCTCTGTTCCGGCACCCTGCCGGGACGGGGAAGTGCCCCCGGAGCCATCTCCATCGATCTCCACCACCATCTACATCACCATTGCTGATTCCCATGATGAGGAGGGAGTAGTTCTCTCTCGAGGCTAAGGGTTCTACCGGTGGCTATGTGTTCATCTCTCTATCTATGCATGATCTTGTTGTGGTCATGAGCTTTGTAATCTAGTATATCTACCTTTCTACTCAAGTGCTTTAATAGATCTCTTCTCTCCCCATGTGTGTGAAAGTGACAGCGTGCACACCATGGTGGCACTTAGGCTAGAGATTACAAATACTTGTTATGAGTTATATTTGGAGTTGGATGTCTTTATGAAATTGTGGTGTTTGTTGGACTCATATAGTACTCAAGGTGACAGTGGGTGGTTTTCTAGATGGGGAAGGCTTACTTTGATGTGTGCTTTTATAGCCCTACCATCGATTAGAGTGTCCAACTGGAGTGTAGTTAAGGGTAGTATCATGAAGATAATATATTTATAGGAGAGTGTTCACTAGTGAAAGTATGATCCCTAGGCCTTGTTTCTTAGCATTGATACACCGTTTGCTACTAGATCTGTTACATGTTTGCTTGCTTCCATCTTTATTTCAGTTTGCTTTTAGTCTCTTCCACGCTATCAAGTTATTTTCTAGCACCGTTACCACTTATAAATATCCATCCCACTTGTATTTCACTATCTCTTCGCCGAACTAGTGCACCTATATACCTAACTAGTGTATTGTGTGTGTTGGGGACACAAGAGACTTCTTGTATCTTGATTGCATGGTTGTTTGAGAGGGGATACCTTTGACCACTTCCTCCTGAGTTCGATAAACCATGGGTAATCCACTGAAGGGAAAATTTTCTGCTGTTCTACAAACCTCTACACTTGGAGGCCCAACAACTGTCTACAAGAATAGAAGTGCGTAGACTTCAAGCTATTTTCGGGCGCCGTTGCCGGGGAGGTAAGGTAAAAGGTATTCACACCGGAGGATTAAAAAAGAAGAACCTCCCATGGCAAACCCCTATTTTCTGGTGTGAGTACTCGAAGTTATTTCCTTTAGATTCTGCAATTTTTTCTTTTTGTTTCTTGTTTTCACTAGTTAGGCTTAATGGAAAACAACAACAAAATTAGAGAGCTTTATAGTTTTCATCTTGAGTTAGGACATGAAGTGTTTGAAGAGAAAATTAAAAAACCTATGGAACTTTATTTGCATACTAATAGCAATGTTGTTAGTATGAATTCTTTGGACACCATTATTGCTAATGCTATGGAAAATTCTAAGCTTGGGGAAGCTATGTTTGATGAAAATAATCTTTTTAGTCCCCCATCTTTAGAGGAGAAAATTTATTTTGATGATACAATACCTTCAATATATGATGAATATGATATTTTCAGTCCACCTACTATTGAGGAGAAAATTAATTATGATTACAATATGCCTCCTATATTTGATGATTATGGTGATGAGAATAATAATGATAGCTATTTTGCTGAATTTGCTCCCACTACAATTAATAAGAATGACTATTCTTATGTGGAGAGTAATAATTATTATATGCATGTGGCTCATGATAAGAATGTTTTATGTGATAGTTATATTGTTAATTTTATTCATGATGCTACTGAAAGTTATTATGAGAGAGGGAAACATTGTTTTATGCATCTCAATAATATTAAGTTTCCCCTCTTTATGTTGAAAGTCTTGAAGTTGCACTTGTTTTGCTTTAGTATGCTTGTTTCTTTGTGCTTTCATGACTTGTTTATTTATAAGATTCCTATGCACAGGAAGTGGGTTAGACTTAAATGTGCTTTGAATTTTCTTCTTGATGCTCTCTTTTACTTCAATTCATATTTATTATGTGAGCATCTTCTCAACCTATCATGCCTAACTTAAAGGCGTTAAAGAAAATTACTTATTGGGAGATAACCCAAAAAATTTAGATGAGTCTTGGAAGTTATTACCTCTGAAATAACCTCTCCTTAATCTTTTCATTTGCTTTTTGTACCAAGAGTAACCTGTAATGAGAGAGAAGTAATGATTGGGAAAGTTGCTGTCCCGAAACAGACTTTTGTGCTTCACCATAAAAAATCGTGAGAGAGCTCTGTATGTCGGATTGAGCTTTAATTGTTTGTGCTTCTGCCCCAGGTTGTTATATAACTTTCTTTAATTCAACACTTTTTGATTTCAGCAACAGATGGTCTTCGAAAAAATTCGTCTTTACCTGCTGGTCAGTTTTGACAAATTTCTGCCATTTTCTGCATTTGCTTCTTGAGTTCTTTTGGGGAATTGAGATTTTTGAGGGAAGTGCTACAGTATCTAGTGTTCTAATGTAAGTTTATTTGGTGTTATAACTGAACCTTAAGACTTATTTATCTTGAGTGCACTAATGTTGCTAATAAAGATTGTGTGAAGTTTCGTATGAAGGAAAAATTTCAGGTGTATGGAAGGAATAAGTAATGAGATGAAGAATGGACTAAAGCTAAAGCTTGGGGATGCCACGCGTGTCACCCCAAGAAATATCCAAGAAGTACAAGCGTCAAATCTTGGGGATGCCCAAGGCATCCCCTTCTTCATCAATAAAAATTCCAGATTTCTTCCAAACGCTTCATTTTTATTGTTTCATACACAGTTGTGTTGTTCTTGGAGCGTCTTCTTTTTCGTTTTTGTTTTCGTTTTTGTTTTCGTTTTTCGTTTGCTTTGTTTGGTTAGTTTTCTGAATAAATTGGTTGGACCCCCTCTTTGATACATTGGTTTTCAAATAGTTCTGTTTGGTTTGGAAAAGAGTAGGAAAAGTTCATGCTTAAGTGGTAAAGAGAGCTTGTTTTTGACTGTGGCCTATGCTTTGTCATGCAATGCTCGATATTGTTTTGGCTTTATTCTTAGTATTCTTTGCTGTAGCATGACTTGTTATAAACAATTGAGATTTCTTAATGTGCCTTGGAAGAATCATGCGTTGTTTTAGCATATTAAAGCATAGTTTTGTGGTATTCTCCTTTGAAGCTTTATTTGGGTTGACTTGGCACATGCTCACACCATTTTATGACTATCCCAAGTCACCATAGCCTTTATGATACTCTAGTTTTCAACTTGTAGTGTCACTTTATGCTTTGATCAATGATGTTTTGTCGCTCTGCATGATTATGGCCATTATTGCTCTCTTAGTTTGTCGTTCCTAGTCTTTTGCTAGCCTTCGCAACCAAGTATGAGTTCCACTCATGCATCCAACTCCTAAAACCAAGTTATTCCAAAGAGTCCACCATGCCTACCTCCTAGCATATGCTATTCCAAGTATATTCTTGTTTTTGTTTACCTCCAAATTAAACTTGTTATGATAAAACTAGTGATTAAAACTCTCACGAACTTGATGGCACACTTTGCTTTTATTTCCCTTAATAAACTTGAACCATTGGGTCCTTCTTTATTGCATATATGCTTGCTCTTTATAAGTTGAAGTTAGCAGAACCATGTATCACGGGGAACGCTTTCAACATTGCACTTGTACTTTGTACCCTGTTGATATCATGTTCTTTTTCTTATGGATCCCGACGGTGTGAAATAAAATGGGAGCTTGTAAGCTCATGGAGTTTGTATATGTGTTAGAGCAACGCCTGGGCCGCTAGCCTAAGCCATGCCTAATCATGCTGGGAACTTGCAGCATAACCAAGTGAGCAATCTGTGAAGCATCCTCAAATAGCAGATAAAAAGATCGCTGAGATGCTCATTGTCTACTTGCCTTATAATTTTGATATGGGAAAGATCATGTATCATTAGGCAATAGGTACCCCGTTGGCGGTTCTCTATGATACACATGTACTTACAATGACAAGAACTTACATGTGACTAAAGTTG
This sequence comes from Avena eriantha, assembly GCA_910589775.1. Lineage (NCBI taxonomy): Eukaryota > Viridiplantae > Streptophyta > Magnoliopsida > Poales > Poaceae > Avena > Avena eriantha. Next base: position 462,324,445 of record OU342742.1, read on the forward strand.
AGTAGCATGAGGTTCGGTACTCGTAAGTAAGGGGCATGAGATATTCAGTTTATAACTTGTCAAGCATATCCTCATATTTGTTCACTTTAACCTTAATCACCTTAAAGATGCTTATGGTAGGGGCAATGAGAGCTGAAAGCAAATATGTACCATAATGTTTGGAAGCTCTTTATGAGACTTGAATCCCTGCTTCCTTCTATGAAGGGCCTTTCTTTTACCTATATGTTGAGTCTCCATCTTCTATCTTTATGCACCTATTGAGAGAGCATAGTGGTCATTCTTAGTTTAAAGTGCATTGTCCCAAAACTTGTTGATTGATTCATAACTTTGATATTGCTTGTTATTAAATTATTTGTATCTAGTCACCCTTATGAGCTTTGAAGGTGTCCTATGCATTTATGTTTTGCTACACTATGAGGGACAAGTTGAATACCATTCTCATTATGTTTTCTATATGTGAAACAAACAAACGTCTTTCAAAGCATTGTTATTCATGAATCTTTTGTTTGTATCTCTTCATGTTATAACATAGTTGTTATGTCTTATTGTTAGAACTATATCTTTCATGCTATGTTAAAGTACTATGGTCCTAGCTATCAATGTTTTGCAAATACCTTGATCAAGATTGTGATGGTGCATGTGACCTCAAAAATTATTCTTTTTTATCACTTACCTACTCAAGGACGAGCAGGAGTTAAGCTTGGGGATGTTGATACGTCGTAAACGTATCTATAATTTTTGATGTTTCATGCTTGTTTAGTATCTACTTTCTTATGTTTTGTTCACACTTTGAGGTATTTTTATACATTTTCTGGAACTAACCCATTAACAAGATGCAACAGTGACAGTTGCCTGTTTTCTGCTGTTTTTGGTTCTAGAACAGCTAGTAAGGAAATATTCTCGGAATTGGACGGGACGAAAGCCAAAGTCAGTATTTTACCAGAAGGAACACGGAGTCCGAAGGGCAGCCGGAGGAGGGCCAGTGGCTGGCCACACCCTATGGTGGCACGGGTACCCCCTGGCCGAACCACCAGGTGGTGTGGGCCCCTCGGGCATCCACCGACCTTGCCCTTTCGCCTATAAAAGCCCCCCGGGACAAAAACCCTAAATACCATATTAGAATTCCACAAAAAGTTCCGCAACGCCGTGGCCACCGAAGAGAAGATTCGGGGGATAGAAGTCTCTGTTCCGGAACCCTGCTGGGACGGTGAAGTGCCCTCGGAGCCATGTCCATCGACTCCACCGCCATCTCCATCGCTGTTGCTGACTTCCATGATGAGGAGGGAGTAGTTCTCCATCGAAGCTAAGGGCTCTACCGGTAGCTATGTGTTTATCTCTCTCTCTATGCGTGATCTTATGAGATCATGAGCTTTGTAATCTATAGATCTATTCTGCTACTCAAGTGCTTTAATGAATCTCTTCTTATCCCCACGTGTGTGAAGTTGACAGTGAGCACACCGTGTGGCACTTGGTTAAGGTTACATAAATACTTATCATGAGTATAATTTGAGTTGGATGTCTCTATGAGATTATGGTGTTTGTTGGAACCATCTAGCGCTCAAGGTGATAGTGAGGGGTTATCTAGATGGGGAATGCGAACTTTAACGTGTGCTGTTATAGCCCTACATCGTCCAACCGGAGAGCAGTTCATGGTAGCATAATGAAGAGAAGATATTTATATGAGAGTGTCCACTAGTGAAAGTATGATCCCTAGGCCTTGTTTCTAAGCATTGAAACACTGTTTACAATCAGTCCTGTTACATGTTTGCTTGCTGCCACTCTTATTTCAGATTGCAATTACGACTTATAATCATGCATATTACTTGTATTTCACTATCTCTTTGCCGGATTAGTGCACCTATACACCTGACAAGTGTGTTGGGTGTGTTGGGGACACAAGAGACATCTTCTATAGTGATTGCAGGGTTGCTTGAGAGGGATACCTTTGACCACTTCCTCCCCGAGTTTGATAAACCTTGGGTGATCCACTTAAGGGAAACTTGCTACTGTTGTACAAACCTCTACACTTGGAGGCCCAACACTGTCTACAAGAATAGAAGCATTTGTATACATCATCAGGCGGCCGCTAGGTGCATCGCGCGGGTGGTGGTGCGGTGTAGTGTGTGTTTGGGGCCGGCGGCAGGGAGGGTTAGGTTAGGGATGATTTTCTAGTAGTGGTTTTACCCGGGTACTACACCCATGCCTTCCTCTGCCGCTCCCACACGGCCATCCTTGGTCGCACTTCACGGGGCAAGCTACCTCCATCGTAGATGAGACGAAGTTAAGAGAACCCTTACCCTCGACCCTGGCGGCCTCGCCCGTCATGACGATGGGGAGAGAAGGGGATGCCATTAAGGAAAATAGGGTCTTCGCACAAACATGTAGTGGAGCAGAAGGGAAATAGAGGCGAGGAGTGATGAGCTCACACGTTCATGCCCTAGTATAAATGGGGCCGGCTGAAAAGACGTATCGCTGCCGTGGGCACGAGGTCTAACTGCAAGGCCCCACGCACCGTCACATCGTGGAAACAACTCCTGGGGCGGGGGAGACAGGCCCAAGGCTAGCGGTTAAGAGCCCGCAGAAGCTTCAAATCTATGGTCAAGGGAGGGGCATGGCAGATCCATGATTAACCACGCAGGCACCAGGGCCCGCCAAAAGTCCTAGGTCACTTGCCCCTTCCAGCCCATCAAGGCACACATGTAGGACAAACATCCGGGGGCTAATGTCGGGGCCATGCGAACCGGGGTGCCACGTCTCGATAGTTAGCGGTCCCCAGCGCCTCAAGGCGACATGCCATCGAGAGGATTCGACGCTTCCGGAGATAGGCACCTCCGGATGAGCCCTCGCGAGGGTCCACTTGGTGAGAGGATACTTCCCAAGATGGAGTATCCGTAGAACCCAACTTCGGGTGCCCTGAGGCCTACCCCGGGGCTCACCAGGAGCTTCACCAAGCGCTCAGCAGGAGGGGCAAGTCCCGACAAGGGGCATAATCGCCACACACCCTGAGTTTGCCTCGGTAAAGGAAGGTCCGGTCCGCCCCCCTTTTCTGCAACACAAGGACATACGACATTAGTGTGGCAGGAGCACCACCTTGCCTATTTGGTGCAAGGGAGACAATGGGCAGCGCTAGGCAAGGACAAACAAGGAAAAGGAAGGCTACTTTACCAATAGATGGAGAAGTTCCCAAAGACCAAGAATCGGTCCATGAAAAAGCAACCCTATAGACCAGGACCATGGGAAACAACACTGTGGTGACCCTTCCCACCCATAGATCAGGGAAAGAGGCCTAACACTGCCCTATATAAGGACCCCGTCTCCAACCTTGGAGGGGATCGATCCTTGAGATCTAAAACCCTAGACTTCCATCCTCCTTTGTACCCTTGCGAAACATGCGAGCAATACAACCAAGAAGGAGTAGGGGCTTTAGCTCCTCACGAGGGACCGAACCTAGGTAAAAAAACAGTGTCACCTCTCTATCGTGTGCTTGCTCTGCTGCCATTGCCATCACCGGGTTTCCTTCGAGTCTCGTGTTCATACCCATCTTGAACCAATGGATCATTGGACCCTAGTTCCTTCACGGGACAAATCTCCGACAGAAATGGAGACACTGGCATCACCTCAGGAGTTCAATGGATTCATGGCTTCATCAGCCAACTCCATCACTATTGCCTTTGAGTCCATGGCTCCCTCCTCCACCTTCTCTGTGCTCGATCCTCGAGCTGTCAAGCCATGGTGGAACAAAAGATAAAGCTACTTAGCTATGCCACTAAAGCCAACAGGCTCATGGTAATACCAGATAGAAAGAAGAACTTACAAGCTAATGGCCTGAAGGTCGAACATGTTCATCCGTGTTTTCTTTGATGATGGAGCTGGAGGAGCTGACCAAATTGGTACCACAATGATTGGCACTGTTTGATCCAATACTATATCCACAGGCACCTCGACGGGCCCTTTGGATACGGACTCATTTGAGGCACCAGAAGCTTTGCTCTTGTCAGCCTCTTCAGAGCTCCGGCCTCGCATTTAGATGGCGTTATTGCTCACCTCATCCTCTCATCCTCTGGTGCATCATCATCATCCTCTGGCGCATCATATTCTTCTGGCTACGGTGGATGGCACACGAGTTTCTTATGACTCTACAACCAAAGAATCAATCAAATATTTCAACTACAAAGATACAACTAAGAGGCATCTGAGACAAAAAATGTATCAACTCTCACCATGGGAAGCTTCTTGCTCCCATCATATAGAGCCACTTGAAAGCCCCTTGGAAGCTCTTCGTTGGAAGTGAAGGTGGTGAGCACCTTCACTTTCTTATCGAGCTCAGCACTTGACCAATTCTCCACCTAGGTCCATGTCGGGTCCGAGGAGCCGGTGTATTTCAACATTTGGTGGATCCAGGCCTCGAGCGGCTGAATGTAGCGTTGGATGAAGGTTGAGATTATATGGACTCTAGATACCACCTTACCTGGGATATTGTGGAGCTCCTTCACCCGGTTGTAGAGGACTTTGACCTTGTATTCCTCGGCCTCCGTCAGCTTGTTCTTCCAGGATTGCTTCTTCTTCACTTGTGCATTCATGATGAATTCTGCCAGACCATGCTTCTGATTTCCAACTAGTTCATCGCAGATGTAGAACCACTTGTTCCTCCAACCCTGGACAGAGTCCATGAATCTCAAGGTGAAGTATTCGACATCTCCTCTAATGGAGAATCCATAGCCGCCAACAACATAGGCTCCCTAGTTCCCCCAATGCCTCTTCACAGAGTACAAACTTTTCTAGAGACCTTATGGGTTCGATTCCCAAGAAGCACTCGCACAAAATGATGAAGAACGCAGTTTGCAGTATGGAATTTAGCGTCAGCTGGTCAAGTTGAATGTTGTAAACAAAGAGAAGCCCATGAAGAAATTCGTGGGCTAGAAGGGAAAGTACCCAAAGAACATAGGCGACAAACATGACCCTCCACTTAGGTGGGATATTGGGGATTACCTAGTCTATGGGGATGCGGACATTCTTGTCGGTGGGAAGATACCCGGCCTGCTTCAGTGGGCAGAGATCTTTTGTTGTGCTAGTAGACCGCCACCTGTCTTTGTCGGTCCTTCTCATCCCAGCGGAACCCGTGACCTTCTTCGCAGCGGCGGTGCTAGAGGTGGAGCCCACAATCTTCTTTGGTTTTCCCATCGCAACACGAAGAAAGTCACTAGGGAAAATCTTGAGAACATCTAGTGTAGTGGAGGTACTAGCTATGGTAGAGAAGCATAAGGAAGAAGAAGATGGCAACGGACATGATTAGGAGGGGATATTTACTGTGATATTACCCTTTTTATTATAGTACCAATGGTATTGATCCTGGCAGGTGGATGGACTTCATGACCACGTGGGGCACATCCATGGGGACACGTGGAGGCTCAGAGGGCGATCCGTTGCTGCATTAACTCCACCTCGCGAGAGAATCAAGGAAACCACTGTCAAACCTCATTTCTCGCTCGTTGTGTGGTCAAATATGGTTAGCTTTTACAATGTGCCCACAAAATTGTGTCCCACCAACTACTCAGGTTGACGCATGGGCGCACTAAGCATTATCCATGATGTCATCCACCTCTTTTATATATTGGATCCTCCAATAGGAGTAGACAAAAATCTAGCTGCATCTATAGATGCATCAACTGAGTCAAGTATCTCCTCGGGTGCCACAAATATGTGAGCCTAAGATCGGCAACAAAATACCCATCATAGTCTCGAGGCTACTCCCATTGGGAGCATTGGTCCCGCACCCGACAGAAAATTTCTGTGTTGACGGTGTCCACGATGTTGATGGAAGATCATGAGAAATGTTTTCAAAGAAATACTGACCTGATGTACTTCTAGGTCACTACCTTCACCTTACAAGATTGTTGACTTCTACTAAGCAATGCTTGACTAACAAGTTTACATATGTACCCAAATCTACGATTCATCTAGACACGCGGGTACTACTCCCATGGGGAGCGCTAGGCGCCCACCCAATATTAATGTCTGCATCGACTACGCCCGCACTATCGGTTGATGATCATCTGAAGTTACAACTAAACATTTACCTGATGAACTTCCATGTCAATTTCTTCTTACAAGCTTGTCGACTAACAACTACATGATTTTGAGTCTCTACCTGAGTCTACGACTTGATCAGACAATCAGGGACTACTCCCATAGGGAGCACTGGTCACACACCCTATAAAAACAAATACATGCATTTTTTTCCATTGTGTTGACTCCATCCACGGTGTCTACTCATTACTTTCTACAGTCAAAATACTTGGTGGCTTCACCCGCTATGCGTTCATATAAATGCCGAGTCTGGAGATAACATCTCATTGACTTCTCGGATCGCATCTACCGTGACAACATATCTGGATGATGTGTCTGTGATGCAAAGATAAAACCTACATATTCAATCTACTAGCCTAGCAACCACATCTGATGCACTCTACTAGATAGATACCATGCCTATGGCATGAAGAAAATCCTGACGGGCGTGTTGGGTATACAGTTTTATATGGATTCCGTGGCATGAGTAGAATTACCCCAGCCTATACCAGGATCGAGTTTCGGACTCGAATTTAAGTAGGCATCGTTGTTTTTCCCTAGGAGCAATTAGGTGATCCGTCAAGAGAAACAAACACTTTTACAAGATTCCCTATGAACTACTAAACATCTACATGTTATTCAAACTTCTAACCTAATGTGTTTCTGAATTAGTACTTTCACCTTATGATATTGTCAACTTCGACTACATACTAGAGGATTCAAAGTCTCCACCTGAATCATCAATTCGACTAGACACTCAGGGGCTACTGATATAGGTATGCCCAACGGCCACCTGGCTTTAGCCTTCCTGACTTGGCATGACAGAAGGACCACATGACGGTCTACAAAGGCCCACCAAGCCCAAGAACAATTCGAGTGATATGGAGCCCACGAGGATACCGACTCTAGGCATGTCAAACAAGAAAAGGCTCCTAAATTAGGATAGAATAGAGATAGAATCCAAATTGTAACTGAATCATTAAGGTACACGGGACCTAGCCTCGCCATATAAAGGCTAGGAGGGGCCTTCGAGGAGCAGATCTAGAACACAACACCCGTTGCATATGCCAGATCTAATATGTGCATCTACATCCATCTTGGTGACTTGTAATTTCCACCATAAATCAAGAATAGACAAATAGGAGTGGGGTTTTCTCTCCAGGGGCCTGAACATGGGTCGACTCGTGTCCCTCCCTTGGTTTTATATTAGCTGACAACGTCACCAACGCATATATCCTTCCTAAAAACTTAATTCCATAAAACCATGGACGGTGCCATGGAGATACCACGTCACGGGTAACCCCTCTTCCACTTGGACTTCTATATCACATGGACTTGAGCTCTTGAAGCAAGGTTTGGTGTGGAGAATTATTAGTGGTCATGGTGTTAGAATATGGAGGGATAGTTGGATCCCTCATGTGACCTTCTATAAAACCATCACGCCAAATGTAATAACTGTCTTCGAAGAGTTTCTGAATTAATTACTATCAATGGTGCTTGGAAGTCTGATATGATTCGGAGTGTGTTTTATCTGATTGATGTCGAGACCATCTTGAGCATTTAGTTACCCTACAGATTGATTGATGACGTGATCGCGTGTCAACCCGAGATCTAGTATGTTTACCATCCTCATGCATATAAGATGGCTCTCAATGTGAGTGTGGATTAGTGAAACATGCCTGCTTCTAGCACCTACCCGAATGGATAGCACCCTTGGTACCAAAATTTGAAATTCCTTAGTACCTGCAAATGTCAAGATGTTTGCTTCGAAGGCTGCCTCTGGGGAGCTGGTGACGGAAGCGAACAAACTCAAGCATCATGTGCGAGTAAATGGTTAATGTAAAATATGAAGTTCAGCCATGGAGACTATCTCTCGTGCACTCTACACTTTCCTACATGCGTTTACTCTCTGTGAGGAAATGCGAAAGTGCTGGAACTTGCCTAACAATGATGAGCTAATGGTTGCCTCACTGAATCGTCTACAAACCATTGTTTTGGATTTCGGAGCCACATGGTGGACTTGACGCTGCTAGTCGCATGGCATGCGTGGTAGGCAAGAAATAAAGCTACCCATGATAAATCTCTGCCTACTACTGAGGGTTCCTGGAGGTTTCTATGCGGCTACTTGAAGATGATCTGTGATAGTAGAGAGAATCATGTAGATGCGATCTTAAAAGGAAAAGCTCCTATTATGGACATGGATAGGGTAGAGTCACAAGATATGCCCAGAAAGGGGCCGGAAAACCCCTAGCTAACCCCCCCCCCCCCCCCCACCGGGATGGGTTGAACTCTCCATTGAAGGTTCCTTCTCATTGCGTGATCATTTAGGCGGTGCTGGAATGGGGTGCTGGAATGGTGTTGCAAGACGCTCTCCGCAGCCCGATCATCATGGCATGGAAATTTCTGCCAGACTACTTTGAACCAGTGGAGGCGGAGCTACGCGCGTGTGCTGAAGGGTTGGAAATCGCCATGCAACTCTCAGATCTCTCGATTCTGGTGGAATATGACTGTAGTTTCTCACTGATGCTGCTACCTCTTGAACCCCTCTCGGTCTCCTTTCTTTCAATGAGTGAATGGGATTAGGAACCTATCTAGTTCAAATAGAAGTTGTGTGTTTGTAAAGGTGGAATGAGTAAACGTTAGGGTTAGATTTTCTCTAGCAAATTTTGCGAGAACTTAGCACCGCACTATGACTTGCGTAGGATCGTGTCTGGAGGATGCTCTTCGGCTACTTGATCTTGACCGCTATGTAACCCTTCCTATTGAATAAAGTTCCATGTTTCACCCTAACAAAAGATAGTACATTTATGCCTTCGAGCTCTATGAGTCCACTATTTGAGCAGCTATGTATGTTATGATTGTGCGAGTATGGTAACATGAATCAGTGTGCAACAACGATCGGCCATCCGCCCATCCATTAGCCACACGAGGATTGATCGATGAAGAGAGGTTGAGATAGAGATGTGCTATGCATATGGCATAGGACAACATTTGATGCTCGATGGTGTGAGACGATGAGCCCGGCCCGAAATTATACCCGTGGAGGCTAGCTTTATGTGATTCCCACAACCCCCTCCATATATCTCATATCTTTTGCAAGAAAGGGCCCCTGAGCCTGATGGGGAAGCTCCTCATCCAGCGTCAACAAAATGTTGTAATGTGGGAAAGCTATGTATGTTATGCTACACTATGCAAGGAAGGTCTTATGTGGGGGTTGCATATTCTCTCTACCCACAATCATGCATGCAGGTCCATCCCTCCCCATGGTGTTGATGCCCCCCTTCCATCGTGGAATGTCCACACAAATCTCATGGTTATGGATAGCAAATAATAGGTGAGCATGCTCTTGTGTGTGCCAGTGTGGACGTGAGTGCACCGCCAATATGCATGTATGTGTCGTGTGGATTCATATACTCCGTATGTTATCTGCGGCTGGAAATAATTGATAGTACAATTAAATGGGTTAATGAAACATTGAGTATTGTGTTACACCATTCCAAATTGATACTCCAACCCCGGATCTCTGTGTGATTACTGCATAAATCCACGTCCATGTATTATTGTATGTTTTCCCAAACATTTTGTTATACTAGTAGTAATTAGTAGTGAAAAGACGAAGTACATTCATGCATGCCGATCTGTCACTCTGATTAAAGCGCTGCTGAAGGAACTGCCACTCGTTCTCCCATGTAAACATTGGCATCTCTTACATTTCACCATGCTGCCCCGCGTGTACGTGTCCAGGGAATCAAATCTTTGAGCTCGTCCTGTCGGAAGGAAGAGATAGATCCACGATTTCCATCGTTTTCTCTTTGGTTTGCCCCCACTCCATAATTTAAAGCTTCAAACCAGCAGCCACTTCACGCCTGATCTCGACTGCGCTGGATTCGTTGGGTCGGATGAAAAAATCTTGAGATGGGTGAGAATAGATAACTAAAGGGAGTTGTTGATGCCGGATTGGACATTCGTTTCTAAGGACAGTATTCTAAAGTTCTGTTTGTATATATAGAACATCAAGCTGATCTTCGCAGAAATTTTACGTGACATAGATCAAATATATGTGAAAAGGTAATTAAAGGCAAAGCCCTATAACCAGTAATTTGGTACCAGGTGAAAACTTTTGGGGTCCGTTTGGATGTTTGTATTCACAAGCTTGGCATTGCATTCGCTCCAATATCAAAAGCTTGGCATATTCGCATTGAGATTGAATATCAATATTTTTGTTCGGATGTTTAGTTATTTGGGGCCAAGAATTGATACTGAGCTTCAATTCAAATCATGTTTGGAGGGTCAAAGTGATGAATTGCATTTGTACCAGCATTATTGTTGTGCTATCAAATCTAGATTATAAAAATAATTACAGTACACTTGATTTGTCAAACAGAGTACATTACAACTTCGGATCTTAAATCATATGGTACAGAAAAAAAATAAAGAGAGCAGATCAAGGTAAACAACACTTTTCTCGTATCTTCAGCAAACATCAAGCCCTTCGATTACTTACACTTGCAGAGCCATCTAACGGAAAAATTTCTTCACCTCTGCGGGACACACCGTTGACCTTCGATAGGAGGAAGGGAACAAGGGCAGCGGTCACATGACTCGCGGGAGGGCTGGCGCGTCGTTCGCCGGAGGGCCGCCACACTGCTTACCGAACGGGAGAGGAGCACACCGTTGACCTTCGGCGCGAGGCCTGCATATCGGTGCCGAACAACAGGGGTGGGGCGGCGATGTCCAGAGAGGAGGATGGAGGCAACATGGTCCAGCCTCGATGGAGCCGGAGAAGGCAGGGGTCGGGAGCGCGGAGAAGGATAGAGGTTGCGGTTTCCAGCCTCGACGGGGGAGGAGAAGGCGGGGTCAGGAAGTAGAGAAGGAGGGAGGTGGGGGCTTCCAGCCTCGATGGAGGCGGAGAAGGCGAGGGTCCAGAGAGAGGGCGGCGGTTTGTGCAAGAGCCAATATAGAACGAGGGACCTAGAGGAAAACCATTCACGCCAAATACCACGCGATGTCGAGGGGAGAGGCTCGTCTTTCGGAAGGGAGGTCCGAATACCTAGCCCCGATATCTAAAACATCCAAACGCCCAACTTTGGTGTATTGGGCATGTGAATGCCTGAATGTCTAATGCCAAGCCTGAATACATACATCCAAACATAGTCTTCTAGATTTTCATTCCGAGCCATTTTACGTGTGTATTTATGGGTAGAAAAGGAGTGCATAGTTTTCCAACCATTCATCGGAATAAAGGTTATTTCCTACTTGAATAGGCCTTCTCCCTGGCTATATTAATATATAAACCACAACATACAACCAAAAAAGGTTCGAAACGAAAATGCTAGGACAGCAACAACAACATGCCCAAACGAAAATGACACAAAAGAATACTAGGAGGATTGACTAAGCGACGATGACCCGCAAGCGCCGCGCCCTCCGGAGATGTTCCACCATTCTTCTAGCATCAAATCCCCAAGTGCCAAGTACCACCTTCGTGTATGAAAGGGAGATGCTTGTTGCTAGAACTAGCTGATCCTAGGGTTTCCCCTGACACACAGAGGGAAGTGGACATAGGGTAGCCACGATATCCTCCAAGAAGGAATGGTGTCCCCCAAAAGAGGCACTATGTCGGTGTCAGACGAGCCGAGACGGATTTCTCCCAAAAGATCCAGCCAAAACCCCCAGACAATCCGATGCGCAAAGCCCCGCAAGGTCGAAGCCTCGACACCACGAAACTGTTCGCCCACAATCATGTGCCACTAAGGTCACGAAGCCGCTATTCTCTTCCTGTTGAAGCTACCAACACGAGACATGCATGAAGGAAGCAAAGAATAGCTCGAATTGATGTGAACGGTATCGCTGCTGAGAAGGAGGGAACTGTCGATGGTAGTCGAACGGATGTGGATGCATGGTATACCAGTCCCAGTTCGATCTGGACGGGCTCAGTGGGCCCGTAAAACCCCTACGGCACACCCGTTCCAAGAGGGTCCGATCGGACATAGATCGGGCATGTAAAGCCCTCTGCAATGTGGCAACTGGCCGTTTGCCATCGATGTAGTCCCCATCCTCGAGTGCATAGTCGCCGCCATCACAGGACGTGCCACAGCCATGACGGGCAGGACGGCCTGCCGCAACCCAGATGGGGCCCGTAGGGCCCAAATCTGGGGCAGCCGGGATGCCCTTCTGTTCTGCAGCACAGCTCCGTCGTCTCGTGTCACAGGTGCCGCCATGTCGTTGCCCCCGCCCTTGACCGACCTGCGGACTCTCGAGTAGCACTCGCAGCAGGCACGGAGCCCCCGCGCGTGCCGCCACCGGAGAGAAAAGGCGGGGACCTACGTAACACCCTCGAATCGGGCCTATGCAGATTTTAGCGATTCTCGCCAAACCCGCATAGAAACATTTCAGGGTGCCCACCAGGCACTTTTGTATGGGTGGAAAATGAAGTAATATTATTACACATTAGTCCACGATGGAACCCACAAAACATATATATAAAACAACGACTCCATGAGTCAAGAATACAAATATATGGTGCAAAGATCCAAATCACCTTAAAAACGATTCCACATCCGAGTACAGATAAGATGCAAATGGGGCTAAGAACCCTGAAGAATAACCAATGGCATCCATATCCCTGCCCAGGCCAAGTCGGAAGGGTAACCCTGCTAACGACGTTGATCTCAAACCTGCTAAAACAAAGGGTGCCGACAAAGGGTAAAGGAAAAAAAAGAGCATTCAGTACTGAGGCCAGTACACTGGGAGTCTAGAATTCGGCGTCACTCGCCTACATAGGTATGGTGGGCAGCGAAGCATGTACTAAATAACCTATAGAGACTCGATACAACTATCGGCTATCAGAGAGGGATAAGATAGACCTATTAGGTACCAACCTGCTACTAACACCAAGCATATCCATCCTGGTATTTCCCCCTCGAGATCAAACGAGGAGTTCATTCAGAGGAACTCGCACGGTTGGCAATTTTATTTATTCTTTCCATGGTGGTTGTCGTGGTTTTGTCGACACGTATGCCAGAGGGGTATCCCAACAGTTTAGAGACGTGGGGAAAGAGGAGAACATCCGGGACGGCCTGACACAGTTTACCCAGGTTCAGATCTCACGACGATGGCAAGATCCTACTCCTGCTATAAATCACTATAATGCCAATACGCCGAGTTACAGAGATTGGGAGGTTCGTTGTATGCGAGTAGTGCTATGCACTTGTCGTTATGATGTGTAAAAGTGTTGCCCTAAAGGCTCCCGTAGTCCAGCTTATAAGGGCGCCAGAACCTAGGGTTACATGGAGAGTCCTAGTCGGATACGGTTACAAAGTCCTAAACTAATACATAAACTATTCTCTTGTCCTCCAAGGCGCCGGCTTCCATCTTAGGCAGTGGCATGTCGCCTTCCATCTCCTGGCTGGACATCCGTCTTGTCTATCAGGAACTGGCCCGCCCGGTTAGGCCATAGGCCTAACCACCAACTGTGGGCCACCCGGGCTTGCCGGTATGAGACTATGCCGTAGGTAGACCCATTTGGTATATCCACAACAGTAGCCCCGGAGTTCTTCAAGATCCTCATGTTCCTCCGCCTAGCTTTGAGTGTAAGTATCACGTCGTCTTTTATCTGTAGGCGGGCTTCGCGAAGAATCTTCGAGAGCTCCCAAATCATATTTCCTTCTGGCTAAGCCTAGCCAGATAGTTGCTTGTATGCTTCTACAAACGAATCCGAGGTGAAGAACTCTCTAACGAATCGTTAGTGGTTCTTCCAAGCTGTAGAAACATTTTCAATATCATCATCCATGCAGGACGGTATGTAAGCCGGAAAAAATCACGGCTAGTAGGCCACGGTCGTAAACACTGCCAAATTGCTAACTTAGAGCCTGCAAAGTCATGAACGTAGGAGCTTGCCGAGTTAAGGTCTTAGAGCATCTCAAGTCACGGATGTTTAGGCCAACGAGCCGTGTAACCCAGGAAACTTCCACGAAGGCGACGTTGATGTCAAGCCTCCTGATTTCGCTAGCTGGATTTCTCACCGTCTTGAAACTTTTCTTGACATAACCATATGTAGCCCCCGAGCATTGAGTCGGCTTCGTCGAAGGCGGCTTGATGCTCCAAAGAACATGCATAATTGTACATCAAACGATTGTAGACCCCGAGCGCCAAGTCGTAGAAAATTGTCTTGGTGCTCTCAAAGTAGCTTTAGTGAAAATGTGAATAGTGTAGCCCCCGAGCGTCCAGTCGAAAATTATGTCGGCTTGGTGCTCCAGAGAGAAGTTCACAAAAATTCAGCATTGATGTAGCCCTCGAGTGTCGAGATGGAATTCAGTTGAATTTTCTGGCTTGATGCTCAAAGAGAACTTCACCGTAACTTGGAGATCAACATACTGTAGCCCCTGAGGTTTGTTCCGGCTTGGACGCAAGGCGAGACAAACTCTTAGGTTAGAGATGTTAAGCCCCCGAGCGTCGAATTGGTTTCCTCAAAGACGGCTCAAGTCTTGGTCAACAACTGCGATTGCAGCCCCCGGGTGTCAAGCCTAGTGTAAAGCCGGCTTAAAAACACCTTAATCCCAGGATCGCGGCAATGTCCAAGCGTCATGTACCTGAGACATAAACATAAAAAGATAATTATATTAAATTGTTCCTTTAATTATGTGCAATAAACAAATGTAAGGCGAACAAGAGATGCCTTTGAACAAGTGCTTTAAGATGAAACGATGCAGCAGTTGGACAATGTAAAACTGTTTAGGAGGGAAAAACTCAACTAATTTGAATAGTTTATGTAAAAATTTGTTTAAGCAAGTGCTGAAATATCCGTTCTTTCGGTTTTATACGCTTGACTTTTCGTGAGACGGCAAAACTTTAAACACAGAACATCTGCTGAGGCGATAGGGCTTAATAGCGAGACAATCCAGAACCTCAGAAACAAACGCTGGCTTTAAGCACTGAAATGTCACTACTCTGAAATCCACATATGAAACAACAGAAAACGTGTAGCCAGAAAACTTAAGATAACGCCCGAAAGTAGATTTTTTGCATGGTACTGGGGCCTTAAAATGTCAAAACCAGTAAACATTAATACTCACGAGGCGCAAGGCAAATCGTGAAAAAGGTATGATCAAAAACAAAAGCGGTAAAAGAATATGAGTGAACCAATCTTAATCTCATGATCATAAATAATTAAAATAATAAATATAAAATAGGGACTTAGCTGTTGAATGGAGTCGGCGTTATTGACAGTAAAGACGAATCTGACAATGACGAATTATTCGGCGATCCGTGGCACAATTGTCCACAGAAGTGGCGAAGCTAGTCGTAAAATCCGTTGTGATGGTGAAGCTAACCACGGAGGCCATCGCGTCGCGATAGAAACAAAGTCGAATTGCTACCATTTCAGTTGTTTCCATCGAATACAATTTTCAAGATGATCGACACGAAGATGAATCCAAACCGAAGCCGGCAATGATCACGCGCAGACTGAAAGCGTCACGGAAAATATTGTATCCTCCATGGTCTTAAATCCATGCATGTTGCTAGCCTTGATTATCGATTTTTCTTCGTGCTGGTGTCACTTTCCTTCGGAATTATGTCCACCAAAATTTTTCTTTGACTCAATCGGTACGTGTGCAGCACCAACACACCGATTGATTCACTGCTTGGTACGTACGTATACGTAGATTTGACCAGATCGATCCGGCCTAGCACGACACACACGCACGACACTGAGGTAGCGGATCAGCTCCCGCGCAGCGGCAACTAGATCCTTGGAATCTGCACTATAGCCGGATCTACTGATTTTTAGTCAACCGCGTCGCTATAGAACGATGCACGTGTTGACGTAGATCCTCGTGATACTGTCGACTCGCCGTATGCTCGAGCGGAGAGAAAATAAATCCTCTACAGACTCTCGACAGCGACGACAAAGCCGGCGCGTCGACAGAGATGCGATTTGGCTGCCTTCAAAGATGGCGAGCGATCCCGCCTGGATCGTATTGTAAGCGCCTCTTGCCCCACGGTAGGCGCCAACAGTCGTGGTTTTGTCGACACGTATGCCAAAGGGGTATCCCAACGGCGAGTTTAGAGACGTGGGGGAAGACGGAGAGCGTCCGGGACGGCCTGACACAGTTTACCCTGGTTCAGATCTCACGACGGTGGCGAGATCCTACTCCTGCTATAAATCACTATAATAGCAATACGTCGAGTTACAGAGATTGGGAGGTTTGCTATATGCGAGTAGTGTTATACACTTGTCATTATGCTGTGTGTTGCCCTAAAGGTTCCCGTAGGCCGAATTATAAGGACGCCAGGACCTAATGTTACATGGAGAGTCCTAGCCGAATACAGTTACAGAGTCCTACACTAATACATAAACTATTGTCTTGTCCTTCAAGGCGCCAGCTTCCATCTTAGACAGTGGCACGTCACCTTCCATCTTCTAGCTGGACCTCCGTCTTGTCTATCAGGAATTGGGCTGCCCAGTTAGGCCATAGGCCTAACCACCAACTCTGGGCCACCCGAGCTTGCCGGTATGAGACTATGCCGTAGGACTACCTATTTGGTATATCCGCAATAGTGGTAATCCAACTTACTAGTCATATCAGATCCACATCAAATTATAACAGTAATTCTTTAGTTATAATTGTCTATGATCGAGAAAATGTGCTTTAAGTCGTCCATAACCGTGGACACGGCTTTTTGAAAATATTTAACCTTGCAGGGGTGCACCAACGTATCCACACGGATTTCAACCCATATTGTCAGATCCGAATATGAGCAAGATCCTGAACATACACCCAATGGTATGCGACGGGGCCTTGGACACAATGTTTCCCAGACCCAAAGCAAGTACATAGGAGCCACCCCAATAAGCTACCGGTAACGAAGTTGGCCGGTCTCCGAGACGGACCTAGGGTTTGTGTCGACGGCTGTAAACGACTGGGAACCGAAAGTGCGACTGGACTTGTCGATACAACAAAAACATGTCACAAGTCCTAAATAGTACAGGTGCTCCACGCATAATCGTAATTAAAGCAATAAAGCATGGCATACGTACATGATAGTAATAAAGCCCTAAACTACTTTGTGGTCCCAACACAGTACTTTGAAATTAGGTAGTAAGCCGATGGGGTGCCCACACACCACCTTTGGTTAGCGCGCTCGATCTCGGAACAGGTGTCAAGAACTCGGGTCCAAGGTGGACACAAGTGGGCGGTTAAAAACCAAATATTGACTATTACCCACCGGTCATCTGTATTAGTTATATCTATTCCCAACATTTTAGTTAACAAGTTATAATAAAATTCATGATCATCTTCACCAAGCATCTCTACCATTAAGCATGTGCCAACCTTCCATCAACGGTGAAACGACAACGACGCGAAGCAGCACCTGAGCAAGCAACCACGACTCGCATGGACGACTATCTATCACACAATGGGCAATAGGATGTGTCCAAGGCAATATAGAGACTGCAAGGAATATAAAGGGTGCACGGAAACTAAAGCATCGCAACACGGATAACAATAGATCAATAGGAAGAAATAAAGACTATAAAAGCAAAATAGGTAGAAAGGTGGATAATGCTTGCCTGAGAAATACTGCTGAAGATAAATTATTCGAAGAACTTGTCGAAATTCAAACATCTCATCGTCCTATCCAGAAAGAAGCGATGTACTAAAAGAAACACTAGATACAGTATTTAATACTACGACAAATATCCAACATATTCATGATATGCATGCATGACATGGAAAAGATGATATGCAACTTAACAAAATTAAGCTGAATCAAAATCCTGGCAATTTAAGATAGGTTCGAGTATTTATTTTTCACATCCACCAAAAATAAATATTGTTAACATGGTATCACGAGGTTTAGATGATCTACACAAATTTAAATGGAAAGGGATTATCAGTTTACAAGACATCCCACATACCCACATGTTACTGTTAGGTGAAAAAGCAAAACTACCATGGAAATAGAAGATGCATGATGAAAACAGATGTATAGATGGCATGATTCGATTCCTTATATTTTTTTATTAGTTTTTATATTAAATTCTTTTTATTCCGACTTATGGTTTAAAATATGTCATTTATTGAGGCTTAATTGATTACATGAGCATTTAATTAGTTGGCACGATTTAATTATTCAAAACAGTAGGCGTAGTTTAGATTCGAATTATTCAAGCAATTTCAAGCAAGTTTCATTTTATAGAATATTTCAATTTGAATTACACATTAGAAGATTTGATTTCAGTGTGATTTGCAGAAATTCTGTAATAAAAAACGACTTTTACTTAGCCAGGGTAATGTGGAGCAGACATACTAGGATACGTCCTAGACTGAAGATGAAATAGCGACTGTCCTTCTAAAGATTTTTGCGCCGGATCAGACAAAATTTCAGAGAACAAAAAGAGAGGCATATATTAATTAACGTGGAGAAGTGAGGATTTGACCTTAGGATGTAGATGATGTTAAACTAAAACATAACGGTGCTCAATTGATGTTGAAACAGATGAGGCCCGACTTGTGTTGGTGGATCAATATCATCAGCTATAATAAGGAATAAAAGAGCAAAAGGGTGTTTTATTTGTTGGCAGCACGATTTGAATTTGGGTCTCCCACGTGAATGCTCATCATTCTGTGGGTTGGTGTTTAGAACTGGACAGGGTTTGCTTAAGTTGATTAGAGGCCTGTTCGGGGTCTGACGGAAACTGAAGAAAGTGTTCGTGTTTATCTGAACTTCGGCCGCCAGAAAATATTGTTTCGAGCCGAGCTTTGGAGGATGAAAGCGAGGAGCTCAGGGCACGGATTCGAGCGTCACTTAATGCGTTGGAAAGCTGGCACATCCAGCTACAAGATCGTGTGAAGAAGATCAAAGGAGACGCACTGTGATAGAGATGATCGTGCTCGCAAGTTAACGGGAAAACAAGGGCTCGCCAAGGTTGCAAACAAGGGCGACGACGGCAATGCTTCGGGGGGCTGAGGACACGGGAAGAGATGGGGGCGAAGGGAAGGCGGACGAGAAGCTCACCACGAAGCTAGCGGTAGCCTCGGTTGTCTCGGGGGAGGT
Source organism: Avena eriantha (assembly GCA_910589775.1). Taxonomy (NCBI): domain Eukaryota; kingdom Viridiplantae; phylum Streptophyta; class Magnoliopsida; order Poales; family Poaceae; genus Avena; species Avena eriantha. Next base: position 462,343,573 of record OU342742.1, read on the forward strand.
CGGAGTCGTGGACGGCGTGGAGCTTCTGCAGCGTTCACGGGGATGTCGTCGTCGTCCTGCTGCTGCTCCGCGGTCCAAGTACCGAGCAATTCTAGCTACTCCTATCGCAGCTCCAGGGCACGGCGGATCACTGGCGGGGAGTGTGTACGGTGGCGGTGCAAGGCAGGAGTTGGTGGAGTTGGCGTGTACGAGAAAAAAAAGGGAGTTGCTGGGCTCAAATCTCGATCTGGTTGCTGCTGTAGATGAAGAGGGAGGGATCATGTGTTGGAGGGGAAGATGACATCGGGGAAGGGGGCACACAGAGCACGTGTTCTGCTGTCTCTCTCTGCTTAAGATGATAAACAGGGACATAAGAGAGGTAGACATCGGCTGGGCTTTGGTTCAGAAGGTTGATGCTGCTGGGATAGGCCAACACGATTGGGATGTTGCTGCTATCTGTCTCTATTTTTTATTCCTGCTTGTTTCTATTTATTTGTTTTGTTATTTGTTTATCCTTTTTAAACAAGCGAAACGACCGCAAAATCTTTTGAAACTTTTTCGGAAGGTTTGAAAAGAGGTTTAGGAAAATAAAATAGACAAGAGGGAATAAGACACAAAAGGGAGATGATACCCACATCTAATTCCTTTTGGGCACTTTACAAGAGTACGATTAGGTTTTTAGCAATGAAACAAAATCGTTTGTGAAAGTGGATCCTAGAAAATGGATCCCATTTTGTATAAAACAAAATAGGGAGGTAAAATACAGAGGGGATATTTAGGTGATAGCAAGAACATAAGCAAGATAAGACAAATGCAAGGTTTGATATGATGCTCAAATGCAATGTGGCATGATGACATGAGCATGCTATCATGACGATGCACAGAAATAAAAACAACAAGCGATTTTCTAGTAGTGGTTTTCTCGGGGTGCTACAATTCGACACCACTAACAAGGGATCTCGCCCTCGAGATCCGCCTCATGGTACGGGAAAGAACGATGATGGTCGGACTCTTCTCACTTCATGTATATCCTCGCGACACCACTAACAAAGATTCTTACTCCATCCTGAAATTGACGATACCACCAACATGGGGTCGTTGCTCACGTTCGTCGAGAGAACACTTCGGAGAAACAAAGGCGAAGTTAAAGGTCTCAAAAGATAAGGCCACCTCTAACTTCCATGAGAGGAGAGAAAAAGGTGCAACCTAATCCAATTCAATGTACACGAGAGAATAGAATGAGTAGTCGGCATGGGGGCCAATCCATCACGCACCCAATCTATTACTCCGCACATGCAGTAGAAAATCGTGCAATCCATTCTCGGAATTTAGACTGAAGATCTTCCCAAGCAATGTTCGGAAACAAAGGAATGATGCATGCTCTTTATCGGATCTGATGTAGAGGATAATGTCGCGCTGGAAAAACACCGAAAGATACAAAAGATATCGTATGAAAGGACACAATGATTAGGTTCCGCGAAGGTTCCATTGGCATGAAAAACACATGCTCAAGGTATACTCCAACTTCACCAATGCTCGTCCTTCTCATATATTTTTCAATGATACGGATATCCGTCAAGGGGCACATACAAATATAGAGTTCAAGGACAAAAGATTGGATAAAGGGTACAACAAGCGAGATGCAGATTGATGGCTGTAACTCCATCGTTATAAAAGGGAGGAAGCAAAACCCTGATGATACCACGGAAACCCAACCACGAGAATTCCTGGACTCGAAGAAAATATAAGAGAAGATTCAAAACACGCAGAGGTAAGACGATAATAGTATAGGGGTAAGAAGTAAAAGTAGACATAATCCGATCTAGCCAACCGATTTTCCAAAATAGTTTTGACACTCTACAACGCCTGTTACCTAGGTTATCCTGCGGGCTAGACCAGTGGGGTATCACAACTACTGATTCCACTTTGTAACACCCTCGAATTGGGCCTATGCAGATTTTAGCGATTCTCACCAAACCCGCATAAAAACGGTTCAAGGATGCCCACCAGGAACTTTCTTGCGGGTGGAAAACAAAGTAATACCATTACATATTAGGCCACGATGGAACCCACAAAACATATATATATATATAACAACAACTCCATGAGTCAAGAATACAAATATATAGTGCAAAGATCCAAATCACCTTGAAAACGATTCAACATCCGAGTACGGATAAGATGCAAATGGGTCTAAGAGCCCTGAAGAATAACCAATGGCATCCATAACCCTGCCCAGGCCAAGCCGGAAGGGTAACCCTACTAACAACATTGATCTCAAACCTGCTAAAACAAAAGGGGTGCGAACAAAGGGCAAATGAAAAAGAGAGCGGTCAGTACTGAGGACAGTACATTGCGAGTATAGAATTCGGCGGCTCTCGCCTACATAGGTATGGTGGACTGAAGTAGCAGCGAACCATGCAATAAACAACCTATAGAGACTCGATACAATTATCGGCTATCAGAGAGGGATAAGATGGACCTATTCGGAACCAACCTGATACTAACACCAAGCATACCCATCTTGGTATTTCCCCCTTGATACGTCGTAAATGTATCTATAATTTTTGATGATCCATGCTTGTTTTGTATCAACTGTCTTATGTTTGGTCTACACTTTGAGGCATTTTTTATACATTTTCTAGAATTAACTTATTGACAAGATGCTGCAGTGCCAGTTGCCTGTTTTCTGCTGTTTTTGGTTTCATAAAAGCTAGTAAAGAAATATTCTCGGAATTGGACGGAACAAAAGACAAAGTCAATATTTTACCCGAAGCAACACGGAGATTGAAGAGCAGCCGAAGGGGGGCCAGGAGGCGGCCACACCCTATGGTGGCGCGGCCAGCCCTAGGCGCACGACCAGGGGTGTGGGCCCCCTGGATATCCACCAACCTTGCCCCTTCGCCTATAAAAGTCCCTTGAGACGAAAACCCTAGGCACCTGAACATAATACCATGAAAAGTTCCGCAGTGCCGCCGCCACCGAAGAGGATATTCGGGGGATAGAAGTCTCTGTTGGCACCTTGCCGAGACGGGGAAGTGCCCCCGGAGCGATCTCCATTGACTCCACCGCCATCTCCATCGTCGTTGCTGACTCCCATGATGAGGAGGGAGTAGTTCTCTCTAAAGGCTAAGGGCTCTACCAGTAGCTATGTGTCCATCTCTCTCTATGTGTGATCCTGTTGAGATCATGAGCTTTGTAATCTAGTTGAATAAGTAGATCTATTCTGCTACTCAAGTGCTTTAATTGATCTCTACTTATACCCACATGTGTGAAGTTGATAGTGTGCACACCGTGTGGCACTTTGGCTAAGGTTACGGAAATACTTATCATGAGTATAATTTCAGTTGGATGTCTCTATGAGATTATGGTGTTTGTTGGAACCATCTAGCGCTCAAGGTGATAGTGAGGGGTTATCTACATGGGGAATGCGAACTTTAAGGTGTGTTGTTATAGCCCTACATCGTCCAACCGGAGAGTAGTTCAAGGTAGCATAATGAAGAGAAGATATTTATATGAGAGTGTCTACTAGTGAAAGTATGATCCCTAGGCCTTGTTCCTAAGCATTGAAACACCATTTACAATTAGTCATGTTACATGTTTGCTTGCTGCCACTCTTATTTCAGATTGTAATTACCACTTATGATCATCCATATTACTTGTATTTCACTATCTCTTCGCCGAACTAGTGCACCTATAGACCTGACAAGTGTATTGGATGTGTTGGCGACACAAGAGACTTCTTGTATCTTGATTGCAGGGTTGCTTCAGAGGGATACCTTTGACCACTTCCTCCCTGAGTTCGATAAACCTTGGGTGATCCACTTAACGGAAACTTACTGCTTTTCTACAAACCTCTGCACTTGGAGGCCCAACATTGTCTACAAGAATAGAAGCGTGCGTAGACATCAAGCTATTTTCTAGCGTCGTTGCCGGTGAGGTAAGGTAAAAGGTACTCGCCTCCTCTGCCTACTAAGATATCTTCTAGTACTGTTGCTGGTATGTGAGTGCTCGAAGTTATTTCCTTTAGATTCTGTAATTATATATTTTTGTTTCTTGTTTTTATTTTCACTAGTTAGGCTTAATGGAAAACAACAACAAAATTACAGAGCTTTATAGTATTTATCTTGAGTTAGGACATGAAGTGTTTGAAGAGAAAATGAAAAAACCTATGGAACTTTGTTTGCATGCTAATAGCAATGTTATTAGTATGAATTCTTTGAACACCATTATTGCTAATTCTTTGGAAAAGTCTAAGCTTGGGGAAGCTGGTTTTGATGAGCATGATATTTTTTGTCCCCCAAGCATGGAGGAGAAAATTTACTTTGATGATACTATGCCTCCGATATATGATGATTACAATGATGAATATGATATTTTCAGTCCACCTACTATTCAGGAGAAAATTAATTATGATTACAATATGCCTCCTATATTTGATGATTATGGTGATGAGAATAATAATGATAGCTATTTTGTTGAATTTGCTCCCATTACGATTAATAAGGTTGACTATGCCTATAGGGAGAGTAATAATTATTTTATGCTTGTGGCTCATGATAAGAATGTTTTATGTGATATTTATATTGTTAATTTTATTCATGATGCTTCTGAAAGTTATTATGAGAGAGGGAAACATGGTTTTATGTATCTCAGCAACATTAAGTTTCCCCTCTTTATGTTGAAATTTTTGAAGTTGCACTTGTTTTGCTTTCCTATGCTTGTTGCTTTGCGCTTTCATGACTTGTTTCTTTACAAGATTATTTTTCATTGGAAGTGGGTTAGACTTAAATTTATTCCATATTTTCTTCTTGATGCTCTCTTTTACTTCAATTCATATTTCTTATGTGAGCATCATCGAAATTATCATGCCTATCTTAATGGCTATAATGAAAGTACTTTTGGGAGACAACCCATTATATTTTTACTTTCAGTTTATTTTTATTTTGTTGAGTCTTGGAAGTTATTGCCTTTGTAATAACCTCCGCTTATCCTTTTTGTTTGGTTTTTGTGTCAAGAATAACCTCTAATGAGAGGGAAGTAAGATATGGGGAAGTTGATGTTCCGAAACAGATTTCTATGCGTCACTGTAAAAAATTCTAAAACATCTTAGTACGTCGGATTTAGCTGTAATGTTTTGTGCTTATGCCCCAGGTTATTACCCAACTTTATTTAGTTTCGCACTTTTTGATTTGAGCAACAGAAGATTTTCTAAAAAATCAGTCTTTACCTACTAGTCTGTTTTGACAGATTTCTGCCATTATTTGCATTTGCCTCTTAATCGGTTTCTTTTTGAGTTCTCTTTGATCACTTGATCTTTTAGAATGAATTGCTAAAGTACCTTGTGTTTTAATGGAAGTTTTACTTGTGTTGAACTCAACCTAAAGACTTATTATCTTGAATACACTAATGTTGCTAATGAAGATTGTGTGAAGTTTTGTATGAAGGAAATTTTCAAGTGTAGGGAAGAATAATGTGATGAGATAAAGTATGCAAAAGAGCTCAATCTTGGGTATGCCACCCATGTCACCCCAAGAAATATTCAAAAAGTACAAGCATCAAAGCTTGGGGATGCCCAAGGCATCCCCTTCTTCATCAATAATCTCAGGACTTCTTTCAAGACACTTTATTTTTATTACCTTATGCACTATGTGTTGTTCTTGGAGTTTCTTTATTTTTAGTTTTAATTTGCTTTCCTTGCTGCAATAAGTTGGTTGGATCCCAACACACTTCTTTTGTAGAGAGACACACCCTTTTATTCATTGCCTAGAACACTCTTGTTTTCACTCTTATTGTTCTGTGAGTGTTCTCCTTTGCTAGCACTGCGTTTAGCTTTAGTTTTCTTATTCTTTTGGCTTAGAACTTTTTACTTCTTCTTTGTAGATGGGTGAGACATGCTCTATGGTCTTTTTTGATTATTATCTTTAATAATTGTTTCAAGAAATTCGATTGGTGTTGGAAAAGAGTAGGAAGTTTCATGCTTATAGTGGTATGAAAGGAAGCTTGTTTTGACTATGACTTAGACTTTATCATGTCATGCTAGATATTTGTTTGACCATATGCTTAGTGATTATTGTTGTAGCATGACTTTTTTCAAACAATTGAGATTGCTTAATGTGCCTTGGAAGAATCATGTGTTGTTTTAGCATACAAAAGCATAATATTGCGGTATTCTCCTTTGATGCTTTATTTGGGTTGACTTGGCACATGATGACACCATGTTAAGACTATGAACCAGTCACCATAGCCTCTATCGTCATTTAGTTTTTGACTTGTAATATCACTTTATTCTTTAATCAATAATGTTTTGACGCTTTGCATGATTATGGCCATTATTGCTCTCTTAGTTGGTCGCTCCTAGTCTTTTTCTAGCGTCAACCTGTAATGAGTATGAGTTCCAATCATGCATCCAACCTACAAGAAAACCAAGTTATTCCAAAGAGTCCACTATAAATTCCCATGCATGGTGTGTTACACCATTCCAAGTATATTCATGTTTTTATCTATCTTCCAAATTAAACTTGTTATGTGAAAATTAGTGATTAAAGCTCTCATGAACTTGATGGCGCACTTTATTTTTCTTGCACTTCATAAACTTGAACCATTGTGTCCATCTATATTGCTTATATGCTTGCACTTTATAAGTTGTGAATTAGCAGAACCATGTTACCATGGGGAACGCTTTCAACATTGCACTTATTATTCAGTTGATATCATGTTCTTTTGTTTATGGATCCCGGCGGTGTGAAATAAAAGGGGAGCTTGTAAGCTCATGGAGTTTTTATGTGTGTTAGAGAAACGCCTGTTTGGATAGCCTAAGCCATGCCTAATCATGGTGGAAACTTGCAACGTAACCATAGTGAGCATTCTATGAAGCATCCTCAATAAAAACCTATGCAAATAAAAAGATCGCTAAGATGCTAATTTTCTATTGCCTTGTCATTTTGATATGGGATAGCTCCTGTGTCATGGGGAAAGGGGTACCCTTTTGGCGGTTCTCTATGATACACATATACTTACAATGACAAGAACTTACTTGTGAATAAAGTTTAGTAGCATGAGGTTTGGTACTTGTAAGCAAGGGGCATGCGATTTTCAACTTATAAATTTTCAAGCATATCCTCATATTTGTGTCACTTTAACCTTAATCACCTCAAGATGCTTATGATAGGGGCAATGAGAGCTGAAAGCTAATAAGTACCATAATTTTTGGAAGCTCTTTATGAAACTTGAAATCCCTGCTTCCCTCTATGAAGGGCCTTTCTTTTTTACTTTTATGTTGAGTCTCTGTCTTCTATCTTTATGCACCAATTGAGAGAGCATAGTGGTCATTCTTACAATGGGATAGCAAATAAAAAGATCGCTGAGATGCTCATTGTCTGTTGATTGATTCATAAACTTTGATATTTGTTGGGGATATGCTATATGGGTATCCACATAGTATGTCACCAATCCGCCTAAACCCGTGTGGGCCATAGTTGGTAGCAAGGCCTATGGCCCGCTGGGCAGCCTAGTTAGACGGATCCTGAAGGGAGGCCCATGCCGGATAAAGGAAGGCTATGCAGGAGTCACCGACATACTCGGAGCCTTGGAGTACAAGACACGGAAGACTAGTCCGTGTAGGTGTACGACTCTTTACCTTGTCCGGCAAGGACCTCTCCCTGTAAACCCTAGGTCTTAGCGCCTTTATAAGCCGGCCTACGGGAGCCTTTAAGGCACAACTTCTCTGATTGCTGCGTACAACACACAACACCTCGCACAACGAAATTATCTCTATAACTCGGCGTATTGCCATTATTGTGATTTATAGCAGGAGTAGAGTTCTGCCACCGTTGTGGGACTTGAACCTGGGTAAGCTATGTTACCTCATACCCGCCAACTCTCCGCCTTACCCCATGTCTCTAAAAACGCACTGTGAGGACCCCTCCATGGCGTACTCGTCGGTAATACCACGACATTTGGCGCCCACCGTGGGGCAAGAGGCGCTTCGAGCTCTACACCGGGCGAGGTCCAATCTCTTCGCAGGAATCGGCGACACCGTAGCCATTGGTCGCGTTCTTTTCTCCGGCAACGTCCCGATCGTCCCTCCAGATGAGTTCTAGGTGCCGGCGAAGACGAACCCCACGCGTTGCTATGTCATCCCCTTCGAAGATATCCACATCTTCATCGGCGAAACTGACTCGGGTCCTTGCTCCTAGGAAATTGGAAACTCGTCAAGCCCCGCACGGACCGCCTATGAGCAGGATACGTTCGCAGAAGGATCTGGGCCATACCTCTCTTTGGAGTATGGTGGCTCGGATTAGGAAATTTCAAGGACCACCCAAACCACCCCTGTGCAGGATATAAAGGTGAAAGGACCCCGTAAATCCGCTTGGCTTCCTCGAGCGTTAGAGATGCGTAGGTCACACATTGTCGGCGTCGTCACCATCTTCGATCTGGCCAGATGCGTTCAAAGGGACAGGGAACATCCCCGCGAATACCTTGCCAGATGGATGAGGGTGAGGGAAACCCTAGAGGGCGACCGCGCCGACGAGCTCGTGTACCACTTCGGGGAAGGTCTCCCGCCTGGAACACTTCTCCGACATAACCTCCGAAGGCGGCAGGCCGCAGGCCCTCTCACCCTTGGTGAGATGGTTGCCATCATCAACGAATACACGACTACCAATGAAGAGGCCATGGCGGCACTCCCCGTCGTAATTGGAGAAGGAAACAACAACAACGGCCCAGCTCCATCACCCTCCACATCCGCCATCACCAACACCGAAGCCAACTCCGACCCTATCCTCGAGGCGCTTTACGCTGACATCAGTATGGTTGCCGGTGGCTCGGACGCTAACTCGGAGGAATACTACACTGTTATGAGGGAGATTGAGCAGGAGATAGAGAAGGAGGAGCGCACCGAGAAGACCAACACTTCCCAACAGGTGCTAGTCGCCATTGGGAACATGATGGAAGAAGACGGATAGGAATAGGAACGTGATAGAGCTCCACCCACGCTAGCGGTCACCAGAGCAGCAGCAGCAGCTAAAAAAGTCGCCGAGCCTCTGGCTCCGGCCAAGGCTCTGCTTCCCCTGGCTACCCGCCAGCCACTGGCGCAGGAACTTACCACGGCCCCTAATACGGCCCGACAATTGAATCAGCCGCCAGTGCCACCGTCAACGTCTGCAACTAGCAACCCTCTAGCCACTCCCGCCAACAAAGCAATCTACGGCGCACTTCTCGTCGAACCAATCACCGTCGCCCATATCCGGAGCGTTACAGAGCTTGATGAGAAACACGTGGAAATCTTGGTGGAGGCCAAGTGCATTGTAGAGCAAGGCGCTAAGCTGGACGAAGACGTGGCTAAGGCGCAGAAATCCATCAAGGCAGCAAGAGCTATGGAGGTCGAATACAAGCAATTGATTTTAAAGCATAAGGCAAAGCAGGTGCCAGCTCACATCATCCAAGATCCCAGCGTTCGGCGAGGTTTGGCATTTCATGGGTCTAAGCTGACAAAAGCCACCCCTTACATAGATTCAGAGGGGCGGCAGGTCATGCCAACTCCCGCTCTCAACATCGCCGTCGCCAAGACCCTACTGGAGCAGGACAGGTCGCCAGAAGCAGTTGCTCAGGTGTACGATATTGTCGCTAAGGCATGCAAGAAACAGGAAAAGGCCGCCTCGCAGAGGCTTGAGTCCAACCCGGAGCTATGCCAGTCAACCCTGAACAGCCGTAGAAGGCCAAAATCTCCCCATGACAAAGGATCACACACAGGCTCTATAGAGCGAAGACGGAGGGAGGCATGCAATAGGACTGACGCTGTCCCCATATCCTCTGACCATGGAGAAAAGGCTTATCCCTGTCGTTCGCCACCTCCACCACCATCTCGACGTCACGAGGGACCAGAGCCGCGCCACCGCACAAGCATGCCACCTCCAAGGCGGTCCTAGCCCCGTATCATTATACATGATCAGGGCGAACAACCTCGGCATGTCGGACAGCGCAGCGGCCCTGACGGACACAGAAGCAGGTCCCACAAGGAACCGCCATGTCCGCCAAGCAACTGCGACAGGCGTGAGGAGTCATTGGAGGGGCATAGAAAGAGAGATAAACTGCCACCTCCACCACCACAATCGCCACCTAGCAGCCATCATGGTGGAGGGCATGGCGGATCTCACAAATCGCGCCACAACTCCCCTCCCCATGACGGAAAAGGGAAGCAGCCAGAGCCATATGACGCACGATCGCGGATGGATAAGATCCAAGAAGCTTGGGAGCTCCCGTACCTTGGGCCACGTTGTTTTGTACTAGTCATACGGGCCACAACCTACCCCAAGGGCCTACGGATAGACAAGACCATCAAGCCCTACAACGGCACCGCTAGGCCAGCAACATGGTTGCAGGACTACAGCGAAGAGATTTACATCGCAGGGAAATGGATCCACGACTTGCTAGAGAAATCAATATGCAATTGGTTGGACATGAATGAAGCTTTCACCAAGAACTTCAAGGGTATGTACAAACGTCCCTACACTGTCGGAGACCTATAGTGGTGTGTGCAAGAGAAGGATGAAACCTCCCATGCCTACCTCTCTCGCTGGCTGGATATGAAAAACTGCTGCGCAGGGGTGCAAAAACAGACCGCTATGGCGCCTTCATTGATGGTCTGGAAAAGGGATCTTTGCTCTAGCATACGTTGAAGCACGTGCAAGACAACAATGACCTCAACCTCAACGCAATGATCGCCATGGCTAGCAAGTTCGCCGTTGCTGATGACGACGTGCGTGGATTGTTGCCGGCGATAGCAATCCCTACCCAGGCCAAGAAGAACAACAATAACAAGTGGAAGAATCCGCCCGAAGAGAAGCAAGTAGCCGACATGGTCACCGCAACATTCACTAGCAGAGGCAATGGCGGACATCGTGGATGTGGCCGGGGAGCTAGTAGTGGCCAGCAGAGGAGTGACACTACACCTCAGCACCCCGCGTTCCCCAAACATATGAAGAGTACCGCCATATGCCGTGTTTCCTCCATCTCGACGCCAATGGCAAATCCACCCACACCAATCGCCAGTGCAAGTTTGTCAATGATCTCAAGGAGTACCCTGCGTCCGGCTACAAGCGAAGTCGGAAGAACAGACCCCACGTTACCACGTTAACAAGCAAAGGGAAGAAGAAGGAGGAAGAGCCCAAGGAATCAAGTGATATGGACGAGGACATGGACCCAAAATCTTCTGACAAGGGAGAGGATAAAGGGAAAAATCCCTTCAAAAAGAAGGCTCCATGTTACCACACCTTGCTTGGCACTCCAACCGTCCGGGCCCAGAAAACCTCTTTGAGGATACTGATGGCTACCCTCCCTCCAGTTCCCTAGTACGTCAGGTGGTTAGAAGTTCCAATTACTTGGGATAGGAAGGATCACCTAGAACTCATCCCAACAGAGAACCAGTATGCCATGGTCATCAACCCTTTGATTGATGGCACCGAGTTCACCAAGTGCCTCGTGGACAGTGGAAGCAGCATCAACATCATGTACCTAGATACACTGCACAAGATGAACTTGATGGAGACCCAGCTAAGGAAGAGCAACACCGTGTTCCATGGGGTTGTCCCTGGCCGATAAGCAAATTCCCTGGCTACATCACCCTTCCGGTCGCTTTTGGTGATGTAAATAATTACCGCCAATAACGCATGACCTTTGAAGTGGTGCCTTTCAAGAGCGTGTACCACGTCATCTTCCGACGCGACATCTTCCACTCCTTCCTCGCACGGCGATGCTCTTTCTACAACAAACTCAAGATTCCTGGACCAAATGGCGTCATCACCGTTGATGGAAGCTTCACCAAGGCACGGGAGTGCGAGCTCAGAAAAGCCGCCTTCGCCAAAGCAGTCGTCTATGGTGAGGAGTTCAAGGAGATCCATAACTAGGTCGATGCCTTGGAGATGCCGGCTTCGAAGAAGCAGATCACTGCTGCCGAACCCGCCTTCAAGGCCGCCATCAAGACCAAGCAGGTGGAGCTTGTCGAAGGTGATTCCTCCAAGACCACCGCCATTGGCACGAACCTGGATCCCAAATAGGAAAGCATGCTCGTCCAGTTCCTCCGTGATAATAGGGACATCTTTGCCTGGCAACCTGCCGACATGAAAGGTGTACCTAGGGAACTTGCCGAGCACATCTTGAATATTGATCCTAATGCCAAACCGGTGAGCACATCTTGAATATTGATCCTAATGCCAAGACGAAGGGCTATAGGCAAAGAAATAGCTAGGTTACTTAAGGCTGGCTTTATCCGAGAAGTTATTCACACTCGATGGGTGGCAAATCATATACTTGTCCCCAAAAAGGGAACCAATGAATTAAGAATATGCGTTGATTACACCGGCTTGAACAAAGCGTGTCCGAAGGATCCATTTGTTTTGCCTCACATTGACCAAGTCATTGATTCGACAGCTGGCTTAGAACTTCTGTGTTTTCTCGATGGCTATTCAGGATACCACCAGATTCAGATGCGAAAGTCGGACCAATTGGCCACTTCGTTCACCACACCCTACGACACGTATTGCTACGTCACGATGCCCTTTGGGTTGAAAACGCTGGTGCTACGTACCAGCGGACGATGCGATGTTGCCTGCACAACCAAATAGGTCGCAACATACACGCTTACGTGGCTGACATCGCGGTAATGTCAAATAAATCAAATGATCTTATCGCTAACTTGTAGGAAACCTTTGACAATCTCCAAAAATACAACATGATGCTGAACCCAAAGAAGTGCGTCTTCGGGGTGCCAACCGGCAAACTATTGGGCTTCATCGTTTCGCATCGCAAGATCAAGGTGAACCGGGGAAAATCAAGGCCATCCTCGACATCAAACGCCTGACATGCCTAAAGGACATACAAAGGCTCATAGGCTGCGTTGCAGTAGTAAGCTGGTTCATCAGCCGACTTGGTGAGAAGGCTATGCCACTCTATAAGTTGCTCAAGAAGGCGGACAAATTCACATGGACAGACGAAGCTGACACAACACTTCAGGAGTTGAAGAGAATACTCTCCTCCCCACCTATACTTGCAGCACCGGTGCCAAGGGAGCCTATGTTATTATACATGGCGGCGACCAACCGAGTAATCAACATCGTCATCGTGGTGGAGCGCAAGGAACCAACGCACGAATACGGAGTTCAGTGACCCGTTTACTATGTAAGCGAGGTCTTGACGGAATCCAGGCAGCGTTACCCGCACTACCAAAAGATAGCTTATGGAGTTTTCCTTGCTTCACGCAAGCTACGGAATTACTTCCAGGAGCACCCCATCACAGTAGTGAGCAAAGCTCCACTGTCCTACATCAACAACAACGACGCTACAGGGAGAGTGGCAAAGTGGGGCATTGAACTTGTAGCCTTCGACATCACCTACAAGCGACGCAATGCTATCAAATCACAAGCATTGGCGGATTTTCTTGCGGATTGGACAGAACTGCCAGAAGACAGTCCTGTGCCAGAGCTAGAGTATTGGGTCATGCATTTTGATGGATCGAAGTTACTCAATGGCTCGGGGGCTGGCGTAGTATTGCAATCTCCAACAGGGGAGAAATTGCAATACGTCCTGCAGATCCACTTCAACGCTACAAATACCATGGCGGAGTATGAGGCCCTCATTCACGGATTTCACGTAACCAAGGATATTGGCATCAAGCGCATAGGTTGCTGTGGAGATTCCGACTTGGTTGCCCAGCAAGTAGCTAGCACCTGGAACGTGTGGAACCCTATGATGGTGGCATATCGAGATGAAGTAGACAAAATAACCAAGTTCTTCGATGGCTACGAAGTAAAGTACGTCAAAAGGGAAGACAATGAGGCAGTAGATCTGCTATCAAAGCTTGGATTAGCATGTCGACCAATTCCACCAGGCGTTTTCCTAGAGAATTTATGGACTCCGTCCATGAAAGGAGCGGACCCCGACAACCCGCATAGAGTGGACTCATTTGTTAACGTAGTAACAGTGACCTCTCCGGCTTGGACGAAGCCGTTCACGGATTATCTATAAGACGGAACTTTGCCCACCAACGAAGTTGAAAGCCGGTAAATAGTACGCAGAGCAAAAGGCTACGTCATCATTTGACGGCTAGCTATACAAAATAAGTACCACAGGAGTTTTCCTACGATGCGTCTCCCAGCAGCAAGGTATTGAAACCCTTAGAGAAATACATCTCGGAGATTGCGAGCATCACGCCGCTCCCCAATCGTTGGTGGCCAAGGCCTTCCGACAAGGATTCTACTAGATAACTGCCAAGGCGGATGCCGACAAGTTGGTACAAACATGCCTTGGGTGTCAGTTTTATGCAAGACAACCAAATGTTCCAGCAGAAGAATTGCGAACAATACCAATAACTTAGCCGTTTGCAGTCTAGGGGCTGGACATGGTGGGGCCTTTGCAAACAGAACCCTGTGGATTCACACACTTGCTGGTAGCAGTGGACAAATTCACCAAATGGATTCAAGCTAAACCCATTAGAAAGCTTGATGGGGCAACAACCCTAAAGTTTGTCCGGGATCTAGTGGTGAGATTTGGTCTCCCACATAGCATCATCACCGACAATGGCAGAAATTTATCTCTCGTAGAAGTTGAGGAGTACTGTCATGAGAAAGGCATCCGCCTTGACCTAGCATCTGTGGCACATCCGCAGTCAAATGGGCAAGTTGAAAGGGCCAATGGACTAATTCTGCACATAATCAAGCCACACTTGGAGGCACCGCTACATAGAGCAGCTGGATCCTAGGCGGAGGAACTACCATCTGTCTTGTGGAGTTTACGAATGACACCAACAGATCCACCGGCTTGACTCCTTTCTTCATGGTTTATGGAGCAGAAGCAGTTCTCCCATCCGACATCCCCCATGATGCACCAAGAGTTTTCGCCTACAAGGAGGATGATGCTGAAAAATCCAGACGACTATCTGTGGACCTACTCGAAGAAGAGCACGTGCTGGGATGCCAGAGATCTGTCGTCTACCAGCAGAAGCTGCGCGGCTACCATAGTAGCCGTGTAAAGCATCGCTCATTTAAAGAAGGGGATCTGGTGCTTCGAATCAAGCAGGAGAAATTACACAAACTATCCCCACCTTGTAAAGGACCGTTCGTCATAAGCAAAGAATTGCTAAATGGTTCCTATTACCTTGTCGATATTCGTGAGTTGAAAGATAGGCCAAAAAATCGCAAGCGCAAGCAACGTGACTCTCATGATGATTACCCGGAGACAGATCGGCCATGGAACATTCCACAGCTACGTCCCATTTTACACTTAGCACATTTATATTATGTAATAAGTTTCTTATATGATCAATGAAACAAAGAATTTGGTTCACTCATATTCTCCGACTCTTTTACCTCCTTTGGTTGTTCATTTTTGGATCATATAAACCCTTTATGCGCAAGGTTACATTTTCCCTTTTCAAAATTCTGCCTATGGCGCTAGCTTAAGTTTTCTGGTCTACACATTTTCTGAAGTTTTTATGTGGATTCCGGAGTAGTGACTTTTCAGCACTCAAATCCGGCGATTTTGTTCTTATGTTTTGGACGGTGCTATTAAGCATCATCACCTGAGAGCATAGTTCTATGCTACGAATCTTCCATCTCATGAAAGGTCAAGCATACAGACCAGAATAATGGATAAGCCAGCACTTGCTTAAAAAATATATACACATGCTGGAAACAGATAAGTTGCAGGAATCTTGAATACAAGTTTTCTGCCTTAGACAAACATAAGTTTTTTCCGCATACATTCTGCAGAGATACATTTAATACAAACATTGTTTTTCATGGTTCTACTACAGGGGGCTTCGTGGTGGCATCATTAGGAGAGCCAGGCCGGGAGAGCTCGTCAAACTCTGAAGGAGAGGGGCTAGACTCAGAATAGGCCATGTCGTCATCTAGGATCTCGGCAAGCACGAAGACATCAGCCTTGACCATATTGGAAACCTTGGTATCAAAGTCGGAAAGAGATTTCCAAATAGCATTGCTATCGATCTCTTATCCTTCCTCGTCCAGCTTGGGCATGCCGGAGGTCACCAAGTCGATGTTGGCATTGTCATAGTGAGCCTTGACCAAGGACAACGTCATCCTAGCACTAGCCCAGACACAGGAGGCTTTCCAGTCTTTGATTTTCCCGGGGGCTCAGCACAGGATTTCCACATACTTGGCCGCTGAGTCTGCCGCCTTGATATTGATGCCTAGAGGTTGAGCTATATCCTTGGCTTGGGCGATGGAGGTGATGTCAAAGTTGCCGGAAAGAATCATGCGTTTTCTTGGGACTTGGAGCACCATCACCCAAGTTGGATAAGGCAATGGGAGCTGTGGTTTGCACAAGCATACAAGGACCATGAGTATAAAGAAGTCAAATGGTTGTCCAACTTACAAAAAAGACCAAGACGGAGAGAGGTTACTGAAGATGCTCGTTTCCTCTTACATGCATGTCTCCGCCAAGATATCGCGCTCCTTCTGGACTGACTTGAACATCTCAAGACTCCTAGCATTCTGCTCTTTGGCAGCTTGGTTCTGGTCTTTGAGCTGTGAATCTCATCCTTCAGGCGCTGCATCTCGGTGTCTGCAGAGTCTTGTACAACTTTCATTGTAGCCTCATGGCCCTTGACGGCCTCGGCCAGGTCCTTCTTCAGAATCTTATTTTCATCATCGAGCTCCTGGATATGCTTGGATTGCTCGACGATGCTCTTGGCCTTAGCAATTGCTTCTGTAAGATGGAAATCATAAAGTGCTATTAGAAGATGGAAGAAATGACTCAATGGGAAAGCAAGGAGCTGTCATAGGAACCAGACTCTGGCTATTTTTGATCTGTTCCTTCAAGAATTTGGTTTTACCCTATTCAAGGTCCATCTCCTTCCGAAGAGCAGAAAACCTCTCATTGGCGGGTATCGTCCATTTATTCCCATTCTGCACATGATATAAGCATACTTAGTTTCTCTAGAGCATCTATTCAGAACCATCCAGTTTCAACTAAATGCTCGGGGGCTATAGTAAATGATTTTAAAGTGAACTAGCTTCTCTAGAGCATCTAGTCGGAACTTTACAGTTTCAACTAAAATCCTCAGGGGCTACATGGACAAGTTCTACACATAGTTCTTTTGAGCACTCAGGCTAATAACTATTGGGTTATCTGCCTAAGTGCTCGGGGGCTACAATGGGATATACTACACAAAGTAAAGCAAGTGAAGTTCAAAAACCATACGATGGCAATGATCCTGACATTGTTGGCTAGATGAGCATAGGAATCATGGCAGGTCCGAGCATTATTATAGATTGTGTCGGCCTGCTTGATGAGTTCATCCATGCTCAACGTCGGAGGAGTCGTAGCCAATGGAGAGGTCGAAGCCAGAGGCATGGATGAATCTCTAAATTCCTCCCGCACCTTCAAGGCAGTTGATGGCTCGGAGGCTCCCGCCTCGATCGCAGCTTCCACGTCCACCTCTTCCACCTCCTTCCCCTTCTCGGTGGCATCCTTGGCCGGAGCTTCAGCCACTTTAGAGGAGGTGCTCTCCTACGTCGTCTGGCTGCTGGGAGCAACGTGTAACTCGACAGAGCCAGAGACATCAAGGTTTGGATTGATATCTATCTCCATGGCGGAGGTCTTAGGGATGACGGGGGTTGATGGCCCAGCGGGACCAGAAGAAGGTTTGGCGGCAGGAGTAGGGGAGCGGTGGCGGGAGAGGGCTTGGCGGACGGACCCTTGGTCAACATGTCATGAATGTTTTTTGACCCTCCAACATCTTTGGAGGGTCGCTTCAAACTAACATCGGCTTTCCTCCCAAAACATACAAGGTATAAGTACAAGAGTTGAAAAAGGTGTGAGCTGAAAAATACAAGCCATAGAATGAAAGTACTTACTCCATGGTAGGTGCCTTGGCGACGGGAATGCCGGTGGACTTCTTCTTATTCTCCGCTTCTAAGGCGGTAGTGGAACATTTGGAGACTCCACTCTCCGATTTCTTCTTCTTGGCCTCGACAGCAGCGTTAGAGGTGGAGCTCTTCTACTTTCGTGCTGCCGGAGCTGGCTGATCCTTGGAGGCGTCGTCGTTGGACACCACCTGGATATTCTTCATCTTTGGATCGTAGACCTAGGAGGCCATCTGATCCACCGCCATGGTCGCCCCCTGGGATACGGAAGAGTGTTAGCCGGACAACTTCAAAGTCGGAAAAACCTTAGAGCATGCAACGAGCAACAAAGGAAACAGAAGCTACCTCTGGGCATGTACCGCAGTGGAACATGTCATAGGTGAACTTTAAGCCATGCTTCTTGTCCCTCACCCTGACAATGTCCTTTAGCCGGAGCTTGATGGAGTCAGTAGAGAAGTTATCCCACGAAATTCGCATGGAATCCCTCCTGTCTTGGCTATACTTGCACATCAGCTGGGCACGGTGCTGCAGAGGTTGGATCCGCCGAACGTACTAGCACATGGCAAGGTCCAGGCCCATTAGACCTCTATCTACGAGCCATTCGATCCGCCTTACAGCATGATTGGCTTTGTCGTCGGAGGGAAGAGAGCCTAGGGTCCGACATGCGGTCACTTCGGTGGCAGCTCCATCGACGAAGTTGGGGTAGGTCTCAAGATGGTCTGACACGGAGACATCTGGCCCGTAGAAATATGTGCCCTGCTAGTTCTTGCAAGACTCGTGCCCCACGATGTCGGGGAAGCACCGGCTAGGCTGGATCTTAAAGCTAATGGTTCCGCAGGTCCACAATTCATCCTTGGACTCCATAGACTCTCTCTTGACGATGAATAAATATCCAAACAGAACTAATCTAGGCTTAAATCCTAGATATCCTTCGCACAGAGCTACGAAGTTGCTAAGGACTAAAATGCTATTGGGAGAGAGATTGTGGGGAAGTACCCGGAAGTGTCGGAGCACGTCCAAAAAGAAGTCAGAGACTTGCAGGCTAACGCCACGTACCAGCTAAGATTTGAGATACACCTTATCTCCGGGTTGGGGAGAAGGGACCACCTCGCCGGCCGGCGCCACCCGCCAGAAAAACTTCTCTGTCACGGGGAGATACCCCTCGTCGATCAGTTCTTGGAGATATTCGGCGGAGAGATCGGGGCCTCTCCACACCCCCTTGTGGGAGTCACTTTCTTCTTCAGCAGCTTCGGGCGCCACCCGTTCTTGGTCATCACCAGCGGTCTCCGTCACGGCGGAGATGGGAACGACCATCCCCTCCGGTGGAACGATCACTCCCTAGGATGGCTCCGTCGTAGCCTCGGGATCGCCGCCGTGGAAGGAGCAAAGCTGCTGGAAGCCATTACGACGATGCGGGTGTGGTGGAAGGAAAGGCTCTGGTTAGGGTTTACGCAGGAGAGCTCGGACGGTCGCGTGACTGGAGGAAGACAAAGACTAGAAAGCGAATGCGGGTAAAAAGAAATAAATTGACCGTGGTGGAAATATATAAGCCTCGCGTCAAGATTCATGCAAAAGAATCTAATGGTTGGAACGTTGCCGACATGGAAGTGAACGTGCGCGGTAATTTCGCCACGTCCTCTGTATTTTGCCGCTCCACCGTTTCGGATTTCGTGCACGTGAAAATAGCTAATGATTAATTCTTTGCTTCTGTGAGTTTCGAGGTAGCATAGGTTGTACCCTACGTCATCCTCCTGACAGTTGCAGTGAAGGGTCACGTTCGAAGATTCCATTGAAGATGGATATCATCCGACTCTAGAAACGAGGACTCAAGGAAACTCCGGCTACATTGTGAAGCCAGAGAGGATTTCAGGGTTCTTTGGGAGACCTTTGAGATATTGCTTGACGTATTGCTGGCTTCACTTAGATGGGATATTCAGAGATCAACGAGCAAGACGGCGCAAGATTTCAAAGTCCTCTGGGGGCTACTGTTTGGGATATGCTATATGGGTATCCTCATAGTATGTCACCAATCCACCTAACCCGGGTGGCCCATAGTTCGTAGCAAGGCCTATAACCTACTGGGCGGCCCATTTAGACGGATCCTGAAGGGAGGCCCATGCCGGATAAAGGAAGGCTACATAGGAGTCACCGAGATACTCGGAGCCTTGGAGTACAAGACACGAAAGACTAGTCCGTGTAGATGTAGGACTCTTTACCTTGTCCAGCAAGGACCTTTTCCTGTAAATCCTAGGTCTTGGCGCCTTTATAAGCCGACTAGCAGGAGCCTTTGGGGCACAACTTCTCTGATTGCTGCGTACAACACGCAACACCTCGCACAGCGAACCTATCTCTATAACTCGGCGTATTGCCATTATAGTGATTTATAGCAGGAGTAGAGATCTGCCACCGTTGTGGGACTTGAACTTGGGTAAGCTGTGTTACCTTGTACCCGCCAACTCTCCGCCTTACCCCACGTCTCTAAACACGCACTGTGAGGACCCCTCCATGGTGTACTCGTCGGCAATACCACGACAATATTGCTTGCTCTTAAATTATTTGTATCTAGTCACCCTTATGAACTTTGAAGGTGTTCTATGCATATATGTTTTTCTATACCATGAGGGACAAGCTGAATACCACTCTTATTATGTTTTCTATAGGTGAAACAAACAAATGTCTTTCAATGCATTGTTCTTCATGATCTCTTGTTTGTACCTTTTCATGTTACAACATAGTTTCTATGTCTTATTGTTAGAACTATATCATTCATGTCTATGTTAGAGTACTATGATCCAAGCTATCAATGTTTTACAAATACTTTGATCAAGATTGTGATGGTGCATGTAACCTCAAAAATTATTCTTTTTATCACATACCTACACGAGGACGAGCAGGAGTTAAGCTTGGGGATGCTTGATACGTCGTAAACGTATCTATAATTTTTGATGCTCCATACTTGTTTTGTATTACCTATCTTAAGTTTTGACTACACTTTGAGGCATTTTTTATACATTTTCTGGAACTAACTTATTGATAAGATGCTGCAGTGCTAGTTGCCTGTTTTCTGCTATTTTTGGTTTCAAAAAAGCTAGTAAAGAAATATTCTCGGAATTAGACGGAACAAAAGCCAAAGTCAATATTTTACCCGAAGCAACACGAAGTCCAAAGGGCAGCCGAAGGGGCCAAGAGACAGACACACCCTATGGTGGCGCGGCCAGCCCTAGGCGCGCCTGTTGGGTTCCGTAGAAGAAAACAAAAAATTTCTATCTACTCGAACACTAATACGAGGATCTATACTATGTAGACATAAGTAATGGAGATGGAATACAGTATTCATACCTTTGAAGACCGACGCACGCCTTACGCAGGAAGGCGTATATTGATGAAGATGAGCATCACCCCAAGTGTGGTGCCTCCGAACTTAGTCACACGTCCGGTGTAGGAGACGTTAACTGGACTCTGATCTAGCCGAGCAGTGGAAGAAGCAGATGCCGGATCGCAGATCACAAGACGGTGGTGTGAAGGTGGAGAACTCACCCACGAGGTCCTCCCCAATATTACAGAGAAGTCCTCAGTGGATGAGAGAGAGAATGAGAGGGAATGGGGTAATTCCAAAGGGGGAGAGGAGACCCCTATATATAGTGGGAGGAGGGCGCACCACCTAGGGGAAGGCGGTGTGGGAGTAAACCCCACACCTGCTGGCCACCTAGGGGCAGCCGCCTGCCCTAGGTGGGCCCCGTTGGGGCGGCCCACCAAGCCTAGGCCGGCTGGCCCCCACTCCCTAGGTGCCATGCCCTATTGGGCCTCCCTTCGGGTGAGGCCCATTAGCATTAAGATGCCTTTAATACTAAAATAAAATATATATTTAATATTAATTCTCCAATTAACATTCAAATACACATATTATATTATTCCTTTACTCCAGAACACCATCTAGACCCCTTCCAATCTCCATCAGATGTTACCCAAAATTGTTCCGGTTTCACTTTCCCTATTTCTCCTACGATACCTCATCTACCCTAAGCGTACCTACCCTTAAGCGTGACATCCTTCGGTTCGGAAACACTCTAGACATGATTGAGACTACTCTCACATCAATGATTAACAGAGGGACCTCAATGGACATGTGACCCCGTGCGTTTCACGAATACAATCGCTCGAACCGTGAGATAGTCGTTACCCGTTCCCTTTGTCATTCGATACCTAATTCATCCGAGACTTGATCTTCGGTATCTCCATACCTTAGTTCGATCTTGTTACCAATGAACTTTTTCTCTCGTTGTCATATCATTGCATTCCGTGACCTAGTCACATGCTTGCAAGCTTTATTAATGCAACGTCACCGAGATGGCCACATGTATCTATCTGTTACATGGACTAGACAAATCCTGGTCTTGACATGTACTCCTCTACGCATCCCTTCGAAAAACCTGAGTGGCACCTTTTTGATCACCCTGTTATGAGATGATTCTTGATAACCATCGAAGCTTCTTCCGGAATGGTGATTTGCATTACCTCACAGTCAAAGGATTAGGTTGCGAGGTTTTCTGTGTTTTATCATCAATGGTGAACTTTGTATCTAGATCTCATTAAGATATAATGGTCAGATGTTTGTCTATCATGTTATTCAACTAATAACATGACCTCATTGTCAGATGGCAAAAATGCCCATGATCTTGAAACCCAGACCATCCTCATGACCAATGAACTAGTTCGCTAGAGGTAACTAGAGACACGGTTTGTTTGCATACCACACGTGTATTAACGTTTCGTATTAACACAGTTATAGCACAATATGAAACGCATTATGAACATACAGGAGATATATCAAATAATACACTTTATTATTTGCCTGGGCATAACTCCTTCAGTCTCCCACTTGCACTAGAGTATAAACAAAACTAGTTTACAATAGGCAGGAACCTAACACCAATGGAATCTCGGTGTTGTTCGTGCTTTTCCAGATGGAGAGCTTTAGTCAAAGGATCTGCCACATTCAGTTCCGTATCCACTTTGCAAATCTTGACTTCACCTTCATCAACGTGTTGTCGGATGATGTTAAATCTAAGCTTGATGTGTTTGGCTGTGGAATGAGTTCTTGGTTCCCTTGCGTTTGCAATAGCACCCGTGTTATCACAATAGATCGTCACGGGGTCTTGCGCATTGGGAAAAAGTCCCAGTTCGATGATGAAATTCCTTAGCCAAACAGCTTCATTTGCTGCATCAGCCGCAACAATATATTCAGACTCCATTGCAGATTGCGCCACCACCGGCTGCTTCTTGCTCTTCCAGCTTACTGCCCCACCATTCACCAAGAAAACAAATCCTGTTTGAGACTTCGAGTCATCATGATCTGAATTCCAGCTCACATCTACGTAACTCGTTACGTTTAGAGCTTCATCATTTCCTCCATAGATTAGGAACATACCCTTTGTTCTTCTCAGATACTTTATGATATTCTTCACAGCTGTCTAGTGATTCGGTCCTGGATTACTTTGATATCGGATCGTCAAACTAAGAGCCAATGCCACATCAGGTCGTGTACTAAGCATTGCATACATGATAGATCCTATGGCTGAAGCATAGGGGATGTAAGACATCTTTTCTCTATCATTGTTTGTTATAGGACATTGAGTCATACTCATTTTGCAATTCTTCATCATAGGTGTAAAACCCCTTTTGGTGTTTTCTATTTTGAACCTCTTCAAAATATTTTCTATGTAAGTTCTCTGACTCAATGCTATTAGGTTCCTTGATCTATCTCTATAGATCTTGATTCCTAATATATATGCAGCTTCACCTAGATCCTTCATGGAAAAGTGGTTACTCAAATATGCTTTCACGCTTTTCATAAGATCCACATCGTTTCCCATGAGTAATATGTCATCCACATATACTACTAAGAAAACAACTGAGCTCCCACTCGCTTTCTTGTAAACACAGAACTCTTGTTGGTTTTGGACAAATCCAAAACTCTCGATCACTTGATCAAAACGTTGGTTCCATCTCCGAGATGCTTGCTTCAATCCATAAATGGACCGTTGAATCTTGCATACCTTTCCAGCATCCTTAGGATTGATAAAACCTTCCGGTTGCATCATATACAACTCTTTATCAATGTGACCATTGAGGAATGCGGTCTTAACATCCATATGCCATATTTCATAGTCGAAATGTGCAGCAATTGCTATTAAAATCCTGACAGCCTTAAGCATTACTACGGGAGAGTAAGTCTCGTCGTAGTCAACTCCTTGAATTTGTCGAAAACCTTTTGCGACAAGTTGAGCTTTGTGAACGGTCACATTACCATTCACATCTGTCTTTTTCTTAAAGATCCATTTATTTTACACGGCCTTGCGGCCTTCTAGAAGATCCACCAAGGTCCAAACTTAGTTCTCATGCATGGATCCTATTTCGGATTTCATGGCTTCTAGACATTTCTCAGAGTCAGCACTATCCATAGCTTCTTTGTAGTTTGCAGGTTCTTCCTGTTCATCTAGGATGACAGACATTACAAGGCTACTATAACAATCAGGAGTGGCATGAACCCTTGTAGACCTGCGAACCTCAGGAGTCTCGATGTCGTTGTTTTGATCATCATCAATGGGCTCTTCCTCCATGTTGGAGAGCGGTTTCAGAACAACTTCTGTTGCTGAAAGGATCGTATGGGCACCTAGAGGGGGGGGGGGTGAATAGGTGCTACTCCAAATTTTACTCTTTTTCAATTTAGGGATTGACACAAAAGGTAAATTCTCTAGATTATGCAACTAAGGTGAATTTACCTATATGTCAACCTAGCACAAGAACTAAGCAAGAACTAGATAAGTAAAGTGCGATAAAGGATAGAGGTAACCAAAGTGGAGCGCTCGGAGACACAAGGATTTGTTACCCATAGTTCCTTCCTTTTGAGGGGAAGTACGTCTACCTTTGGAGAGGGGGTGGTATCAAACCACCAACGCCACGAGAGGCATCCCTTGTTCTCCGATGAACCTCACCCCAAGGGGTTCGATTCACTTCTTCCACTATACGACAACCTTCAAGGTGGTAGGCGGCACCTTTACAACAAGTTCGGGGCACACATCCACAACTTAATCGGAGGCTCCCAAATACAAGCAAGCTGTCAAACAATCAAAGACAAGCTTGTAAGAACCAAATCAAAACCTAGTGTTTCCAAAGAAACACTAGAGCATGGGGGCCCTCAAGTGAATGAGGGGGAAATGAAGATCTCTCTTGGTGAAGATGTAGATCAAGGCCTCCTCCTTCGATTCTCCAAAGATCAATGAATTTGGATGGTTGGATGAAGAGATCTTGTTGATTTGGTGGCTCAAATGGACATGGTGTTCTTGAGGTGGACGAGCAGCTGGAGGAAGGGGATAAGGTCCTCTATTTATAGCCCTTTGCACCAGTGAACCGTTTTCTGACCGTTGGAGAAGAGTCAGACCAGAGACTCCGGTCTGCACACCGGAGACTCCGGTCTACACCGAAGACTCTAGTCAATCTTCGGACCAGCCTCCGGACCGTCAAACAGAATGACCCAGCCCACTTGGGAGCCAAGTGGACCGGAGACTCTGGTCCCTCTACACTAGAGACTCCGGCCTGAGGCACGGACCGGAGACTCCAGACCAAGCTCCGGACCACCTCTTTGGCTGACCTAGGCAGGAAAACAGAAGCCCCCTCCGGAGACTCCTAGGGAAACTCCGGACCACACCGGAGACTCCGGTCTAGAATTCCCAAGAGACAAGTAATAGTGCAGGGAATGTTCCGCAGGCTAATGGTCCTTTTCACTTTGTAAAATATCAACCTGTAGACAATAACAAACTATAAAAAGGTCTACTAGTTGTTAACGAACACCAAAAGACATCATGACAGTAAATGTCCTTTCAATCTCCCTCTTTTTGGCGTTCGATGACAACTAGTGATTTTGCATGAAAAATAGTTTGCAATGACTTATGACAGAGTATGGACATGCTCCCCCTGCCTATGTGCACAAAGATAAACTTGTAAAGCAAGCATGGTAAGTAGAACATGGATAAAACACATAGTTCTCACACGAGTTACAATAATGTAGGAGCACCCACAGAGTCACACACAAATAGCAAAAAGTGTCTCGCAATAACATAAGGCAAGTCGATACGAAAGTCGAGATAGCAAATAAGAATAAAGTAGCCCAAGCCCATGAAAATCCCGATGACAATGTCTTTGCCCCCTTTGGCATCGAAACACCGAAAAGGGAGAAGACCTAAGCTAGCGTCCTAACGGACCAGTAGTCCTTGTCATCATCCTCCTCGTCCTCCTCATCCATATCCTGATCCTCATCATCATCATCATCATCATCATCATCATAGTCCTCATCACCATCTGGAGCTGCAGGTCCTTTGCCGTGAGGGCGAGAAGAGGATGTACCTTGGTACCCAAATCTAGAAGTGACATCAGAAAAGGTCTTCCAATCCACCAAGCTGTCCTGTTGGGCATTCCATGCCCCAAACAAAAGAGTGTGATTTGAATCGGTGGATGGCTGAGCGCCATGCTCATCAGTGTACTCATCCTCACCATCCTCATCATACGCTTCACCTTGAGCCTTGATCTCCTTGAGTAGTTTCTCGATGCGACAGTTGCTCTTGTTGGAAGCCTGCTGTTGTTGACGGATGTCCACATTCATGCAACACAGGGTCCTCTCCCAGAATGAGGCCTTCTTGACCTTCTCATGTACATAGTCACGTGTCATGGGGGGAAGAGGTGCATTGGAAGCATTCTTCCACCGAGCCCTAGGAGGAGAGGGGGCCCTCGCGGTCTCTGAGATCTCCTCCTCCACATGTGCATGGGAGCGTCTAGGAGGAGCCCTCATTTCCCCTTTCTGCTGCAGAGATACGAGAGTGTGCTCGGTAAGATTGGGAGGCAAAGCAAGCGGAGAACCATGTTCCTGAGTGTTGACGAGTCTCATGACCAGTGGTGCATATGGTGGGGCCTTCTTGTATAAGATGGCATGGTACATATCCTCAAATATGTAATCCATCACATCGATAGGATCAACATCTGCATCAGGGCCAGCCATGTAAATCTTTTGGGTATGATACAACAAGTTGACCAAACCACATCTGATGGCATCATCATTCCTAGCACTAGGGGAAATGGTCTGGCAGAAGATCCTCAACATCAGATTGTAGAGAGGCTTGAGTCCCTTAGACCCTCCCACAGCACCCTCACTACCATATAAAGGGGCAAGCTTGTTCTTGTTCACCCCAAGAGCTGCTGAGTGCATGCGAACTCCAACATGAGTAGATACCCCCTGGAATGTCTCGAAGATGGCCTCAGCAAAGCCATAGAAAGTTGCAGACCAGTGGTGGTTGCTAGTCATCCAAGTCATTGTCCTGGCTTGGTCAGTCCCAAACACAACTTTGGCGTAGAACTACTACACAAGGGTGATGTTGTAGTCTTCACGAAGCTCCATCAAGTTGAACAGCCCCAACTTCTCACTAATCCATAGTGCATCAGAGAAGTAGGGGCTCTTCCTCATCTGCTCAACACTCAAGTAATTCTGGGGGCACACGGGGGATCTCTTGAGCACACTGTAAATGTCTTTCATGAAGACAGTTTGCTCCTTCTTCCAATAGCATGGGTCATCACTGGTGCGATACAAGGCATAGAAATTAGTCTTCCGCAGCTCACGGTACTCCTGCTTAGACATGCGGGCCAAATACTGAAGGTTGTTGTATTTTGCCCTCTTGGCACAGTCCTCTTCCTCAATCCTTTCCTGCTCCTTCCGCATATAGGCTGCATCACGGGCTTGCTGTGTACGGTTGGAAGTGGGCACAATGTACTGACCCTCTGACTCATCATAGCAAGGATCCCCTCTCTTCATCTTGGCCTTGGTGCGAGGAGGACGACGGGAGCCAGAACCTGTGAAAAGATGCGAGGGAGATAACATGGAGGTAAGTATATACGTCCCATGGAGGCAGCACAGGACCCTTGAGACCTAGCAAGATATGTCAGATTCAAACCACACCGGAGTCTCCGTGGTCCACACCAGATTTTCCGGCTCAGATCGGAGTCTCCGGTCCAAGGGACTGGAGTCTCCGGTCAGGATACTCGAGGGAAGATCAGGAAGGCTCCAATGGTGTTGAATCCAACAGATCGGGCAGGGTAACAAGGGTAAAGTACTCAAGTGCATGCAAACAAGGGATTCCCGTGGCCAAAACTAGTACCAATCCTCAAAAACAAAGCAAGGGAAGAAACCTAGGTGAGAAAAGAGGAGGAGAGGTACCAAATCTGTCGATGGGATTGATTCCGCCGCTGGGAATCACCCAATGGTGGAAAGGAGATGATTGGCCAGCGGCACGGCGGATCCCGGGGGCTTCTTGACCTCCGGGGAGGAGATTTGGGAGAGGAGGCGACGGGGTAGAGAGGGGAGGACGGGGGTGGATGAATGAAACTGTTGTTTCAGTTCACCCCGTCCTCCCTTTAAGTGGACATAAATCGTCCAGACCAGAGACTCCGGTGTGAACACATTGGAGACTCTGGTCCTCCTCGACCAAAAACTCCAAGGTATGTATATGGGGACATATATTAGATAGAGAGAGTTTTCAGGACAGAGAGAGGGCTTGGGTTAAGATGACATACTGTGAAAAGTAAAGAAAACCACAGAAATCCATTCAAATGTTCATCAATGCGCCAAATAAATCCGAACTAAGAGCCAACTCTTCAAATGAGAAGAGGGTGGTGGTCGAAGCCACCATGTAGGAGTTTGTGGCATGACACCGCAGAGAATTATCCTTGGGTTCATAGCCACTACTCATCAATGACGCTCACATATCACTAAATGATACTAAGAGAATTGAATTTCTTAATGTTGGAATTATGGGGGGAGGGATAGTCCAATGAATTAGAACCGCACTCCCCCATCTCCATGCCTGCACCTACACCAAATATGGGTTAAGGCATAGGTGAGTATGCAAGGTAATCTAGTCAAGCTCCTAGAATCCACGATATTTAGTTCATTCCTCAAATAACAAAACCATGCTTCATCAAGTGGCTTCATGAAAATGTTGGCAAGTTGGTCTTTGGTTGACACATATGATAGCTCAATATCACCTCGGGCAACATGATCTCGGATGAAGTGATGACGAATCTCAATGTGCTTTGTTCTTGTATGGTCCACTGGGTTATATGCAATCTTGATAGCACTTTCATTGTCACATAGAAGAGGCACTTTGTCACAATGGACACCGTATTCCTTTAAAGTTTTCCTCATCCATAGCAATTGTGTACAAGAACTAGCAGCTGCCACATACTCGGCTTCGGCGGTGGAAAGAGATATACAATTTTGCTTCTTAGAAGACCAACACACCAAGGAATTCCTAAGGAATTGGCAAGCCCCGGAGGTTGATTTTCTATCATCCTTGTCACCAGCCCAATCCGAATCCGTGTACCCACAAAGAGAGAAAGTTGAGCCCCTAGGATACCAAATAGCATAGTTTGGGGGTATGAACCAAATATCAAAAGATTCTCTTGACTGCCATCAAATGGCTTTCTTTAGGAGCCGCTTGATATCTTGCACACACTCCTACACTCAACACAATATCGGGTCTAGATGCACAAAGGTAAAGAAAAGAGCCAATCATGGACCGGTATACCTTTTGATCCACATCTTTACCATTTGGGTTTAGTTCAAGATGAGTCTTTGTTGCCATGGGAGTGGGAGCTCCATTTAGGTCTTTCATGTTGAATCTTTTGAGCATATCTTGAGTGTACTTGGCTTGGTTGAAGAATGTTCCTCCTCTCACTTGCTTGATCTCAAAACCAAGAAATACTCTCAATTATCCCATCATAGACATCCTAAACCTGTCAGTCATAAACTTTGAGAATTCATCATTAAAAGCTTTGTTAGATGAGCCAAAGATAATATCATCTACATAAATTTGGCATACAAAAAGTTCCCCATTGACCTTCTTAGTAAAAAGAGTGGGATCGATTTTCCCAACTTGAAACCCACGATCTAACAACAACTCTCTAAGGTGCTCATATCACGTGTGTGGGGCTTGCTTGAGCCCATAGAGTGCCTTATCGAGTTTGTAGACGTGGTTTGGAAAGTTGGGATCCTCAAACCCTCAGGGTTATTTCACATATACCAACTCATGCAATGGACCATTAAGAAATACACTTTCTACATCCATTTGTTGTAGTTTAAATATATGATGTGCCACATAAGCAAGAAGGATACTGATGGACTCAAGGCGAGCCACGGGTGCATAAGTCTCTCCATAATCAATTCCTTCAATTTGAGAGAACCCTTGTGCAACCAATCTTGCCTTGTTCCTTATCACAATTCCATGCTCATCTTGCTTGTTCTTGAAAATACACTTGGTGCCTATAACAGTGCGGCAATCTTTTGGCTTTTCCACTAACTTCCATACTTTGTTTCTCTCAAAGTTGTTGAGCTCTTTGTGCATTGCATCCAACCAATCCGAATCTTCAAGAGCTTCCCATAGTTTCTTTGGTTCCACCATGGAAATGTGTGCTTGGTGCTCACCAAAGTTCTTTAATTGAGCTCGAGTAGATATCCCTCTTCGTCGATCTCCTACCACATTCTAAAGGGTGTGGTCTCTTAATTCCAAAATTCTATCCATTCTAGATTGGTGACGAGTTTTGATTTCCTTGTTGTTTGTTGGGGGAATCACTTCATCATTTTGGTCCCCATCATGACCATTAACTTGACCTTGATCATCATTGGAAATATTCTCTTCTACAGGAGGCAAAGATTGACCTTGGTCTTGATCAAGCCCACAACTGACCAGGTATTTAGCTGTACTGATGGCAGTTTTTGTACAGATCTTGCATGTGTAATGGCCTTAGCACCACTGGACATCCTGGCAAATGGAGACTCAATCACCTCTTGGCTGGAGGCATCTTCTTGATCAGTAGGTTGAGGGTCCACAACTTGTTCTTGGCATGGGTCATTGTCCCTCTCGATAGGAGCTTGTTGATGTTGTGAAGATGAGGGCTCCACTTGAGTAGAGCATAGTTCTTCTCGATCCGCCATAAGGGGTTCCTCAATAGGGCGGATGAAGCCCGCACCCTTTCTTCCTATGGCTTCCTGAGGCATTTCATCATCTACATCACAAATATCAACACGCCCCGCTTGGGGACCTTCATATTCTTCAAAAACCACACTACAAGATTCTATGACAACTCTAGAGAGCTTGTCATAGATTCTATAAATATGGGATTCGAGGCCATAACCAAAAAAAATACCCTCTAATGCTTTGGAATCAAACTTGGACAAACGAATACCCTTAATGCGATAGGAACACTTACAACCGAACACCCGGAAGTATGAAACGTTGGGCTTGTTACCGGTAAGGATTTCATATGGAGTCTTGACCAATTGTTTGCGGAGGTAGAGACAGTTTGATGCATGGCATGAGGTGGAGATTGCTTCAGCCCAAAATTTGTATGGAGATTTAAACTAAGAAATCACTAAGAAATATTGTATGGAGAAGGTTTGATGCATTGCAGCGGAATATTTATGTTTTATTCCCTCATCACTAAGAAATCCATTCAATGTGTAATTCTTGAATTTGGTACCGTTGTCACTTCTTATTGTTAATACCAGGACATTGTGTTGGCGTTGAGCCATGTTGATGAAGTCAATGAAGTTCTCTTGGGTCTCACTTTTTAGCTTGAAGAAATATACCCAAGTGTATCTTGAGTAGTCATCAACAATCACCAGACAATATTTCTTCCCACCAAGGCTTGCATGAGATGGGGGACCAAAAAGATCCACATGGAGGAGCTCCAAGATCCTCTTGGACTTGATGTAGTTCTTTGGCTTGTGGGGAGAATCATGCATTTTTCCTTCAACACATGCTCTGCAAACACGATCTTTGGCAAAGCAAATATTTTATTTTAGTCCAAAAATATGACTATCCTTGTGGAGGCTTTGCAAAGTTCTCATATTGACATGGGCTAGGCGGCGATGCCATAGACAACCCACGTCGGCCTTTCCGAATAAGCACATCGGACTTGTAGTGGTTTTCCCCGAGAAGTCCACCACATACAAGTCATCTTCGACGTACCCAACGAAATCAACCTTTAGAGACTTGCTCCACAAGAGGATCACAATATCAACATTAATAAATACGGCAAAACCCATCTTTCCTAGAGCACGGACTGAAAGTAAATTATAGCCAAGGGTCTCAACAAGCATGACGTCCAAGAGAGTGATATCGTGTGCAACCACAACTTTGCCGAAACCCATTACCTTAGACTTTGACTTGTCGGCATATGTCATAGATATTTGATCAACATTTGGTCTCAACTCCTTGACGCTAGACGCGCTTCCGGTCATATGACTTGTGCATCCACTATTAAGCACCCATTTTGACCCTCCGGAAGGATAGGTATACAAAAGATCAAACTAGTTTTTAGGTACCCATTTTTCAATGGGTCCTCTTTTGTCAACAAGGGTCTTGGGAACCCAAATAGACCATGCAATATAACCATCAAATGGGCCAACATATTGTACATACACATCACCATAATAATCATGCATTAAGACATAGTGAGGGTTAGAACTACCCGCAAAATCATCATGAGACATAGTTTTGCCACTTGTGGTCTTACTTCCCACAATGACCTTGTTCTTTTCTTGGGCGGGCTTGGCCTTCTTCTTCTTGTTGTTGTTTTTCTTCTTGGCTTTAGAGACAAAGCCAATGCCCCCTTTTTCACCATTTGACCTATGCTTGTTTAAGAGGTCATCAATAGGCTTGTTTCCTTTGGGAAAGGAGGTCTTAGCTAGCTCCCCCTTCAACTTAGCATGTGCTTCAAGAGTATTTGTACAACTAGAAGGAATGAACGTACTAGGTGGGGGAGTATTGATCAATTGAGTTTGAAGCTTTTCACAAGACTTTGTGAGTGACAAGAGTTCACTTTCCAAGGCCTTGTGAGCCTTGTCAAGTGTCCTAAAGCCCTCGGCAAGTTTTTCATGAACAACATCAAACTCAATCTTGTCCGTTTTAGCCTTTTTGTATTTAGCAATAGCATGATTATGTTCCTTGATGAGTTTATTAATAATGAGATCATTAGCTTCATCAAGACACTATAGTTTAGTTTCAAGAGATATTCTAGTTTCTTGTTCTTCTTGTAGAGCATTATTAAGAGCTTTTACCTCAATCATCTGCTCTCTTCCTAATTGGCATCTCTCATCTAGAAGTTATTGTGTGTGAAAGTTGATTTAAGAGGTCCACAACATGTTTCTTGTGTTCCCCTTGCAAGTTATTCATGAACACATCAAAAGAAACTAATTCCTTTTTGACCTCAAGAAATAACTCATCATCAAAATCATCATTGATTAAGGAGGTGGAGTGTGATGATGATAATACCTCCGTTCCTCTTGCCATAAGGCAAGTGACGTTCTTGTTGGAGATATTCTCATTTGGAGAGTCGAAGAGTGAGAATGGAGTAGAGGTAGTTAAAAGATCCGGCACACCACTTGATGTATCCTATTCTTCCTCTTCATCATCATCATCGGAGGAGAACTCTTCATGTGTGATCAAGACAATTTCTCCCGGCTTCTTGTTGGTTGAGTTCCTTTTGATGAAGGGTTTCTTGTAGGGAGCTTTGGAGGTCTTCTTCAACACAAGTTTACCACCATGATCTTCTCTTTTCTCATAGCGAAAAGCTACAACAAAGTGATAGCGATGACCACCGTTGAAACAGGTTCTCAACTTGGACCCATTATCTCTTCTCCCCTTGGGGTTGTTTCTTCGTTGCATTTCCATCTTGGCCTTAGCGGGATCTTTCCAAAATTTTCTTGCATAGAAGGCCATGTATTCACCATGAGCAACCTTGACATCTTCGGGGTGGCTCATTGAGAGTTCCTCATCACTTCGTTCATCTTGATCATACTCCACAACCTTGGCCTTTAAGGCAAGATTGACACTGCTACTCATTCCAATGTCACGAGCGCGGGGATCTTTGGCATTCTTGGCACCAACCTTGAAGGCGGCCATCTCTTGCATCACTTCATTGGAGGTCATGAGATGGTAGTTGTGTCTTCCTTGGAGACTCTTCAAGTTAGTAGGCTCGAAAGGCATGAGTGCACTCACATACTTCCTCTTGATCCACGCATCATCAATGTGAGAGTCACCAACATTCCTGAAGGCGGTGGCTGTTGATTTGAGTCTTCGATACATGTCTTCGTGATCCTCACCATCCTTCATGAACAAACCTTCGGCCTCATTGCTTAAGGCATCATATCTATTTCTTCTCATACTCTCATTACCAACAAACAAGTCAATGAGAGCATCCCAAGCTTCCTTGGCGGTGTTGTAGTGCTCAATGTGGGGAAAATCCTTTGGCCCCACTCCAAGTTGGATCATGTGCAAGGCTGTCGCATTGAGTTGGCTATTGACCACTTCTCTTCTAGTCAAGTTGGTTGGATCCTCAATTTTGAGTCCTTCTTCAGTAATATTCCACATGATCCTTCGTTCCAAGTGTGCGCTTTCAATGAGGGGCTCATAGTAACACGTGGAGGCCCGCAGACCCTTCGTTCCTTCTCCAGGTCGATGTCTCATATGGACCCTTACAGGAGAAGGCCCACCCTCCAGGGATTTTTATCCCCTGTAGTTGTTGCGAGGCAGCTTATACTAGAGTAAACAAACATCAAATCCAGCCCTGTCCCATTCTAGAGTAATGTGGTTGCACAGGTTAAGTTGTTATAGCTAACCTACAAAGAATCGGGTGCGTTTTCGTAAACCTTTTTCCTCCAGCTTCCTTCAGCATTTTTGTAAAACAAAACCTTTTTCTTTCTCAATATCTCTTGGGAGGTCCCACCTCACCAAGGTTTTATAATAAAACATTTGGTAAAACTTTTTCCGGGGTCTTCCCATACTCTAGCTTTGCTTTGTCTAAAACCGGGTCTCTAGAGGGTTATGGTGATATACACCATCTATTCTACTAGGGACAAGTAGGTGTCACCAAGGGGGTTGTACTTAATAGTACCAAAGTGTAATAGTTCGGAGGAGCCAAACCACTACCATATATACATCAACATATAGTAAAACAATGCAGTTTCAATAAACAGTAGATAAAACATGCGTAAGTAAAACAGTAGGAAAAGTCTTATGAGAAAGAAGGTGGCCTTCCTGAGATCAGCAATATGGCATAATTGTCCCTGGACTTCATCTTAGAATATCCAATAATATACAATAATAACCATCTTCTTCTGATCTCCGAGATAATCGCAACTATCGTCATCAGGGAGCACACATGCAAACAAGCAAGAGCACAATCAGCACAAGGCATCCAAGCATCAATACATAAGCAATGAACAAAACAATTTTACAAATCAGTAGGTCTTAGGAAGAATGGATTTCGTAAGATTGGCCTTGTCTTGGAAACATGGAAGAAAATCCCTTAGGATTTATAGCCGAGGAATTACCTAGGAGGGGGTTTGGACCAAGGACACATTCTGTATGATACCATTGAGTAAAAATGATACCAACAGATAGGAGTTGATAAAATGAAACCAACAAAAGTGGTTTCACTATTTTATCACTTTTCTTTATTTTCTTATTAATTTTCTAGTGATAAAGGCTCTAGTTTTAAGAAATAATTCACCAGAAATGTTTTGTATGTCCAAAAATTATTTCCTTGGGTGGTTGGGTAAGGCTTGATGTAGTTGCTCACTGAGAGTTGGAATCATGTCAAAATAATTACCAGAATACCCTCAGGAAATTCCCAAATGCAGTTTTGTAGATAACTTGTCTTTTTCACCAGATTTAATCTACGGAAGCTTTTGATTTGATTCCAAGGACACATGGTAGGTATCTAGAATACCTTTCTGTAAAAGTTGGATTCAACCTTTTTGGATTTATAAAACTACTGTAGTGATTTTATTGGTGAGTTGATCGTACACATAAGTGTTTAATTCATAATAAATCCCTGAGAGCTCAATAAATACTGGGCTCCAAGGATTTGAGAGAGGTTAAGTTTTATGGATTATGAGAGTTCGAATTTGGTCAGTACCTATTTTGGTTTGACCCAGAGAAATTCCTAAGGCCAGATTGTGACTATTTTTGTTATTTTTACTATGGGTAATATAGGAAGCCACTTTAGGTGGGGCCAGGGGTACATTAAAGGTACATGTGTTACCTACCAGCACACAGAGGTTTCAATCCATTTGGAGTTCGAAAACTCTCTGGAAGAATTTATTGAGGAAAACTATACACCTAGGTAAATGATTTACTACATTTAACCCGGGCATGATTTGGGTTAACAAAAGATACTTCATGTTAGGTAAAACACCTGGGCATAAGGTAAAATTTAGATCTACCCAATTGGATTCATTTAGCATTTTCATTTTGAAATAAACCAACCGAGTAATAATCAGATCTGAGGGGAAAAACATTAAAAAGCAAAGGTGGGGGGCATCCTGGGCCGGATCTGGTCCATTGTTGGGCCGCGCAGAGGCCGAGGTCAACCTTACCGGGCAGAGACACGCACGGGGCGAGGAATTCAAATTCCCGCGGCGGCCCTAGTGGCCAGAGAGGGGAGAGGGCGAAGAGGTATAGGGGAATAATAGTCGCAGGATTAGACGGAGATCAATGGCTCGGCGTTGTCGTCTTGGTCGTGCCGGTGGTGGTGGAGTTGGAATCCTAGCAGAGGAAAGGGCTCGCGGGGCAGCTCACCAGAGCACCGGTAGCGACAGCGATATGGCGGGGTCGATGCAGGAGATGATTCCAACTCTAGATAGGGGCGGTGGAGGCGGTTGTGTCGCCGAAACATGCCTCATGCATTCACGCTGCCGATATTGTGTCGGTCCTCGTCGGGGCAACCTCAGGGCGCACTGCATGCCGATGCAGAGGGTGCAGGGTGGGTGCAGAGGACGCGACGAAGCAGCCGGTGGGCGGAAGAGGAGTACTTGGCGGCGGGGAGGGCTCACGCTAACGCGACCATGGGGGTCTCTTCGGGGCTCCAAGGCGATGGCGAGGGAGAGGTACCTTGGAAAGGAGGAGATTAGAGTGAGATACGGTAGGTCTAGGGGAGCTCAACAAGCTGTCATGCAGCGGTAGGGGAGTAGAGACGAGAGCACCATGAGCAGATCTTGGCAATGGCCGAGATGCTCTTTTTCTTCTTTTCTCGTGCTAGGCAGAGAAGGATAGGAGAGGTGGCTCTCTAGGGAGGGTTAGTGGGATGTGAGGGAGCAAATGAGAGGCCAAGAGGGGGCTGTTGTGGCCTCTGGCTTATATAAACCGGGGTGAGTGGGTTCATGGTGGATTTGGTCCAAGGAGGGGATGGGGAGGGAGCTAGCCTTCCATTGGGCAGCAGGGATGGTGGAGAGGTCCTGGGAGGGGGCTCTGGTCGAGAGAAGGCACCGAGAGGGAGGTGCTACAGCAGGAGTAGTAAATGGCAAAGATTTTCTTGTCCCTTTTCTTTATGTTCTCCCCAAACATAAAGGATAAAGGGGTATACCTGCTACAGCGGTAGGGCTACAGTATCACACATCCAGAAGAGTGTCATGGTTGCTAGGTGAGTGTTGGACAAGGTGGGATGAGGTTTGGAGGTGATTGGATTAGTGTTTTTGTGTCATGATCTAAATTGTCACGATGGGTGGTTATGAAGGAACTCCTGATTTTTGAGCTTGGAAATATGAAGAAATGATGCTGGTGGAAGGTTATAGTCTAAATATACCTCCTCTAATTATTTGGAATTTTTCAGATGATTTTTTAGATCACTTAAATTCATTTATTCAAAAAGTGTAGAAATGATTTCTAGAGACTCATTTGATATTCTTGAGTGGGAAGAGTGTGGTTTTTTGGTGTAAGATGATCCCAAATTTGAATACAAACTTAGGGGAATTTTCCCAAGATTTATTGTGGCTTAAAAGTATTTAAATCAATTATTATTCCATTTTTGCCATTTAAGAGAATATGCAAAAAGAAATAATAAAAGATCTCAAGAATATTTATTTTTGAGATGGGAAGATAGGGTATGATATATGGATCTCAAATGTTCGTAAAGTTAGTGAAGTGTTTTGGCAAAAACCAAACTTTCCATTGGGAAAGGAGTTTTGGAGATCTTGTCTATTACATGAATTAAATTGATTTGGTCCAGAATAATTATGGATAATATTTGATAAATATTGATGATCAAGGTAGATGTTGTAGACAAGGTGTATCAAGCATTCGCAACCTTGGGAATTGTAAGTCCAACTTGAATTAGATGGGAAAACAAGGAATTGAGGATCTAGGGTGATGTTATTTTCATACCACCAAAACCTTGTTGGATCTTGGAGCTCAGATCTCCCCTTGGGGCATGGGATAAATGGATTGATAGTCCAAGTTCTTTAGATCACCATGGTATATAAGTTTGGGCTTAAACATGCATGAGCTCTCCAAGGATTGATTCCAAACTTTGAATAAAATAAGCCTGCCAAGGCAGATTATCAACTAGCCTTCAAAACCTTGTGGGCTTAAGAAGCACAAAGATCCAATTGGAACAAGTGAAGTATGTATTGATAGACTATATGTGTATAACACAACCATGCAAAGAGTTAGTCCATCGAAGGTTGGATGATGATGTGAGCTTCTGTCAAAGTAGGCATGTTGACTAGATTTGCAGGAAAAGTTATTTTCTTGCCTACAAAACCATCAAGAACAAGGGGGTTGGAGGGTGATCTAACCAAGGGCCAGAGTGGGCCTTGGTAGTACTTAGGATGGTTAACAATATAGCTCAAATTAATTTTAAAAAATGCACAAGGGTTGAGAAAGGGAAACATTCAAAAAGGTGATGTTGAAACAGTTTCCAGACTTAGACAAAATTCTCAGTTTTGAGGATTTTGTCTAGAGTATGAGAGGGGGTGTTTTTGATGGGTTGCCAGGTACCCAAGGATCATCAAGGGGAAGATGTTGAAGTGGGAAATGAGTATGAAGGATCCATGCTTGATATTGGTCTTCATTGACTTGGAAGCTTCTAGATTAGATCACTTTAGAATTGAACTAGTTAAGGGTTTTTGATGATCACCTAGTGGCTAGAGATAAGATCCATCCTGTATTCTTTCTTAGGGTTTGGGGATTTTAAAGTTTCTTGATCCTATATGATGAGCTCCTAGAGTAGCTCATACTACTTCTGAGCAATCAAGTCAAATAGCAGATCAAGGCAACTCATCTTACAAACAAATTAACTACTACTAGGGTTACCATCAAGCTTAGCATGAGGTAAGGATGGGCAATTTTGAAAGGTTGGAGTTTGAATAAGGTAAGAGTCCTTGGTATCTCTACCAAGAGTAGAATTCAAAAGCTTTATAACCAGGTTTTGGAAAACTTAGAGGTCATAGAACTTGAAGTTCTGTCTCGAGAACATAAGGAGATTCTATTATATAGCTCTCCATAGTTTGATCCATAGAAGCTAATAAGATATTTTGGGTTGCAACGGCATCTTGGCTCAGCTTTTTGAAATGCCAGAACATTTGAGAATATGTAAAATGAGCCAGGATAGTTTTGTTAAATAGCTTTTGTCAACTGTTGTTGGGGTAAGGAGTATATCTTCTAATACACAATCATAATCATAAACATAGTCAAACAATAGGCAAACACTTTATCCCTAAACAAGTTTTTTTTTTGTTCCCCTTGATTTTTGCATTCTGGACAATTACTCACGGTTGCTGAAATTGGGATGTTACAGACCTTTCCCTCTTAAAAGAATCTCCTTCCGAGATTCAGGAGAGTAAAGTTAGGGGATTTTGAGTCGAGTTGATAGCAGGTGTCTTACGCGTCCTATCTTATGGACTCCGTCTTTGAAAGTGACTACTCTGTCGATGAAGTTGAGCAGAGTCCAGCCTTGGTTGCGAGGAATGATCTTATATTCCTTCGGGGCTCGATACCTCGAGGGCTTAGGCTAGGCAGGCTACCTCGATTCTGAACTTCACGGAGTATTCGTTGGAGGATAGAATCTACGGTTGGGAGTACCTCACTCTAAGGGTCCACGACTCTTCCTTAGGGTCATAGCGTATCCTATAACGACGTTGGGGTCGAAACTCTTGAGTTTGCTTCTAGCGAAGAGTTACTCATTTTTTGTGGAAAGACACAGTCTTTCCCCCTTAGGATTAGACTAGGACAGCTTGGGGATAGCGCATCCCTTTCTTCTTGGATTCGTAGAATCTTCATATGGTGTCCGTCAAGCTATGTCTTACGGGTTGTTGTTTGGTGAGAATGCGTCAAATCTGGCAGTCTTTCTTAAGTATCCTCGGGTAGATAGTCTTCTGAGGATTTAGTGGAAAGACGCAGTCTTTCCACCTTGGAGCTTCACTAAGTTGCTTTAGGGGTGGTGTGAATCTTCTGTCTGGGGGTGCTGCCCAGCGGTTCGCGGAAAAATGTCTTCTTTCTGGGTCTTGATTGGAGTCTTCGAGTGACGCCCTATTCTCGCAAACCTTGGTGGGGGTGGTTTCCTAACGAAGCCTTATGGAGTTAGTGCAGGGCAAGCTAGCGGTTTATGAATCTCCGGGCTAGTCTTTAGTCATGGTTGATGAAGTCAGCCTCGAAGAAGAGGCCTTCACTTGAATCTCTTGCATTGCTTCTGCTTGAGGGTGGAGTGGACTCGTTGTCTTCATGCACCCTCGTCTTCGAGTAGTTTGGACTATTTTGTCTTATGGTGAGCAACTTCCCGTTGGGTTGGGTAGGGTCGACTAGAATAGTTAGCGTCCTGAGGCGGTTGGAAGGTCTAATGTACTAGAGGTCAGCTTAGTTGGGTCTTCACTTCTTATCTTGGTAGACATTTCTAGTGGTTTCTTGTGGATATGGACGATCCTTCAGGGATTGTCTTCTAGCTTCAACGGGGTTCTGGCTATAATAGACCGATAATAATGGAGTGCTATGTGATCGACAAGTCTTGAGAGGTGAGTTGGACGGGGTATGCCATCCTACCGAGGTGAAGTCTTCGAGTTCTCCTGACTAGTCGATGTCGAACTCCTGGTTCTTGTGATGCTTTTCCTCTCATATACTCTCGAGGTTAGTCTGGGTCTCATTACCGACAGCTAGCATAGGGATTTCCTGAGTTACGAGGTGGGTTATCGCTCCTCGAGTCACATTTTCAAGGAGGTCAAAGCAAACCAGAACATGCAAACAAGGCGAACAGAGCGAGGGGATCGCAATGTCCTCGGGAAACAACACACATCAAGCAAGACAGAATGCACTTGGGTAAGCAAACACGGTCAACGCCAGGGACCAAGGAGTTAACTACTCGCGATGTAGGGGACTCCTATTCGTAGGACTATTGACCCTAGATATCGTCTTTCTTCAGGTCGGAGTCACTATCTTGCCGATAAAGCCTTCGTCGTATCTGGGATGCTTCTTGATAGTGCAACACCTGAGGTCTTCTGATTATGATGATATCGTTGGTAGAGCAATATTGTAGCCTCCTTGAGTTTGCTGGTAGTTGCTTGTCTTCATCCAGTTCTCATTGTCTTCACCGGGTTCTAGATCCTAGTTATTTAAAATCCGTAGGTTTGAAGTTTGGACGAGAATTACAGGAAACCATTTTCGAAAGTATTTACTTAGAGTAAGAGAAGAAGTAGAACTTTTTGAAACTAATTGAGAAACTAGTTTTCGAAAGCCGAGGTTTTCAAAAATAAGGTTCCTCTCTAGCGACCATGCTACCTAAGGTTCTCCTACAGTCAGGATAGCTCTAATACCAAGTCTGTGGGGCCCCCGGATTAATCCTCCGAGAATTCCTGTTATGCATACAACCACGATCCCATGATCAACTAGTCGTGGCACATAACAGACAAGTATCAAAGTAAACTTCCAACATAACGAATACATGTCATACCTTAGTTGCCATTATGGCTACATCGATCAACATCAGCGGAACTTCACTAAGCATAGAGCTCGAGCCATGCCTTAACCTACAGTCAACTGACTGGGAGAACATCCTAGCTCGCTTAGCCGTCAACTTCATCCTCTTCTTGATATCTAACCAAGTTAATAGCCAGGGACAATGCCAGTGAGTACTTTGAATGTACTCGGAAACCACCTCAAGAAAATAATAATAACAAGAGGATGTGCAATATGGCTGTGGTAGTAGGAGGGCTTCAAGAGAGGTTCTTTTCTCAAATAGTTTCTCTTGTAGATATAGCATCTACATATCTTTGTTGAAAACTTTTGTAAACCATTTTTGGAAACCTTTTGAAAAGTTTTGTAAACACTAGGATTGGGGTACCCATTTGTTCCCGTCTTCAGGTCGTCCCACAACCAAACTCCTTTCTCCTCCTTCCGACCATCCCATGGTCAAAACCTTTCTCCTTTATGACCATCCCATGGTCAAAACATTTCCAAAGCCATTTATTTTCCAAAATCCTTTTTGAAGACAAAACAAACACCTCTCTATAGAAGTTTGTCCAACCCATCCATAACTGTGAACATGGCTATTCAAAAAGATTTACGCTCTACAGAGGTTGTACACTTTACCCACACCATCCAGCTACACTACCCTGATATACACTGATCATGGGTCGAGTAACCGATCAAGACCCTCCAGATGCCCACTCCAATATAAGTGCCTACCCTATGAGTGTTGTTCCCCTCAACACCGGGATGCCCTATATAGTACTCAAGCCAACCGGAGCGCTTTTTCCACTTCCCAAGTGTGCGCTTTCAATGAGGGGCTCATAGTAACGCGTGGAGGCCCGCAGACCCTGCGTTCCTTCTCTAGGTCAATGTCTCACATAGACCCTTACAGGAGAAGGCCCA
Organism: Avena eriantha; assembly: GCA_910589775.1. Taxonomy (NCBI): domain Eukaryota; kingdom Viridiplantae; phylum Streptophyta; class Magnoliopsida; order Poales; family Poaceae; genus Avena; species Avena eriantha. Next base: position 462,386,177 of record OU342742.1, read on the forward strand.
CCCTCCAAGGATTTTTATCCCCTGTAGTTGTTGCGAGGCAGCTTATACCAAAGTAAACAAACATCAAATCCAACCCTATCCCATTCCAGAGTAATGTGGTTGCACCTGTTAAGTTGTTATAGCTAAACTACAAAGAACCGGGTGCGTTTTCGCAAAACTTTTTCCTCCAGCTTCCTTCGACATTTTTGTAAAACAGAACCTTTTTCTTTCTCAACTCTCTTGGGAGGTCCCACCTCACCAAGGTTTTATCATAAAACATTTGGTAAAACTTTTTCCGGGGTCTTCCCATCCTCTAGCTTTGCTTTGGCTAAAATCTGGTCTCCAGAGGGTTATTGTGATATACAACATCTATTCTACTAGGGACAAGTAGGTGTCACCAAGGGTGTTGTACTTAATAGTAACAAAGTGTAATAGTTCGGAGGAGCCAAACCCCTACCATATATACATCAACATATAGTAAAACAATGCAGTTTCAATAAACAGTAGATAAAACATGCATAAGTAAAGTAGTAGGACAAGGCTGATGAGCAAGAAGGTGGCTTGCCTGAGATCAGCAATATGGCATAATTGTCCCTAGACTTCATCTTAGAATATCCAATAATATAAAATAATAACCATCTTCTTCTGATCTTCGAGATAATCGCAACTATCGTCATCAGGGAGCACACATGCAAACAAGCAAGAGCACAATCAACACAAGGCATCCAAGCATGAATACATACAGCAAGCAATGAACAAAAGAAATTTACAAATCAGTAGGTCTTAGGAAGAATGGATTTAGTAAGATTGGCCTTGTCTTGGAAACATGGAAGAAAATCCCTTAGGATTTATAGCCGAGGAACTACCTAGGAGGGGGTTTGGACCAAGGACACATTATGTATGATACCATTGTGTAAAAATGATACCAACAGATAGGAGTTGATAAAATGGAACCAACAAAAGTGGTTTCACTATTTTATCACTTTTCTTTAATTTCTTATTAATTTTCTAGTGATAAAGGCTCTAGTTTTAGGAAATAATTCACCAGAAATGTTCTCTATAACCACAAATTATTTCCTTGGGTGGTTGGGTAAGGCTTGATGTACTTGTTCACTGAGAGTTGGAATCATGTCAAAATAATTAACAGAATGCCCTCAGGAAATTCCCAAAGGCAGTTCTGTAGACAACTTGTCCTTTTCACCAGATTTAATCTACATAAACTTTTGATTTGATTCCAAGGACACATGGTAGGTATTTAGAATACCATTCTGTAAAAATGGAATCAACCTTTTTGTATTTATAAAACTACCGTAGTGATTTTATTGGTGAGTTGATCATACACATAAGTGTTTAATTCATAATAAATCCCTGAGAGCTCAATAAATACTGGGCTCCAAGGATTTAATAGAGGTTAAGTTTTATGGATTATGAAAGTTGGAATTTTGTCAGTACCTACTTTGGTTTGATCCAGAGAAAGTCCTCAGGCTAGATTGTGATTGTTTTTGTTATTTTTACTATGGGTAATATAGGAAGCCCCTTTAGGTGGGGCCAGGGGTACATTAAAGGTACATGTGTTACCTGCCAGCACACAGAGGTTTCAATCCATTTGGAGTTTGAAAGCTCTCTGAAAGAATTTATTGAGGAAAAGTATACACCTAAGTAAATGATTTACTACATTTAACCTAGGCATGATTTGGGTTAACAAAAGATACTGCATGTTAGGTAAAACACCTGGGCATAAGGTAAAATTTAGATCTACCCAATTGGATTCATTTAGAATTTTCATTTTGAAATAAACCAACCGGGTAATAATCAGATCTGAGGGGAATAACCAAGCGGGGATCTGGCCCACTGTTGGGCCGCGCAGAGGCCGGGTTCGACCTTCCCGGGCAGAGACACGCGCGGGGCGGGGAAGTCAAATTCCCGCGGCGGCCCTAGTTGCTAGAGAGGGGAGCGGGCGCAGAGGTATAGGGGAATACCAGCCGCAGGATTAGATGGAGATCAACAGCTCGGCGTTGTCGTCCTGCTCGCGCCGGCGGTGGTGGAGTTGGAAACCTAGCAGAGGACAGGGCTCGACGGGGCAGCACACCTAAGCGTCGGTGGCGACGGCAGGATGGCGGGGTCGATGCAGGAGACGATTCCAACTCCAAAGAGGGGCGGTGGAGGCGGTTGTGTCGCCAAAACATGCCTCATACATTCACGCCGCTGGTCTTGTGTCAGTCCTCGTCGGGGCAACCTCAGGGCGCACTGCATGCAGATGCAGAGGGTGTAGGGTGGGTGCGGAGGATGCGGCGAAGCTGATGGTGGGCGGAACAAGAGTTCTTGGTGGCCGGGGAGGGCTCACGCGAACGCGACCATGGGGGTCTCTTCGGGGCTTCGAGGCGATGGCGAGGGAGAGGTACCTGGGAAAGGAGGAGAGTAGAGATACGGTAGGTCCAAGGGAGCTCAACAAGCTATCATGCAGTGGTAGGGGAGCAGAGATGAGAGCACCATGAGCAGATCTTGGCAATGGCCGAGATGCTCTTCTTCTTTTCTCGGGCTAGGTAGAGAAGAAGAGTAGGGGTGGCTCTCTAGGGAGGGTTAGTGGGATGTGAGGGAGCAAATGAGAGGCCGAGAGGGGGCTGTGCTGGCCTCTGGCTTATTTAAACAGGGGTGAGTGGGTTCATGGTGGATTTTGTCCAAGGAGAGGATGGGGAGGGAGCTGGCCTTCCATTGGGCAGCAGGGGTGGTGGAGAGGTCCTGGGAGGGGGCTCTGGTCGAGAGAGGGCACAAAGTGGGAGGTGCTGCAGCAGGAGTAATAAATGACAAAGATTTGCTTGTCCCTTTTCTTTATCTTCTCCCCAAACATAAAGGACATAGGGGTATAGCTGCTACATGGGTAGGGCTATAGTATCACACCTCCAGAGGAGTGTCATGGTTGCTGGGTGAGTGTTGGAGAAGGTGGGATGAGGTTTGGAGGTGATTGGATTAGTGTTTTTGTGTCATGATTTGAATTGTCATGATGGGTCGTTATGAAGGAAGTCCTCATTTGTAAGCTTGGAAATATGAAGAAATGATTCTGGTGGAAGGTTATAGTCCAAATATACCTTCTCTAATTATTTGGAATTTTTCAGATGATTTTTTAGATCACTTAAATTCATTTATTCAAAAAGTGCAGAAATGATTTCTAGAAGCTCATCTGATATTCTTGAGTTGTACGATTGTGGTTTTTGATTTAAGATGATCCCAAATGTGAATACACACTTAGGGGAATGTTCCCAAGATTTATTGTGGCTTAAAAGTATTTAAATCAATTATTATTCCATTTCTGCCATTTAAGAGAATAGGCAAAAAGAAATAATAAAAGATCTCAAGAATATTTATTTTTGAGATGGGAAGATAGGGTATGATATATGGATCTCAAATGTGCTTAAAGTTAGGGAAGTGTTTTCGCAAAAACCAAACTTTCCATTGGGAAAGGAGTTTTGGAGATTTTGTCTATTACTGGAATTAAATAGATTTGGTCCATAATAATTATGGATAATATTTGATAAATCTTGATGATCAATTTAGATGATGTATACAAGGTGTAGCAAGCATTTGCAACCTTGGGAATTGTAATTCCAACTTGAATTAGATGGGAAAATAAGGAATTAAGGATCTAGGGTGATGTCATTTTCATACCACCAAAACCTTGTTGGATCTTGGAGCTCAGATCTCCCCTTGGGGCATGGGATAAATGGATGGATAGACCAAGTTATGTAGATCACCATGGTATAGAATTTTGGGCTTAAACATTGTTGCGCTCTCCAAGGATTGATTCCAAACATTGAAGAAAATAAGCCTGCCAAGGCAGATTATCAACTAGCCTTGAAAACCTTGTGAGCTTAAGAAGCACAAAGATCCACTTGGAATAAGTGAAGTAGGTATTGATAGACCTATATGAGTATAACACAACCATTCAAAGAGTTGGTCCGTAGAAGGTTGGATGATGATGTGCGCTTCTGTCAAAGTAGGCATGTTGACTAGATTTGCAGGAAACGTTATTTTCTTGCCTATAAAACCATCAAGAACAAGGGGGGTGGAGGGTGATCTAACCAAGGGCAGAGTGGACCTTGGTAGTACTTAGGATGATTAACAAGGTAGTTCAAATGCATTTTAAAAAATGCACAAGGGTTGACAAAAGGAGACATTCAAAAAGGTAACGTTGAAACTGTTTCCAGACTTAGTCAAAATTGGCAGTTTTGAGGATTTTGTCTAGAGTATCAGAGGGGGTGTTTTTGATGGGTTGCTAGGTACCCAAGCATCATCAAGGGGATGATGTTGAAGTGGGCAATGAGTATGAAGGATCCATGCTTTTTATTGGTCTTCATTGACTTGGAAGCTTCTAGATTAGATCACTTCAGAATTGATCTGGTTAAGGGTTTTTGATGATCACCTAGTGGCTAGAGATCAGATCCATCTTGTATTCTTGCTTAGGGTTTGGGGATGAGCTCCTAGAGTAGCTCATACTACTTCTGAGCAATCAAGTCAAACATCAGATCAAGGCAACTCATCTTATAAACAAATCAACTACTACTAGGGTTACCATCAAGCTTAGCTTGAGGTATGGATGGGCAATTTTGAAGGGTTAGAGTTTGAATAAGGTACGAGTCCTTGGTATCTCTACCAAGAGTACTATTCAAAAGCGTTATAACCAGGTTTTGGAAAACTTAGAGGTTAGAGAAGTTGAAGTTCTTTCTCGAGAACATAAGGAGATTCTTTATATAGCTCTCCATAGTTTGATCAATAGAAGCTAATAAGATAGTTTGGGTTGCAAGGGCATCTTGGCTCAGCTTTTTGAAATGCCAGAACATTTGAGAATATGTAAAATGAGCCAGGATACTTTTGATAAATAGCTTTTGTCAACTGGTGTTTGGGTAAGGAGTATATCTTCTAATACACAATCATAATCATAAACATAGTCGAACAACAGGCAAACACTTTATCCCTAAACAAGAAAAAGTTTTTGTTCCCCCTGATTTTTGCATTCTGGACAACTACTTAGGGTTGCTGAAATTGGGATGTTACAAGAAGTCTCTGTTCAGGCACCCTGCCGGGACGGGAAAGTGCCCCCGGAGCGATCTCCATCGAGTCCACCGACATCTCCATCGTCTTAGCTAACTCCCATGATGAGGTGGGAGTAGTTCTCTCTCGAGGCTAAGGGCTCTACCGATAGCTATGTGTTCATCTCTCTCTATGTGTGATCGTATTGAGATCATGAGCTTTGTAATCTAGTTGAATAAATAGATATATTCTGCTACTCAAGTGCTTTAATTACTCTCTGGATATCCCCATGTGTGTGAAGTTGACAGTGTGCTCAAGGTGACAGTGAGGTGTTATCTATATGGGGAATGCGAACTTTAAGGTGTGCTGTTATAGCCCTACATCGTCCAACCGGAGAGTAGTTTAGGGTAGCATAATGAAGAGAAGATATTTATATGAGCATGTCCACTAGTGAAAGTATGATCCCTAGGCCTTGTTTCTAATTATGGAAACACCATTTATAATCAGTCTTGTTACATGTTTGTTTGCTTCCAATATTATTTCATATTGCAATTACCACTTATAATCATCCATATTACTTGTATTTCACTATTTCTTCACCGAACTAGTGCACCTATACACCTGACAAGTGCATTGGGTGTGTTGGGGACACAAGAGACTTCTTGTATCTTGATTGCAGGGTTACTTGAGAGGGATACCTTTGACCACTTCCTCCCGGAGTTTGATAAACCTTGGGAGATGCACTTATGGGAAACTTGCTACTGTTCTACAAACCTCTGCACTTGGAGGCCCAACACTGTCTACAAGAAGAGAAGCGCGTGTAGACATCAAGCTATTTTCTAGCGCCGTTACCGGGGAGGTAATGTAAAAGGTACTCACATCCTCTAGCTAGTAAGTTATCTTCTAGTACTGTTGCTGGTGTGTGAGTGCTCGAAGTTATTTCCTTTAGATTCTGCAATTATATCTTTTTTGCTCCTGTTTTTATTTTCACTAGTTAGGATTAATGGAAAACAACAACAAAATTAGAGAGCTTTATAGTATTTATCTTGAGTTAGGACATGAAGTGTTTGAAGAAAAAATTAAAAAACCTATGGAACTTTATTTGCATGCTTATAGCAATGTTATTAGTATGAATTCTTTGAACACCATTATTGCTAATGCTATGGAAAAGTATATGCTTGGGGAAGCTGGTTTTGATGAGCATGATATTTTTAGTCCCCGAAGCACGGAGGAGAAAATTTACTTTGATGATACTATGCCTCCGATATATGATGATTACATTGATGAATGTGATATTTTCAGTCCACCTACTATTGTGGAGAAAATTAATTATGATTACAATATGCCTCCTATATTTGATGATTATGGTGATGAGAATAATAATGATGGCTATTTTTTTGAATTTGCTCCCATTACGATTAATAAGGATGACTATGCTCATAGGGAGAGTAATAGTTATTTTATGCTTGTGGCTCATGATAAGAATGTTTTATGTGATATTTATATCGTTAATTTTATTCAAGATGCTACTGAAAGTTATTATGAGAGAGGGAAACATGGTTTTATGTATCTCAACAACATTAAGTTTCCCCTCTTTATGTTGAATTTTTTGAAATTGCACTTGTTTTGCTTTCCTATGCTTATTTCTTTGTGATTTCATGACTTGTTTCTTTACAAGATTATTTTTCATAGGAAGTGGGTTAGACTTATATTTATTCCATATTTGCTTCTTGATGCCCTCTTTTACTTCAATTCATATTTCTTATGTGAGTATCATCGAAATTATCATGCCTATCTTAATGGCTATAAAGAAAGAGCTTTTGGGAGACAACCCATTATATTTTTACTTTCAGTTTATTTTTATTTTGTTGAGTCTTGGAAGTTATTGCCTCTTTAATAACCTCTCCTTATCCTTTTTGTTTGTTTTTTGTGCCAAGAATAACCTCTAATGAGAGGGAAGTAAGATATGGGGAAGTTGCTATTCCAAAACAGATTTTTGTGCGTCACTGTAAAAAGTCGTGAAACATCTCAGTATATCGGATTGAGCTGTAATGTTTTGTGCTTATGCCCCAGGTTATTACCCAACTTTATTTAGTTTTGCACTTTTTGATTTGAGCAACATAATATTTTCTAAAAAAATCGGTCTTTACCTGCTGGTCTGTTTTGACAGATTTCTGCCATTATTTGCATATGCCTCTTAACCGGTTTATTTTTGAGTTCTCCAGCGTTGCCTGGCCGCTGGGAGCAACGTCTTCCTCGATAGAGCCTGAGACATCAACGTTTGGATTGATATCTATCTCCATGGTGGAGGTCTCAAGGATGACGGGGCATGACGACCCAGCGGGACCAGAAGAAGATTTGGCGGCAGGAGTAGGGGAGCAGTGGCGGGAGAGGGCTTGGCGGACGGACCCTTGGTCAACATGTCACGAATGTTTTTTGACCGTCCAACATCTTTGGAGGATCTCTTTAAACTAACACCGGCTTTCCTCCCGAAACGTACAAGGTATAAGGACAAGAGTTGAAAAAGGTGTGAGCTGAAAAATACAAGCCAAAGAATGAAAGTACATACTCCACAGCAGGAGCCTTGGCGAGGGGAATGCTGATGGACTTCTTCTTCTCCGCCTCTAAGGCGGCAGTGGAACATTTGGAGACTCCACTCTCCGATTTCTACTTTTTGGCCTTGGCAGCAGCGTTAAAGGTGGAGCTCTTCTGCTTTTGCGCTGGCGGAGCTGGCTGATCCTTGGAGGCGTCGTCATCGGACACCACCTAGATATCCTTCAACTTTGGATCGTAGACCTGGGAGGCCATTTAATCCGCCGCCAAGGTCGCTAGCTGGTATACGGAAGAGCGTTAGATGGACAACTCCAATGTCGGAAAAACCTTAGAGCATGTAATGAGCAACAAAGGAAAAAAAACGCTACCTATGGGCATGTACCGCAGTCGAACATGTCATATGTGATCTTGAAGCCACGCTTCTTGTCCCTCACCCTGACAATGTCCTTTAGCCAGAGTTTGATGGAGTCAGTAGAGAAGTTATCCCGTCAAGATCAGATGGGATCAATTCTGTCCTGGCTATACTTGCACATCAGCTGGGTGCGGTGCTGCAGAGGCTAGATCCTCCGAACGTACCAGCACATGGCAAGGTCCATGCCCGTTAGACATTCGTCTACGAGCCATTCGATCCGCCTTACGGCGCGATTGGCTTCGTCGTCGGAGGGAAAAGAGGCTGGGGTCCACCATGCGGGCACTTCGGTGGCAGCTCCATCAATAAAGTTAGGGTAGGTATCAAGACGGTCTGGCAGGGGGACATCTGGCCCATAGAAATACGTGCACTACCAGTTCTTGCAAGACTCGTGCCCCACGATGTCGGGGAAGCGCCGACTAGGCAGGATCTTAAAGCTAATGGTTCCACAGGTCCGCAATTCATCCTTGGACTCCACGGACTCTCTCTTGACGATGAAGAAATATCCAAACAGATCTAATCTAGTATTAAATCCTAGATATCCTTCGCACAGAGCTACGAAGTTGCTAAGGACTAAAATGTTGTTGGGAGAGAGATTGTGGGGAAGTACCCAGAAGTGCCGGAGGACGTCCAAAAAGAAGTCGGAGACTAGCAGGCTAACGATGCGTACCAGCTGAGATTGAGGTACACCTTCTCTCCAGGTTGGGGAGAAGGGACCACCTCGCCGTCCGGTGCCGCCCGCCAGACAAACTTCTCCGTCGCAGGGAGATACTCCTCGTCGACCAGTTCTTGGAGATCTTCGGTGGAGAGTTCGGAGAGTCTCCACACCCCCTTGTGGAAGTCACTTTCTTCTTCAACAGCTTCGGGCGCCGCCCGTTCTTGGTCATCGCCAGCGGTCTCTGTCACGGCAGAGACGGGATTGACCACCCCCTTCAGTCACTTGATAGGATGGCTCCGTCATAGCCTCGGGATCACCACCGTGGAAGGAGCAGAGCTGCTGGAAGCCATTACGACGATGAGGCTCTGGTTAGGGTTTGCGCAGGAGAGCTCGAACGGTCGCGCGACTGGAGGAAGACAAAGACTAGAAAAAGAATGCGGGTAAAAATAAATAAATTGACCGCAGTGGAAATATATAAGCCTCGCATTAAGACTCGTGCAAAAGAATCTAATGGTTGGAACGTTGCCGACGTGGAAGTGAAGGTGCGTGATAATTTTGCCACGTCCTCCGTATTTTGCCGCTCCATCGTTTCGGATTTCGTGCGCGTGAAAATAGCTAATGATTAATTCTTTGCTTCTGTGACTTTGGACGTAACATAGGCTGTACCCTAGGCTGTTGTAGTGAAGGGTAACGTCCGAAGATTCCATCGAAGATGGAGATCATCCGAGTCTGGAAACGAAGACTCAAGGAATCTCCGGCTACATTGTGAAGCCGGAGAGGATTGCAGGGTTCTTTGGGAGAAATTTGAGATATTTCTTGACGGATTGCCGACATCACTTAGATGGGATATTCAGAGATCAACGAGCAAGACGGCGCAAGATTTCAAAGTCCTCCGGGGCTACTGTTGGGGATATGCGATATGGGTATCCTCATAGTATGTCACCAATCCGCCTAACCCGGGTGGCCCATAGTTGGTAGCAAGGCCTATAGCCTGTTGGGTGGCCCAGTTAGACGGATCCTGAAGGGAGGCTCATGCCGGATAAAGGCAGGAGTCACCGACATACTTGGAGCCTTGGAGCACAAGACACAAAAGACTAGTTAGTGTAGGTGTAGGACTCTTTACCTTGTCCGGCAAGGACCTTTCCCTATAAACCCTAGGTCTTGGAGCCTTTATAAGCCAGCCCGTGGGAGCCTTCAGGGCACAACTTCTCTGATTGTTGCGTACAACGCGGAACACCTCGCACACCGGACCTATCTCTGTAACTCGGCATATTGCTATTATAGTGATTTATAGCAGGAGTAGAGTTCTGCCACCATTGTGGGACTTGAACCTAGGTAAGCTGTGCTACCTCATACTCGCCAACTCTCTGCCTTACCCCATGTCTCTAAATACGCACTGTGAGGACCCCTCCATGGCGTACTCGTCAGAAATACACGACAATATTGCTTGCTCTTAAATTATTTGTATATAGTCACCCTTATGAACTTTGAAGGTGTCCTATGCATTTATATTTTTCTATACCATGAGGGACAACCTGAATACCACTCTTATTATGTTTTCTATATGTAAAACAAACAAACGTCTTTCAATGCATTGTTATTCATGATCTGTTGTTTGTACCTTTTCATGTTACAACATAGTTGTTGTGTCTTATTGTTAGAACTATATCTTTCTTGTCTATGTTAGAGTACTATAATCCCAGCTATCAATGTTTTACAAATACCTTGATCAAGATTGTGATGGTGTATGTCACCTCAAAAATTATTCTTTTTATCACATACCTACTCGAGGACGAGCAGGAGTTCAGCTTGGGGATGCTTGATACGTCGTAAACGTATCTATACTTTTTGATGCTCCATGCTTGTTTTGTATCAACTATCTTATGTTTTGTCTACACTTTGAGGCATTTATTATATATTTTCTGGAACTAACTTACTGACAAGATGTCACAGTGCCAGTAAAGAAATATTCTCGGAATTGGACGGAATAAAATCCAAAGTCAATATTTTTCCCAAAGCAACACGGAGTCCAAAGGGAAGCCGAAGGGGGGCTAGGAGGCGGCCGGACCCTATGGTGGCGCAGCCAGCCCTAGGCGCGCCACCAAGGGTTGTGGGCCCCCTGGAGGTCCACTGACCTTGCCCTTTTTCCTATAAAAGTCTCCCGAGATGAAAACCCTAGGCACCCGATCAGAATTACACGAAAAGTTCCGCAGCGCTGCCGCCACCGAAGAGGAGATTCAGAGGACATAAGTCTCTGTTCTGGCACCCTGCCGGGATGGGGAAGTGCCCCCAGAGCTATCTCCATCGACTCCACCACCATCTCCATGGCCTTTGCTGAGTCCCATGATGAGGAGGGAGTAGTTCTGTCTTGAGGCTAAGGGCTCTACCGGTAGCTATGTGTTCATCTATCTCTATGCGTGATTCTATTGAGATCATGAGCTTTGTAATCTAGTTGAATAAGTAGATCTATTCTGCTACTCAAGTGCTTTAATTAATCTCTACTTATCCCCACGTGTGTGAAGTTGAGAGTGTGCACAACGTGTGGCCGGAGTAGGGGAGCAGTGGCGGGAGAGGGCTTGGCGGACGGACCCTTGGTCAACATGTCACGAATGTTTTTTGACCGTCCAACATCTTTGGAGGATCTCTTTAAACTAACACTGGCTTTCCTCCCGAAACGTACAAGAGTTGAAAAAGGTGTGAAGCTAAAAAATACAAGCCAAAGAATGAAAGTACATACTCCACAGCAGTAGCCTCGGCGAGGAGAATGCCGGTGGACTTCTTCTTCTTCGCCTCTAAGGCGGCAGTGGAACATTTGGAGACTCCGCTCTCCGATTTCTACTTTTTGGCCTTGGAAGTAGCGTTAGAGGTGGAGCTCTTCTGCTTTTGCGTTGTCGGAGCTAGCTGATCCTTGGAGGCGTCGTCATCGGACACCACCTAGATATCCTTCAGCTTTGGATCGTAGACCTAGGAGGCCATTTGATCCGCCGCCAAAGTCGCTAGCTGGTATACGGAAGAGTCTTAGATGGACAACTTCAATGTCGGAAAAACCTTAGAGCATGTAATGAGCAACAAAGGAAACAAACGCTACCTCTGGGCATGTACCGCAGTCGAACATGTCATATGTGATCTTGAAGCCACGCTTCTTGTCCCTCACCCTGACAATGTCCTTTAGCCAGAGTTTGATGGAGTCAGTAGAGAAGTTATCCCATGAAGATCAGATGGGATCAATTCTATCTTGGCTATACTTGCACATTAGCTGGGCGCGGTGCTGCAGAGGCTGGATCCGCTGAACGTACCAGCACATGGCAAGGTCCATGCCCGTTAGACAACCGTCTACGAGCCATTCCATCCGCCTTACTGCGCGATTGGCTTCGTCGTCGGAGGGAAGAGAGGCTGGGGTCCACCATGCGGGCACTTCTGTGGCAGCTCCATCAATAAAGTTAGGGTAGGTATCAAGACGGTCTGGCAGGGGGACATCTGGCCCATAGAAATACGTGCACTACCAGTTCTTGCAAGACTCGTGCCCCACGATGTCGGGGAAGCGCCGGCTAGGCCGGATCTTAATGCTAATGGTTCCACATGTCCGCAATTCATCCTTGGACTCCACGGACTCTCTCTTGACGATGAAGAAATATCCAAACAGATCTAATCTAGTATTAAATCCTAGATATCCTTCACACAGAGCTATGAAGTTAGTAAGGACTAAAATGTTGTTGGGAGAGAGATTGTGGGGAAGTACCCAGAAGTGCTGGAGGACGTCCAAAAAGAAGTCGGAGACTGGCAGGCTAACGATGCGTACCAGCTGAGATTGAGGTACACCTTCTCTCCAGGTTGGGGAGAAGGGACCACCTCGCCGGCCGGTGCCGCCCGCCAGACAATCCTCTCCGTCGCAGGGAGATACCCCTTGTCGACCAGTTCTTGGAGATCTTCGGTGGAGAGATCGGAGACTCTCCACACCACCTTGTGGAAGTCACTTTCTTCTTCAATAGCTTCGGGCGCCGCCAGTTCTTGGTCATCGCCAGCGGTCTCTGTCACGGCAGAGATGGGATCGACCACCCCTTCCGGTCACTTCATAGGATGGCTCCGTCATAGCCTCAGGATCACCACCGTGGAAGGAGCAGAGCTGCTGGAAGCCATTACGACGATGAGGCTCTGGTTAGGGTTTGCGCAGGAGAGCTTGAACGGTCGCGCGACTGGAGGAAGACGAATACTAGAAAGAGAATGCGGGTAAAAAGAAATAAATTGACCGTAGTGGAAATATATAAGCCTCGCGTTAAGATTCGTGCAAAAGAATCTAATGGTTGGAACGTTACCAACGTGGAAGTGAAGGTGCGCGATAATTTTGCCACGTCCTCCGTATTTTGCCGCTCCATCGTTTCGGATTTCGTGCGCGTGAAAATAGCTAATGATTAATTCTTTGCTTCTGTCAGTTTGGAGGTAACATAGGCTGTACCCTAGGCTATTGTAGTGAAGGATAACGTCTGAAGATTCCATCGAAGCTAGAGATCATCCGACTCTGGAAACGAAGACGCAAGGAATCTCCGGCTACATTGTGAAGTCGGAGAGGATTGCAGGGTTCTTTGGGAGAAATTTGAGATATTTCTTGACGGATTGCCGACATCACTTAGATGGGATATTCAGAGATCAACGAGCAAGACGGCGCAAGATTTCAAAGTCCTCCGGGGCTACTGTTGGCGATATGATATATGGGTATCCTCATAGTATGTCACCAATCCACCTAACCCGGGTGGCCCATAGTTGGTAGCAAGGCCTATAGCCTGTTGGGTGGCCCAGTTAGATGGATCCTGAAGGGAGGCTCATGCCGGATAAAGGCAGGAGTCAACGACATACTTGGAGCCTTGGAGTACAAGACACATAGTGTAGGTGTAGGACTCTTTACCTTGTCCGGCAAGGACCTTTCCCTATAAACCCTAGGTCTTGGCTCCTTTATAAGCTAGCCCGTGGGAGCCTTCAGGCACAACTTCTCTGATTGCTGCGTACAACGCGGAACACCTCGCACACCGGACCTATCTCTGTAACTCGGCATATTGCTATTATAGTGATTTATAGCAGGAGTAGAGTTGTGCCACCATTGTGGGACTTGAACCTGCGTAAGCTGTGTTACCTCGTACTCACCAACTCTCTGCCTTACCCCAAGTCTCTAAATACGCACTGTGAGGACCCCTCCATGGCGTACTCGTCGGAAATACCACGACAATATTGCTTGCTCTTAAATTATTTGTATATAGTCACCCATATGAACTTTGAAGGTGTCCTATGCATTTATATTTTTCTATACCATGAGGGACAAGCTGAATACTACTCTTATTATGTTTTCTATATGTAAAAGAAACAAACGTCTTTCAATGCATTGTTATTCATGATCTGTTGTTTGTACCTTTTCATGTTACAACATAGTTGCTGTGTCTTATTGTTAGAACTATATCTTTCTTGTCTATGTTAGAGTACTATAATCCCAGCTATCAATGTTTTACAAATACCTTGATCAAGATTGTGATGGTGTATGTCACCTCAAAAATTATTCTTTTTATCACATACCTACTCGAGGACGAGCAGGAGTTCAGCGTGGGGATGCTTGATACGTCGTAAACGTATCTATAATTTTTGATGCTCCATGCTTGTTTTGTATCAACTATCTTATGTTTTGTCTACACTTTGAGGCATTTATTATATATTTTCTAGAACTAACTTACTGACAAGATGTCACAGTGCCAGTAAAGAAATATTCTCGGAATTGGACAGAATAAAAGCCAAATCTATATTTTTCCCAAAGCAACACAGAGTCCAAAGGGCAGCCGAAGGGGGGCCAGGAGGCGGCCGGACCCTATGGTGGCGCGGCCAGCCCTAGGCGCGCCACCAAGGGTTGTGGGCCCCCTGGAGCTCCACCGACCTTGCCCTTTTGCCTATAAAAGTCTCCCGAGATGAAAACCCTAGGCACCGAATCAGAATTACACGAAAAGTTCCGCAGCGCCGCCGCCACCGAAGAGGAGATTTAGAGGACATAAGTCTCTGTTCTGGCACCCTACCGGGACAGGGAAGTTTCCCCGGAGCTATCTCCATCGACTCCACCACCATCTCCATCGCCGTTGCTGAGTCCCATGATGAGGAGGGAGTAGTTCTCTCTCGAGGCTAAGGGCTCTACCGGTAGCTATGTGTTCATCTCTCTCTATGCGTGATTCTATTGAGATCATGAGCTTTGTAATCTAGTTGAATAAGTAGATCTATTCTGCTACTCAAGTGCTTTAAATAATCTCTACTTATCCCCATGTGTGTGAAGTTGACAGTGTGCACAACGTGTGGCACTTTGGCTAAGGTTACAGAAATACTTATCATGAGTACAATTTGAGTTGGATGTCTCTATGAGATTCTGGTGTTTGTTGGAACCATCTAGCTCTCAAGATGACAGTGAGGGGTTATCTAGATGGGGAATGCAAACTTTAAGGTGTGTGTTGTTATAGCCCTACATCTTCCAACCGGAGAGTAGTTCAGGGTAGCATAATGAAGAGAAGATATTTATATGAGAGTGTCCACTAGTGAAAGTATGATCCCTAGGCCTTGTTTCTAAGCATTGAAACACCATTTACAATCAGTCATGTTACATTTTTGCTTGCTCCCACTCTTATTTCAGATTGCAATTACCACTTATGATCATCAATATTACTTGTATTTGACTATCTCTTCGCCGAACTAGTGCACCTATAGACCTGACAAGTGTATTGTGTGTGTTGGGGACACAAGAGACTTCTTGTATCTTGATTGCAGGGTTGGTTGAGAGGGATACCTTTGACCACTTCCTCCCTGAGTTTGATAAATCTTGGGTGATCCACTTAAGGGAAACTTGCTGCTGTTCTACAAACCTCTGCACTTGGAGGCCCAACACTGTCTACAAGAATAGAAGCGTGCGTAGACATCACCCCTCGAGACCAAACGAGGAAGACATTCCGAGGAAACTCACATGGTTGGCAATTTTATTTATTCTTTCCATGGTGGTAATCAACTTGTCATATCAGATCCACGTTAAATTAAAACAGTAATTCTTTAGTTATAGTTGTCTATGATCAAGAAAATGTGCTCCAAGTCGTCAATAACTGCGGACACGGCTTTTCGAAAAGATTTAACCCTTCAGGGGTGCACCAAAGTATCCACACGCACTTCAACCCTTATTGTCAGATCTGAATATGAGCAAGATCCTCAACATACACCCAACAGTATGCGACGGGGCCTCGGACACAACGTTTCCCAGACCCAAAGCAAGTACATGGGGGCCACCCCACTAAGCTACCCGTAACGAAGTTGACCAGTCTCAGAGACGGACCAAGGGTCTGTGTCAACGGTTGTAAACGACTGGGAACCCAAAAGTGTAATTGGGCTTATCGATACAGCAAAAATGTGTCACAAGTCCTAAACTGTACAAGTGCTCCACGCACAATCGTAATTAAAGCAGTAAAGGATGGCATAAGTACAGGATAGTAATAAAGCCCCAAACTACTTTGTGGCCCCAGCACAGTACTTTAAAATCAGGTAGTAAGCCTATGGGTTGCCCACACACCCACCTGTGGTTAGCGCGCTCGATCTTGGAGCAAGTGTCAAGAACTCGGGTCCTAGGTGGACACAAGTGGGCGGTTAAAAACCAAATATTGACTATTACCCACCGGTGCCTCTTCATTAGTTAAATCTATTCCCAGCATTTTAGTTAACATGTTATAATAAAAGTCATGATCATCTCCACCATTAGGCATCTCCACCGTTAAGCATGTGCCAACCTTCCATCAACGGTGGAACGACAACGACGCGAAGCAGCACCTGAGCAAGCAACTACGACACGCATGGCCGACTGTCTATCAAACAATAGGCAATAGGACGTGTCCAAGGAAAGATAGAGGGTGCAAGGAATAGAAAGGGTGCCCAGAAACTAAAACATCGCAACACAGATAGCAATAGATCAATAGGAGAAAATAAAGACTATAGAAGCAAAATAGGTAGAAAGGGGGAGAATGCTCGCCTATGAAATACTACTGAAGATACATTATCCGAAGAACACAATATCAGTAGGTGGTATTCTAGCAAGTATTTCTTTATGTGTAATCAGTACCACATGATCAAAATTAAAATTGGGTAAACTATCACATGGTGTTGCAACATTAGTGCAAGGCAAATCACAAGGAGGCATCAACAAAGAAATAGACTCACAATATGTTGCGCTTGTTGACTGTAACTCCAAATCAGTACCAATGTCATCAACAATCTCCTCGGTTGTAGTAGGGACTAAAACATCTTCCGCAAATGACAATGCTCAGTCCGATAATGCAGGTTGTAAAATAGATGGCTCCCTTTCTTCAAAAGCAACCTGCATAGCACAAGAAACAATACCAGGAGTAGAGATGATTACATTAGTAGGTTTGGCTGATGGTGGAGGGTGGCTAGCAGCTGCTGTCGGTGGCGCCATAGGAGGCGGTGTAGATCTTGCCGCAAAACGACCGGTTGATGGAAAATGTGCACATGACTTAGCCTCCTCAGCTAGATATGACTCGGCCTTTCTAGAATGGTGCAACAGTTCGTTCATAGTCTCGTACTTGTGATGACGAATAATTCTCTTGATTTGAATCTTCAAATTTTTGCGAAAACATTGCATAGTCATCTCAAGGGGTACACGAACTCTAGCACGTTGCCTAAGCATCTCCATCTCCATGTAGTACTCATCAACTGACATGGTTCCTTGCCTCAACTTTGTGTAGCTTGGCTGAATCGCCGTTGTAATGGCCTCAATCGAACGCTGCAAGGTGTCCATATTTACATTGAGTGCTATCACTTGAGTTTTAAGATTAGTGACTGTGCCAGTATTCTGATCCACTGCATCTTGCAAGTCCTTGATATTCCCATCAACAGACCCACACGAATTAACAAGCTCCTCAAGCTGCTTTTTCTGTGACACAACTTCATCATCACTAAAAGACATGATTAGTAGGTTTGTGCAAAAATCAAAATCTGTATGGTGGAAACTCTCACAACTCACTCACAAATGACAAGAAAGGAGATCTTACAGTTCCAAAGTGAATACAGATGCTTTACCAAACGTAATCAAAGACTTGTGCACTGATCTGATGAAGTGAATATCAAAGGTATAGAGAACGATCGCAGGGCACACATGTTATTTATGGTGGAGCTATAGGTATCATATCCTATCTACACCGCAAACAAGTCCTAGTGCTGATCGTACAAAAACCCAAGAAACACACACGTGGAGATAAATGTGGCAATGCAACTATGAAGGGTGTTGCACTACTCTCGAGAGACACTAGCAAAGCTCAAAGTAAATAGGCACAAGATTGCTCAATCTACCGGTGCACAAAGATATCACTAGACCTCTTACTCTATTATCCTTTTCATTTTCTCTTTCTTTTGTATAGCTTCTTTTTCTTTTCGCTTTTTCTTTCGTTGTGTTGCTTTTTCTCTTTTTTTTTGAATATATGTCACACACGGCCAATTTATAATGCACAACACCAAAACCCTACGAGTAGCCTGTAAGAGTGGAAACTAGTCTCAATGGGAAAGTTCCTACACTTATGAAATATAATAGCTGTAGCTAAGGTTTGGAAAATTGCAAATTTTCACAATTTTTTTATGGCTGCCATGGCAGAAAAACGGGGCAAAACAGTGTTGTGGCATAGAATCTGGACCTCATGGCAGAACGCGTGCCGCGGCAGAAATACAGCATGAAATCGTGCCGCGGCAGGAAATCGGATCTGTGGCTGACAAGGACTCGCGGCAAAAAAGCAGTTTGTTTCTCTTCCGTGGCAGAGTCGGCAGGAATTTTTGTTATTTCAATTCTGACTTGCTAAGGAGTAAACAATGAGGACTCTAGCTTAGATCGGATCTGGCTTGGTGGCGGCGGAAAACAAGGATGGATTCGACTAGAAAACAACTAGAAAACAGATCTACGAAGAACAGATCTAGATCTAAACTAAAAGAGGAACACAACCAGCAACTATTACTCAAATACGATGTAATCTAGGCTATGTCAACTCTTTTTGTGGGCCTTTTTCTGTATAGGACGAAAAACAAGATCTAATCTATGGATGGATTTGTGGATTCTTACTGAGGCAACAAGGAAATCTGATACCAAGATGATATTGCTCACTGGGTAAACCCAGCGCTCTGATACCAAGATGATATGGGGTGGCCCGATCTTCTCAGCAAGCACTTTTCGATGATGGTGGTGGATGATATATACCTAGTGTGTAGCTATGATCTCTCCCGCTCGAACCCTGATGCCAATGCAATAGCTCTCGAACCTTGTAGGATATTCACAACACCACACTATTACACACGCAGCCGTCGACCATGAATGGTAGATTGCAATCTACTAATTCCCAATGTAACAACAGATCACACTCAATTTCAATTGGTAGAATTTGATCACAGGGTAATTCCAGAGGTTCTATAAAAGAAACAACTCCAAAATAATTTTAACGTGGTCTAAAACCCTAAACTAGTGCACCCCATCTATTTATGAGTCTGGGGGTGTGATGTCTACGCACTTCTATTCTTGTAGACAGTTGTTGGGCCTCCAAGTGTAGAGGTTTGTAGAATAGAAGCAAGTTTCCCTTAAGTGGATTACCCTAAGTTTATCAAACTCAGGGAGGAAGTGGTCAAAGGTACCCCTCTCAAGCAACCCTGCAATCAAGATACAAGAAGTCTCTTGTATCCCCAACACACCCAATACACTTGTTAGGTGTATAAGTGCACTAGTTTGGTGAAGAGATAGTAAAATACAAGTGGTATGGATAATTATAAGTGGTAACAGTGCTAGAAAAGAGCCTTGATGGCGCGTGGTTGATGTGGGAAGAGACTAAAGGAAATCTGAAACAAAGATGGAAGCAAGCAAACATGTAACAGATTGTAGGGGTTCCGCGTATGAAAACAATAAATTTTACCCTACGCCCCTAAACCCCTGAAGATGCCAGGACCTATCTATTAGTAATACAGTAAGGGGAGGGGCTTTTCGCAAACTTACCCTTGAAGACCAAAAAGCGTTGTCAACGCTCAGGAGAGCGTGGTTGATGTAGACGAGCCGAAGCTGACCTCAAGGTCGTGATGAAGTCCTTGCACTCCTTGGCTCCAACGACTTGAGTGCCTCAAGTGCGACACCTCGCGAGGAGTTACAGACGTCCGGTGCCTGACGATGACTCCCGCTTCCCCGATCCATTAGCAGTTGGGGAAGTAGAGCTCCCGAATCCGAATCCCGCAGCTCGACGGTGCTCCGCGGTGAAGATGTCTCTCGCTCGCACTGTCCAGACTTGGGACCACGGTCACGAGAGAGAAGGGGAGAGAGAAAATATCAATCAGGGGTCCTCCCAAAAGTAGGGAGACCTTTATTGACTATTTGTGTATTTATCTGGCCAGATACCCCCACTATATATAGGGAAAGGAGGGGGGTACATCCTCCCTCAAAGTCCCGGGGTAATCAAGGGGAGGGGGTGGGGAGGCGTGTCGGCCAACCCCCACCATGGGACCCACATGGGGCAAGCCCACTAGGGCCGCCGACCACTCCCTAGGCCCTTCCTAGGGGTGGGATCCCCTCTTGGGCCTTTTCCCCTCCGGGAATTGGCCCATTAAGCTTTTGACCTTTTAATTGATTTTTCTCTTTATTAAATAATTATGAATAAATTATTAAATCAACATGGAACATTCATCACATATTATTCAATCTCCGTGGCCATGGAACACCTTCCACCTCCACTCCGGACATCCTTCGGAATTACCGAAACCCTTCCGGTTCTCTCCCTATTATTCTTTAGTGATTCCACCGATCCTATAAACACTCTCTAAGCATCATCAAGCCCTTAAGCATGATACCCCACGGTTCGGGAACACTCCAGACATGGTCGGGACACTCCCGCACCAATGATTGACAGATGGACCTAGATGGCCATGTGACCCCTGTGCGTTCCACAAAGATCTTTCGTCATTTGAACCGGGACAGTAGTGTCTTATTCCCTTTGTCACTCGATACTCGCATTGCACGAGATATGATCAATGACATCACCATGTCGTGTTCAATCTCGTTACTGAACAACGCTACTTAACTTGTTCCGACAAGTGATATCCCCCTGATCAAATCACACGCTGTGCAGCTATTGGATATAACTTCTCCGAGTGGGCCCTTGAGTATCTTCCCGTCACATGGACGGACAAATCCCGCTTTTGACATATATTGCCTCTACGGTTTCCTTCGAATACCTGAACACACCTTTATAGCCACCGTTCACCAGATGGCGTTTGATGCTATCTAAGCACTCTCGGGAGACAGTGATTGATATAGCCTCACGGTCTAAGGAATAGTCTACGAGGATCCATTTCTAATCATCGTAACTTGAACTTCGTGACATGATCGGGTCACGATGTTTAGATTGGGTATTGGTTCGTCATCTCATTCTCATAATGAGATGACCTCATTTCCAACTGGCATAAATGCCACATGATCAGGAAACTTGATCATCTGTTGACCAATGAACCAGTGACTAGAGTTTCACTGAAACACTAGTTGTTTGTATATCACACGTGTATTCATGTTTCCACTCAATACAGTTATAGCATGATATAAAACTTACCCATAAACTATATGAAATATGGTAATAGTCCTTACTACTATTTGTCTCTAGGGCATATTTCCAACAGTCTCCCACTTGCACTAGAATACAAATACACTAGCTAAATTTGTTCTCAATCATTGGCACCATATATCCGGTACCCTGAACATGCTTGCTCATGGAAGAGGTTGAGTCTTGGGTTTATACTTTACAGTCCCAAATCCTTTGCAACTTACTAATGTCACTTTGATTAACATTAATACTTTATCATCACATGATAGCATCCGTGTGTATGCATCATCGTTATGGCAGCAGAACGAGGCCTGATTCCATGAGCCTACAGTGACGTTAGATCAACCTCAAGGGATTTCTCATGGGCACTGTGCCCTGGGACACATCATTCTACGTTAAAGGCAAACTAGCCCCGCCATAACATTATACAACACTTTAGATGGTACCCTTATCTATTATTATAAATGTATTCATCGAAACACTAGAGCACTCTTTGCAACTTTTGATGTTTTTGTTCACCTCGCTTCCTACTTGACTTTAATCGGTATCTACAGGAGTTTCTAATGTATTCCCTTATAACATAACCCTTTAGGCTTTAAGATATGTCATCCTTTATGGATTTGAAAATTGTGTCCACAATTCTCTACCAGACACTGCGGACAAACTTAGCTCAACGTTCTGTGATTCGAACTTAATCACTTCCAAATGTTCCTTATTTGGATCACATATTATGCTAAGTTATCATCATGGTTTACTAAGATAGAACCTATGTCTCAACATAGTGGATGACGATCATCCTTTTCTTTCTGTCAACCATTGATGTTAAACTTAATACTATTCTAAATTTGAGTTATTAAGGACCAGTTCCTTAATTAACTACTATTCTGGAACCCCTTTCAGAATCCTTTAAGGAATACTACATAATATCATAATACACCTATTATCAACTTCTACACCTTATAAATCATTATTTATAAGTATTTGCACTTTCATTCTTAACATACTTAAGAATTACTCCTATAAGCTCCCACTCAAAATATGTTCCTACATATTTGAATTTGAGACTTATATTGCTCCCACTTAAAAATATGTCAATCACATATTGTTTCAGGAAGACTTTCATAGCTCCCACTCAATTTTATGCAAATTGCATATCTCCTTACTATTTTGAATCACTTCAAAAACCTTTGATCAAATATCAAACTTGGAGATTTACTATGAGATACTAGTACTGTTACTAGTTTTAAATCCACTAGAAATTTAGCACACATGAATCAAATTCATTTGAATTCATCAGATACTTGACAAATTGTGCTTTTGTCATTCACCCATTTTTCCTACTATGACTTTACAGTCATTTGGGAAAATTCAAGTAACCCCTTTTACTTTTGAGTATGTCATATTCCAAGAATCATGACAAATGATTCACAAATGTCTCCATACAAGATATGGATTACATTTTGAATCCTACTTCATGTAGTGAAAACACTAGTGGGAAAACACAATGATCAATATCATTGATTCTTTCCTTCTGTGTAGATAATCGTTCAGGAACGTTGTCTGTTGCGCTTCTCAACACTCTGATGCAGGGTTTTGAATCCTCATCGTGTTTTACACAATTTCCCATTTGCTCCATAATTGAGAAACATCACTAAAAGTGAGCTTTCTCAAGAATGTACCAAAATCCAAGCAATACAAATCTTTCTCTTATTTTGGTTTTAGCTATGGGTTTCGTATTCAAAGTTTCCAATGAATATGCTAAAATGACTTATTCACTATTGTTTTAGTTATATCGAATAACCCCAAAACTTTCACGAATTCAAATGGTTCACTACATTCTAATTGAGTGCTAACTATTTCTTAGCTAATGGTCTCTACATCTACACTATAACGATTTATTTGGTGCCTTTTATTCAACCCCCTTTGATATCTAATATCGCATTGTGATGCTTTGCATTTTGACGTTTCAAAACGCTTTGCATTCCACAATTTCTTTTATGCCATTCTTATAAATTCGAATTTCATTACTATTGATCAAATCGTAGTAATTAGATTCTCTTTTATACTTATACCCTTTGTTGATGAAACACTTTGATCAAATCAAATCGTTTCATATGCATGTTTCCTTTGGTAAACTACTTTACACATTTAAACAATCATATAATGATAATTACCATTTTCGTTAAAACACAATACATCGAATATGTATTTACTTTTAACAATTCTTTAAACACTTTCTATTCAAGTAATGCACGGTGTTTAAGTTATTTTGCCGAACATAGGCATGATTTATATGTGATAAGAAATTGAATGACTTTCACATATTATCACATAACTTTCAATTTAAACAATGGTTTCATTCATTAATGAATATATCATTAAGTTGGGTATTTTAAACCAGGCATTTTAATGTTTATAAATGGTGTTCAAAGAATTCATACTAATAACATTGCTATTAGTATGCAAATAAAGTTCCATAGGTTTTTTAATTTTCTCTTCAAACACTTCATGTCCTAACTCAAGATAAATACTATAAAGCTCTCTAATTTTGTTGTTGTTTTCCATTAAGCCTAACTAGTGAAAATAAAAACAAGAAACAAAAAGATATAATTGCAGAATCTAAAGGAAATAACTTCGAGCACTCACACATTAGCAACCGCACTAGAAGATAGCTTAGTAGCCATAGGATGTGAGTACCTTTTACCTTACCTCCTCGGCAACGGCTCTAGCAAAATAGCTTGATGTATACGCACTTCTATTCTTGTAGACAGTTGTTGGGCCTCCAAGTGCAGAGGTTTGTAGAACAACAACAAGTTTCCCTTAAGTGGATTACCCAAGGTTCATCGAAATCACGGAGGAAGTGGTCAAAGGTATCCCTCTCAAGCAACCCTGCAATCAAGATACAAGAAGTCTCTTGTGTCCCCAACACACCCAATACACTTGTCACGTGTATAGGTGCACTAGTTCGGCATAGAGATAGTGAAATACAAGTGGTATGGATAATTATAAGTGGTAACGGTGCCATAAAAGAGCTTTGATGGCGCGTGGTTGACATGGGAAGAGACTAAGGGCAATCTGAAATAAAGATGGAAGCAAGCAAACATGTAACAGATCTAGTTTCAGACGGTGTTTCAATGCTTAGAAACAAGTCCTAGGGATCGTACTTTCACAAGTGAACACTCTCATATAAATATCATCTCTTCATGATACTACTCTGAACTACTCTCCGGTTGGACACTCTAATCCATGGTAGGGCTATAACAGCACACCTCAAAGTTCTCTTTCCCCATCTAGATAACCACACACTGTCACCCTGAGCGCTAGATGGTTCCAACAAACACCACAATTTCATATACATCCAATTCAAAATATAACTCATAACAAGTATTTGTAATCTCTAGACTAAGTGCCACCATGGTGTGCATGTTATCACTTTCACAAACATGGGGAGAGCCAGAGATCTATTAAAGCACTTGAGTAGCATGGTAGATCTACTTGATTACAAAGCTCATGATCACAATATGATCATGCATAGAGAGAGAGATGAACACATAGCTATCGGTAGAACCCTTAGCCTCGAGAGAGAACTACTCCCTCCTCATCATGGGAATCAACCTCGCTAGATGGTGGTGGAGATCGATGGAGATGGCTTCGAGGGTAATTCCCCATCCCGGCAGGGTGCCAGAACAGAGACTTTCTGTCCCCCAAATCTCCCCTTCGTTGGCGACGGCGCTGCGGAACGTTTCGTGGCTGGAGGCTAGATTCTTTAGGGTTTTCTCATCGAGAGGCTTCTTACAGGCGGAGGGGCGATGTCAGAGGGTGGACTAGGGGCCCACACCACCTGGTGGCGCGACCAGGGGGACCCGCGCCACCACATGGTGTGGCCAATGGCTGACCCCTCTCCGTCTCGTCTTCTGGCTCCGTGAGTCTTCCGGTGAAATATCGACTTTGGCTTTTGTCCGATCCAATTCAGAGAATATTCATTTTCTGGCTTTTTTAGAACCAAAAACAGCAGAAAATAGGCAACTGGCACTGTGGCATCTTGTCAATAGGTTAGTTCCAGAAAGTGTATAAAAATACCTCAAAGTATGGACAAAACATAGGAAAATGATATAAACAAGCATGGGGCATAAAAAATTATAGATAGGTTATGGACGTATCAGGGTGCGGCGGCTAAGGGGGTGACCGAGTTGGTCCCACCCAACTAGGGTACAAACCGACCCAAAATTGGGTTCGGCTCAGGGTTCTGCCGTGGTAGAGTTTGGGCCTGTTTCTCTGCCACGGCAGCTAGCCATGGCAGAAAAGGACTCTATTTCTGTACTGTGGCAGCCTGTCATGGTAGGAAAACGCATTGTTTCTCTGCCGCGGCAGAGATCCTACAATGTGTTGATATTCTTCTTGGTAGATCCTTGCGCTTCCTCCCTATCCTCCCTCGCGCATTCTTCAATGATCAACATGCCATGCTCCATATGCTTCAGCTCCTCGCTCCGTGCTACGCCTTCTTCTCCCATGTACCTGATCATACAATAACACACGGACTTAGGCCATATAAAGTTCTTATAACTGAAAGCATCATGGTCAACTAGTAAAGAATTCACCTGATAGTCATTATTGATTTGACTCAATATTTCCTTCCAGTTCAAGCAGTCAGAATCATCATGATCCATGAATATCCTCATCAAAAGGTAGATGAGTTACTTAATACTGTGAAGGGTAAGTCAGATATCTAAATTAATGCTATCACTGCTAATGCTAATGCAGTAAATTTTATAGCTCGTAATCCATATAAAAATGTATGGTAAAGTCAAAACTATGGCTTGAATTTTTAAAGATAATATTTTAATCCTGCAGGTGCTCCACATAATAATATTTATGATAATCATAGTGGAGAAAATCATGGCAATCTCTATTTTTAAAATACTGTTAGAAAATTTATGAAAACTCAAACTGAACAAAATAATATGCTTATTAAAATCATAGAGAACCATGATAACAATATTGTTAAATTATCTAACCAAGCCATTGAAATTATAAATGATGTGCATGCTCTACAGGAAAGAACCAAGACCATGGACGCACTTTTGGGCAAGATAAACGAGAGTCAAACTCTCACACTTGCATGATTCGTTGCAAAGACCGAGGCAAACCCGGTGGAAGACCACAAGATGATGAGAGCCGAAGAAAAAGATGAGAAGTCTGAAGAGCTAGATTATAGCAATGCGTCATCACCAGACTATACCGTGGAAGATCTTTTAAAGATGATCACAGTGAATAATCCCGATATTGAACAAGGTAATGATGCCACATACCAAACATTTATTAAAAATTAGCATCTAAATTCATGAGCTAGAGATGGAATATAAGAAGCTAGCTGATAAACTTTCAGCTAAGCTAGATGATATTTTTTAGCTCACTATGAACATTAAAATAGGAGTTAATGATGTAGCTACACTTTGTGATCTTGCTGCAAGAGTTTCAACAATTTCTGAAAGTTTATTTAATAAAATAAATCTTGGGCCATTTGCAAGAACTGAAATCAGACTCCATCTTGCGGATTCAACTTATAAGCAAGATGTTGGGATCAAAAAAAATATAGTTGTTGATATTAAAATATGTCCTACTCTTATTGATCTCGTTATAGTAGACTTGTCTAGACATTCCATAGCACCTATAATTCTGGGTAGTTTGTTCCTAAGACCTATTAAATCTTTGATTAATCTATATGAAGGGAATGTGAGAATAACACTACCATCTAGAGATCCTTTTATAGTCCACCTCCCTAAGAAGAAAACAACCAAACCTAATGATGATGGTGTAATCACTATAAAATCTAACTACTTTGGAGTGGGTGTTCCACTTCTGAAACTTAAATAATCACCATCTGGGTCAATCTATTTGACCTTAACTAGAAGCTCTTCATAGGAGGCAACCCATGTGAAATATTTTTATACTTGTGTTAGTTTTGTTAGTTTGGTTTGTTTTTAATAAAGAGTGTTCAAGAAGGTTCTTTCATGAGAGGATAAGAAATCAAGGTGACACTCACCCTATGATATTCACTAACACATGGCCATAAGGTCCTGCAATTTTTATAAACTATAGTTGTTGTCATTCTTTTGTTCAAATAGATGTGTACAGGCATATGAAGTTTATCACTGAAAATTTCTCAGTTGTAGGACGGGAGCCGGTAGTACCGTGCACCCGTACCACATCTCGACACAAAAGAATGCATTTCATGATTTTTTGCTACAGGACATAGAGGGTTTAGCAACCTGGAGTACGACCGGGAGCGACTGTACTGTCTACCTATACCGTACCCCAGAACAACACATCAACAATGAAGCGAAGGTACTGCATGCTTGACGATCTGCAGTACGGACGCATGGGACTATACCGTGCGCCTATACTGAGTGTATCGCCTGAAGGAACCATTGACCCCAAGGTAATGACACTCAATACGAGCAGGTTTGCCCGTACCACCTATTGAGCCACGATTTAGCACCAGGGAGGAGGTAAAACCTAAACCTAAACTCATTATTTTTCTTTCTTCTTCCTCCAAACTCCAAACCACATCCATTGGATCTTCACTTGTGCTCATTATTTCTTCAATTCCTTGCACCCAGTTGATCTAAGGTATGTTTCTCCTCTGATCCCCAACTTATTTGCATCAAAACCTTGGTCAATCTTTCACTATTATCAATCTAGTCTTAGGTCTTGTTTTTTAGTTAATCTTGATTATGATCATGCTTAGTTTTGTTTTAGAGGAGTTTATTAATTTTTCTATGTTTCTATTGGACCAGTTTTTTAATTAGCTATAATTTTATTTTTTATATGAATACAAGGAGACGTACACGTGCCATGGCTGCAGAACAAGCCACACCACCCATTCTTGAGCTAACTGTCGACTCACTTGGCATCGTGTTTAGTAAGGAGTGTCAGCTCGCTCATTTCAATCGTCTCAAGGGCCGAGAACTCAAGTCCACCAAATGGGTGTGTCCCTATATTATTAAATAACTTGGGCTTAGCCATTATTTCAATTTACTTGGCAACAATCTTTGTTTTCTTCACTTCCTTTTTCAGGACACTGTCATGTATCGCCACTTGACAATTGAGTTCATTAGCACCTTAACCCATACAGTGAGTCTGTATTACTGCTTTGAGGTTGAAAGCTCGGGCGATGATCTTATCGCCTTCCATGTAATAAACCGTGAGTACACCTTAACACTCGATCAATGGGCTCATAATTTTGGGTTTGTTAACAACACCACCAACATAGTCCACGAGTTTTGTTCTTAATCCTAGACCCTTGGAGTAGTTTAACTCTATGAGAATCCGAGGAAACACACCTAGGGGAAATCAAATTGATTGACCTATTGTTTGTTATTTGTTCTGTTTTATTGCTAAAACCTTGCATGCACATGGTGAGTTTACTAGGGTCGGTGAAGAGGACATGATGATCCTCACAAGAGCTGCTATTCTGAACTATAACTTGGAGCCAAACTTGGGTGCCCTTCTAGTGGTTTATCTTAATCATCAAGCTCTTTAACCACGTGGTCCCATATGTAGAGGAATTGTCAATGTTATCGCTCGAGCACTCATCATCAACCTAGGTAATATGCAACTGTTTGCAAGTGCTCTCCACCTCAATTTTGCTAGTCTCAAAGCTTGTGGTATGATTTCTAAATCAAATGGTGATACTTCTTTGATATACTTGGAGCCTGTCACTTGATCTCAGCTCCTTTGCCAAATGTTTTTTTCTCTATCGAGGATGGGCATTTGCATTTTGACGCACAGGTTGAAGCAAGTCTACCCCAACAAGAAGTACTTGTGGATGAAGAAGGAGAAGATGAAGAATTGGAACAAGAAGGCCCCGAAAAAGAGCAGCATCCACCAAACTACTACACCACCTATGAAAATATCTACTGACTCAGAGGAAGCATCCATAAGATGATCAATCTCTCCATCAACCTTCGAGACACCATCACAAACTACTCAACCCAGTTCACTGATTGGAGCAGCCAATGGCACTCAAGGGAATATCCACCACCAACACAATGAGCAACAAAAGGGCTTGCAAAATCCTGAGCTTGGGGATGTATAAGCATTTATATTTGTATAGTAATGAGGTTGTACTCCAGCTCCGTGTGAGCAATGAAACACTCGTGTTGGGCTTGTTCCAACACTTTGCTTTTGCTTTATCTTTTTCTTTTTCTTTTTTCTTTCATTCTATTGTTTGTTTCCTTTTTTAGTATCTTGCTTAGTCTCAAGCCTTATCTATTCTTTAATCCCCATCCTCAAAAATACAAAAATATTTTTCCTTTTTCATGAAATTGGATTTTCCTATTGCCTCTTTGCTTCAATATTATTATGAGAATGATTTCATTTGAGTTTTGAAGGAACACATCCCCATAAGGAAGAGGATTATGAAGTCACTCATGTGAGATATGTCCTATGTCACCCACTTTAGAAGTTTGAAATGTTTAACCTAGTTAGTTGATTTGTTTTGAAGGAATACATCCCCATAAGGAATAGGATTATGAAGTCACTCATGTGAGATATGTCCTATGTCCTATGCAATGCTAGTGGTAGTAATTCAAAATACTTAGAGTATAGCTTTTTATTTGTATGAGTAATTAGTTGTGGAAGCTTTTGCCCTAGTTCTTGTAGTTAACCAAGTATTGCTTTGAAAATAATCTTGCCAAACAAGTACAACAAGAAAAAGTCTCCAATTTTTTACTTGTATGTTGAGTGATTGTCTTAAGAGTTTACCTTTGAAGATACTCTACCCCATAGATATATTGATAGACTTGATGGCACTCTTGAAAAGAGTTTTTTGATTGAATTGAAGTCTAGTGGTAATTCTGA
Organism: Avena eriantha; assembly: GCA_910589775.1. Taxonomy (NCBI): domain Eukaryota; kingdom Viridiplantae; phylum Streptophyta; class Magnoliopsida; order Poales; family Poaceae; genus Avena; species Avena eriantha. The sequence goes on from OU342742.1 coordinate 462,416,286, forward strand.
TTCATGCTAAAGCTAAAACATTGTGGATCAAATTGTGATGATGTTAAAGTTTATCTATAAAAAAGTATGCACACATTTGGAAGCCAACATCTCCGCTAGCCTACGGACAATCAATGGTACAACCCGTGATTTCGGCTATGAGTTGATGACATGGGTAGCACATGCTATTGTAATGGGAAAAATTATTGTACTCTTAAAGATTGTGCAAACCATTGCTTTAAAAGGTCACTCAATGATCCTTGTTGGAAACTATCTTTAAAAAATAAACATTTACACAAAATAGTCTTTGACATGGTCTCGTTACTACTATCTGAATTTACTTGAAAAACAATGAATGGAATAGTAGTGTTTGATAGTCTTGATATATTGATTTGGGCATCAATAAGACACTTCACAGTTATGTTACCTAATACATGATGTCTCATACTTAATTCTGCTATTATGAATTATTCTAGTATTCCTTGTTAACTTGAAACTTAACTAGGGGAATTAGAATGATTGTTACACTTCTAGTTTTTTATACTTATATCAGACTCTATTTTGATTGTTGTGAGTTAACAAAGCTTGTATAATACTCTTGACACTTCTCTGACTTTGATGGGCCTTTCAAATGGAAGAACGCATGGACGCATACGACTATCTACCGTGAGTGAGTTCATCTTCTCCTTATTCTAGTTTAAACGCTTGGTTCTTTATGGTTTTGTTTGTTTCTTACTTGAGGATGATCAAGGTTTGAGCTTTGGGAAAGTTGATGGTTGTTAAAATATCCATCTTTCTCCGTGTTGAAATCACATTTTTCGTCAAACAATTGACCAAGAATCTCTCTAGCCTTGCTACTAATATTTATGTATAGAAAATATGTGCAATCATTTGCCTTGAGTTAAGCTGTGAAGGAAATCACACATGTAAGGTGAAATTCGGAGCATTTACTGAAGATTATGAATTTTCCAACTTAGACAAGCCAACTGGGGTAAAAAAGGAACCTCCAAAAGGTTTAAGGACATGTGGTACGGGCAAGGCTCGCTGGTATCGTCTACCTGTACCATGTGGCAGTGGCTCCACTTGGTCAAACGGAACAACTTCCATGAAGACAACTATTTATTTAGAGACTCGAGGCACCGCACAGAGAGCCGCCATTCTGAGATCGCATCACAACACCACCAAAGCATATCCACCACAATAGTTCATCCTCTCCATCCTCCATCCACTCCATAGACATAGGCATTATCTTGTACTTGAGACGTCCTTGTGAATTAGCGACCACTTTAAGAATATTTGATTTCAATTTATAATTTTGCACAATGTTTTCTATCCTTGATCTTATTGTTGTGAGTGAGTAGTCCTAACAGGTTGCAGGTTGGGGTGAAATCTCATAGTGATTATGTGCATCTAATTCATGGATTGTGTGGTGATTCAGTAGATATTTCTATATTTGTATCTTTGTCTCTTGTCTTGATGCATGGACTTGTAGGTACCCAATATCCCAAGGATTGAAAAAAACTTTAGGTGAGATGAGTTGTGAACGGCGATTTCACGCAAAACCCAGTGATAACAAGGGGAGTACGGTATTTGTTTAGGGATCCATCTGGGAGTAAGAGCAATATCACTTCTTAAGGCTTTGATCTATATTTTCCATAATAATCGTTATAGCTAGGTGCTTCGTGGGGGAATAGTTGGTCATAAATATTATTGATATACCCATGGCTCGCACAAGCTTTAATATATTTGGATGTGCTGCCCACAAACTTTATCTTTGTTAAATCATTTCACATGATTGTGCTTATTATTATATTTATCTCATTTAATGCGCAGCTATAGGTGAATCTTCAAACCTGTCCTATTTCCATCTGTTGCAACAACCAACAATTCAAAGTAAGCTAGAAAGGTCCAGTAAATGTAAGGTAAAAAAAAGGTCCTATAGACGTGCCTCATTTATTTTTCATTTATCATTATTTTCCAAGGTTCGCTTAAACCTAGGTCTACTATGGAAAAAGCTACTATACTACATCCGTAAATCAGGATCGAAGGTATTAACCAACCACCCCAAGAAGGCCACTCTCGAGGACCAAGCAGCGCATTAGTACCCTGGAAGCCTACTAGAAGGAAGATCTTGTCCACCGATAAAAACCCACAAAGTGGCCTTTCGGATTTGGAAAGAAATAAAGAGCTGAATACTAGGATGGAAAGGTCTGCAGATGCAATAAACACTATCAACACTCGGATTTTTAATCCCAGATGCCTGTTATGTCATCCATCAAAATCCTAGGATTACCATTTTTGCGAGACATAACAGATTGGATATCATAGTACATCATCCATTACAAACCATACATAAGGTCTTACACAAATAAGGATCTCATGATCCAGTCTTAATACAACAAGCAGCGGAAATAAAAGATAAGCGTAGCGGTGGGGTCCCTCTTCAGGGGCACATGCAATGCTGACGAAGGCAGATAGTCCTAGTTATCATAGCCGTCCTACTGGCCATCATCTTAGTAGTCTCCTTCATAGTCTGGCCATGAGAATAGCCAGGGACAAAAGCCATGAGTACTCTTTAAGTACTCGCAAAATACCACTAACGACTAGTATAATTCTAAGTTAAAGTGCTAAATCTAAGTTTAACTATAAAGTTAAGTTTGAAACCTAAGCTGAGTACAGAAGCAAAGAAAGATAAAATAAATTCTAGAATCATTTAAGTTGGGAAGCTAGTGTCATCAACACAACCCTGTTGTGGTCAAGTTAAGATTCATCATTCATTTCATAAGTTATTTTGAAAACATCTGACAACGAAACAGTATGGCCATTCCAACTGTCCATAACCGTGGACACGGCTATTCGAATAGTTTGACACTCTGCACTGGTGGTACACTTTCACCACCAGATTCGATACATCTGTCAGGGATAACCCTGAATCATCATACTTAGTATGCATATAATCAAACATAACCTTTCCTTTACACACCCTAGTATAAGCCCCTCTCCTATGAGCATGGCGTCCCAACCATGACCATCTGTCATCTTGGGCACTCCATAGGTGGACAACATTGAGAGGTAGCCTCAGCTCAGACCTCTCCCGCAAGGGAACTAATACTAATGCATATAAATTTCTGGCTAAGCCTTACCCAATTCAGGTAATGTGGTTGTACGGTAAATTTGGAATGGTATCAGATCCGAATATAACCATCAGTTTTAAAAAAGGGTTAAGGCTCATGCCTCAACATTTTCACCATCATAAACCATTTGTGTTTCTCAACACATGTCAAAACATCTCAATAGAATGACTCATCATTCCAAGGTTTTCATAATTCATTCTCATCAAGTGTTCCCATCTAAAGTGACTCAAGTTTTTGATCTACTCTAAACTACTAAGTGAAGAGTGTTCACTAAGGTGGAAAATGATGGCATCAATCTCATGCCATAGAATGAAATCTAAAGGTTTCTATATAGGTCAAGTTTTATACTCTTTATGCTACCTTCAAAACAAGTAAAGAACTCTGGGTAAAGTAAAGGAAGTAAAGCTTGAAAATAAGACTTGGGGCAAATAATAGTCAAGTGGTATAATCAAAGCATGCCTAAAGCATCTTTGCTTGGGTTATCTAGATTGCAAGGGTTAGCTTGGATTGCTAAAGGTGGCTTGCAAGTACAACTTGCAACGGTTAACTTGGATAGTGCTAGCTTGCCTTGGTTGGTGTAGTGGTTGAAGTTTTCTTCTTCTTCTTCTTGGTAGAACTCCTCCTCCTCGAAAGCTTGGTCGGTACTATCGTCTATAAATACATACGGAGTACACAATCCCCAAACCATACTTAACTATTCTAATTAGCACTCTAAGGCACACAATTGATGATCTATTATCATCACAAGCATCACAAGTTTTATTCAATAGTTTTATCCTTTTTATTTTAGAAAAGTAATTTCTACTCATTGAAAAATTAACAAAGATTTAAGATTCACCACTTCAAATATGGGATCATGTGGACACATGTCATCACCACATATTCTAACATGTGGGAATGTGATTTAAGGGTTGGATCATAATTACTTTGGTTTAAGTTCATTATTTAATGATTTAAAGTGACTAGAAATGGCTATATAGCATTATTTTGGTACTAGTCCAAAGTAACTGCATGTAAACCTTAATATTATTATATATTCAGATAGATATGGTGAAATGTGATTTTTGAGAGTTGGAATCAACTCAAAATCTATCATGGTTGATTTTATAAAAATGTTGCAAGGTGCAAAGGCTTCTGTATTATTATTTTTACTAGGAGAGATCTCTAATTCTAATTTAATTAAATCCAATGGTCTTGGATAGATATTTTCAGTAGCTTTCTAAAAAAATTGGAATCACTCCATTTGGATTTGTAAATCTCTCTGAATTGATTTTTAAATTAGGGGACAAAACTAAGTTTAAACTAAATGGAAAATTCCTAATTCAAACTAAATGGGTCGCGCGGGAAAGCTAATGGGCCGGCCTAGTGACACTACATGGCGTGGGGCACAGCTGGCAAGGGGGTCCACCGGTTAAAGGCTCATAACACGCGAAGCGGTACGGGGCGATGTGGGCCGTTATATTAGAACTGGGATCAACGTCTAGGGCTCGTCATCAATGACGGACCTGTGTCCGACGAACTCTAACCCTAGCGTCTCGGTGGGGGTGCTTCGGGGGCGTACCAGGGCTCCAACGACGATGGTCATGGGGGCAAATGAACTGGTGGTCGACGGCGAACTCAGGGACGGTCGAGGCGGCTCCGGGGGTGGTCGAAATCAGCGGGGCCCTTCTCCTCCAGAGGCGGCCAGCTCCGGTGAAATTCTGGCGACTACGAGCTCGAGTGGCTTCGGGGAGAAGTGGGGACTGATCAGTGGGGTGAGGGGAGGTGAGTGGTGTGCAGAAAATGGCTTGGGGTGGCCTCTATTTATAGCCCGACTATGCGATCGAAAGGCATGGGCGGGCGGCTCCGGCGAGGGCTGCACAGCGTGCTAGCAGCGTGGCTCGAGGTAGGGGAAGGTGGCTGGTCTCCTTGCAGTGCTCTATAGGGTAAATGCGGGACTAGGGGCGGTAGTATGCGGTCGGGCGGTGTGCGCGCTCTGAGCGGCAAAGGCGGCGGTCTCTACGGCAAGCGGTGGTTCTGGTGCAATGGGCGGCGAACGGGCATGTCTGGCGTGTTCCTGGGGTCGTGGCGACGCGGTGGGCGCGGGCTGCGGTCGAGGGGCGGCGTGTACACGTGTGTCGGGTGCGGCGCTCTGGCGCGTGCTCGGCATGGTGCAGACGCACTAGGCGCGGCGTATTGGCGGTGGTCCACGCTCTGGCTTGGCTAGTGGAGGGGACAGAGAGTGGCGGTGAAGTGTGAGCTAGCTCGTAGACATGGTGAGGGGGAGAGGAGTGGTTTGCTGCGGCGATGGCATGGTCGGCCGACATGCATGGTGCTCGTCATGGAATGGCATTGCCACTAGGGGGTAGGGGATGGGGTGCTAAGGGTTTTGTTAGATCAAAGGGAGACAAAGGGATTAAATGGGGATCAAATGGGGGCAAAACCCTATACAAAACAGTGAGCTAGTTTTAGAGTGTAAACCCTTCCTGCCAAGTGTTTGTAAAAATGGCCGCAAGAAATTTACTTTTAAATTTTGAAAATATTTTTGGTGGGTGTGCTAGTATTAAGCTTGAGACTCTATGGGTGCTTGGGTTTTGAAATTTGAGCTCATTTGATTGGTTTTTGAAATAGTGGGATCTTCCCATATAAAATATATTCAATTTTCAAATGTCAATTAAAATTAGTATTTGAATGTTTTTAGTAGATCACAAAGTGGGCCTTGGTACCTCATTATGTGTACTAGCAAGGGGTGCAAAGATCCACAATTGTTTCTATTAGGTTTTGAGTACTAGGAATAGCTAAAGTAGGCATGATAGTTAATTTGGCACAAATGACCATTTGCTTCCTTTATTCATTTTGATTTGTTTTTCTTTGGGATTTGTTTGGGAATGATTTAGATGATGTTTATTTCACCTAAAAATCATTTTACAAGAAATGGATCACTTAATCATGGCAATTCAAATCAACTCCTATTTTAAATGCAGACACATATGAATGCTTTAATAATTTTAAATAGAAAAGGTTTTTTAACCCAAATTTTGATGATTTGGATCTTAATAACCTTGGATTAAAATTTTGGGATGTTATAGACCTTCCCCCCTTAAATAAAATCCCGTCTTGAGATTTACAAAGAAAACTAGGAACTAAAGAGATCAGGGAACTCTCTCCTAATGTAATCCTGTCGCTCCCAAGTGGCTTCCTCCTCAGTATGGTTGCTCCACTGAATATTGAGAAACTTGATACTCCTGGTCCTGGTGGTTCTGTAACTTTCCTCTAAGATACGTATGGGAACTTCATGATAGGGCATGTCATTGTTGATCTCCACCGCTCTGTGATCGATGTTCTTGAAAACTTCAGTCTTCTCTGGCACTTCTAGGCATTTGCGAAGTAACGAGATATGGAACACATTGTGGATGGCTGACATCTCTTCAGGCAGTTCCAGTTGATATGATACTTCTCCTCGATGATTCAGAATTTTGAAGGGCCCGATATATCCGGGGGCTAACTTTCCTTTCAGACTAAAGCGGTGAGTTCCCTTCAATGGTGAAACCTTGAGATATACAAAATCTCTGACATTGAAAGTCAGGTATCTCCTTCTCTTGTCGGCATAACTCTTCTGTCTGGATTGGGTGGTCTTGAGGTGCTCACGGACTTTGTGAACCTTCTCTTCGTCTTCTCGGAGAATGTCAGGTCCAAAGATCTGACTCTCTCCTACTTGCGACCAATTCAAAGGGGTACGACACTTTCTTACGTATAGGAATTCAAATGGTGCCATCTACAAACTAGCTTGATAATTGTTGTTATATGAGAATTCTGCGAAAGGTAGGCAGTCTTCCCATTTTGATCCGTATTCCAACACACAAGATCTTAACATATCCTCTAGGATCTGGTTGACTCTCTCAGTTTGTCCATCAGTTTGTGGGTGATAAGCGGTGCTGAAATTCAACTTGGTTCCTAATCCTTCCTGAACTTTCTGCCAAAATCTCGAGGTAAACTGGGTTCCTCGATCTGATACGATGGTCTTGGGGGTTCCATGCAGACTAACAATCCTAGCAATATACAGCTCTTCTAGCTTCGAACTCTGGTAGGTTGTCTTGACAGGAATAAAGTGGGCTACCTGGGATAGTCTATCCACTATGAGCCAGATTGAGTCATTTCCCCTACTAGAAGTAGGCAAACCGGTGATAAAGTCCATTCCCACGGAATCCCATTTCCATTCTAGAATCTGCAATGGTTGCAACAGTCCTGCAGTTCTCTGATGCTCTGCTTTGTCTCTTTGACAGATGTCACACTTGGCGATGTAACTTCCAATTTCTCTCTTCATCTTTTGCCACCAAAATTGCTATTTCAAATCTTGATACATCTTTGTTCCTCCAGGGTGGATAGAATAAAGAGTATCATGAGCTTCCTGCATGATAACCTGCTTCAGCTCCGAATCTGCTGGCACACAGATACGTCCTTTTTACCACAGAACTCCTTCTTCGTCTTCAGTGAATCCAAGTACCTTTCATGTACCAATACGACGTTTGATTCCATTGATACTTTCATTCCCCTTCTGGGCTTCCTTGATTTGTCTAATCAAAGTGGGTTGAAGTTCAATGCTAGCTAAGAATCCTTTGCTAACTAATTCAGTTCTGAACTGCTCCAACTCTTCATAAAACTCGGCTGCTTCGCCTTGATCATGGTGTTTAGCCTACACGGCAATCTGCTAAGAGCATCCGCTACCACATTAGCTTTACCGGGGTGATAGTGAATGTCCAGGTCATAATCCTTGATTAACTCTATCCATCTCCTTTGCCTCATATTCAACTCCTTCGGCGTGAAAATATACTTCAAGCTCTTGTGATCTGAGTAAATCTCACAGTGATTACCCATCAGATAATGACGTCATGTCTTCAATGCCAAAACTATGGCTGCTAATTCAAGATCATGGGTCAGATAGTTCTGCCCGTGCTGCTTCAGTTGTCTAGACAAATACGCGATGAATTTTCCTTATTGCATCAATACACATCCTAGACCAATCTTGGATGCATCACAATACACATCAAACGACTTCTTGATGTCTGGCATGATCAATATTGGGGCTGATATCAATCTCTCCTTCAGTTCCTGAAAACTGGCTTCACATTTATCTGTCTATTCAAACTTCTTGTCCTTCTTCAACAATTGGGTCATGGGTCTGGCAATGCTCGAGAATCCTTCTACAAACTTGCGGTAGTATCCCACAAATCCGAGAAATGCACGGACTTGGGTTTGAGTGGTTGGGGCTTCCCATTCTTCGACATCTTTGATCTTGGCGGGGTCAACAGAGACTCCTCCAGCAGACACAATATGTCCTAGGAATTCTACTTCTTTCAGCCAAAACTCACACTTGCAGAACTTGGCATATAACTGATGCTCTCTCAGGGTTTCTAGGATGATTCTCAGACGTTGCTCATGCTCTTCTTTTGACTTGGAGTAGATAAGGATGTCATCGATGAATACAACTATAAACTTATCTAGGAAATTCATAAAGATCTTATTCATGAGATTCATTAAATAAGAAGGGGCATTGGTTAATCCAAAATACATAACCGTATACTCGTATAAACCATAGCGAGTAGTAAAGGCGGTCTTCGGAATATCCGTTGCACGAATCTTAAGTTGGTGATAACCAGTCCTAAGATCAATCTTTGAGAATAGCTGGGCTCTAGTCAACTGATCAAATAGATCCTCTATCTTTGGCAAGGGATACTTGTTCTTGATGGTGACATTATTCAACTTTCTGTAATCTGTACACAAACGATTGCCTCCATCTTTCTTGTCTACGAATAACACTACTGATCTCCATGGCGATGCGCTTGGTTGAATCAAGCCTTTTTCTAACATGGCATCCAAATGCTTCTTCAGTTCCACTAACTCTGAGGGGTTCATGCTATAGGGTCTCTGGGTTATGGGTCCGGTTCCGGGGATTAGTTCAATAATGAACTCAATATCCCTATCCGGGGGCATACCTGGCAATTTATCTAGGAATACGTCGGGTATTCACAGACTACTCTTACTTGGTCTATGGTGGTTAGGGCTAGACTCTTGTTGCACTTGAATTGACGGGGTAAGGTTTTAGATATATGCTCTACTGTTACTCCAAAGCTACTGGTCATGGTGATGGCTTTCTTAGCACAGCCAATTAGTCCTTTATGCCTTAACATCCAGTCCATACCTAGTACTACTTCCAATCCTTTGGTTCCAAGTACAATTAGGTTGGCATATAAATCTATCCCATGTATTCTGATAGGCACAACTTTGCAAAATTTTCTAGCTTTGGTTGTTGAACCAGGGATTTGAACTATCATGACATGCTTCAAATTGGTTGGGTGAATCTTACTAGTGCATGCAAATTCTTCGGTGACAAATGAATGCAATGCTCCAGAATCAAACAACACTCTTGCTAAAACTGAGTTGACAGAAAACATACCCAGCACTACATTTGGCACTTCTTGGGCTTCTTCGTCGTTCATGTGGAAGAGACGACCGTTGTAGTTGTGAGGGTTCCCTGGAGCAAATCTTCTTCCTGGTTGAACATGACGCTGCTGTTGAGTTGGGGCATTCACATTGGCAGTGGCTGCAGTCTTCTTGGGACACTCATTGGAATAGTGACCCTTCACTCCACACTCGAAACAAGTGATATGGGACTTGTCTTTTGCTGCGACGGGCACAACATTTCTGCCAGTTCTGGGTGCAGTGTTGTTGTTGTTGTTCTTGGGAGGTGCACGGTTGAAATTGGTGGCATTGCCGGAGTTGTGATTGTTTCCTCCGGACTTCACATTGCCTCTGATACGGTTGGGGTAGCTTGGGCGAGACATTGGGGGTCGATTGTTCCTTGGTGCATATCCTGGTGAGGGGTTGGGACGGTACTTCTGGTGACTGCTGGATCCAGATTGCTGCATCATACGATGTTTGCAATTGTTGTTTGCCTCGTTAATCTTCCCTTCCATCTGAATGGCAGAGTCGACTAGCTCTTCGAGATTCTGGAAACGGATGTTGACGAGAACAATCTGCATCTCATCATGCAGTCCATTCAAGAATCTCTTCTTCTTCTTGGACTCTGTGTTGATCTCATCAGGTGCATATCTGGCAAGTGACAGGAATCTGTCATGGTACTCCACCACAGTCATTCTGCCTTGTTCCATGTCGTGGAACTCATCTCTCATTCTGGTGACTAGACCTTGCGGCACGTGGGTGCGGCTGAACTTCAATTTGAATGCTTCCCATGTCATCACTTGACCATGGTTCATGTTACGGATACTAGTCCACCAAGCTCTTGCATCTCCCGCCAGATAGTGGGTGGCGAAGAGAACTTTTTCGCTTTCATCAACTCATGCAACTTCTAAGTTGTTTTCCATGGTCTGTAACCAGTCATCGGCATCTAGTGGGTTTTCATCTTGGTTAAAGATTGGGGGATTGGTGTTCTGAAAGTTTTTGAGTTTGGATCCATGGTGATCCTAATTTCGATGCCCTTGGTTGTTGAGAGCCATTTGGGCGATCTACTGCAATGGTGCTAGATTAGCTTGGCGTTCTGCCCTGCTTGCTTCTCTGTCTGCAATGAGATTCTGCAAGATCTGTAGCATTGGGTCTTGTGCCGAGCTGCTCCCTCCTTGGTTTCCACGAGTCATCTGAAGATTGAGGTAGATATAGGGGTAAGAGGGAAAGTTCTAAGGTTCATGGTTTTGGTTTCAAGCTAAAACTTTGAGTTTGACTCAAGTTTTTGCAACTAACTTCATTTCATTCATGCAAGCAAACACACAATACAAACACACACCACAACAATCAAAGGAAAACAGATGGTTTGAAGAACCATTCTGCAAGGTACGATACAGTGGGACCGATACATCTCATGCTACGACAGTGCTCTAGTGCATCTACTCATCGTCGATGAAGTCAGAGTCCTCATCATCAGTGTAGAAGTCCACGGCATCCTCCTCCACAAAGTCATCATCGTTGCTGAGGTAAGAATCCATGTCTCCCTAGATGTCTTCACCCTCCTCTTCTTCCTCCTTTGCTGCAAGCTGAGCTTCCTGCTCCTTGACGGTCTTTTCGAGGTCGGCCACCTTCTTGCGAAGACGGGTGATGGTGCGATCCTTCTTTGCACGCTAGCGGCGAAGAGACTGGCGATCTTGGACGAGCAGTGTGAAAGTCTGGCCCTTCTAGTCGGCAATGGCACGGTTCTGGTTGGCTAACTCTCTAGCATTGTCCAGTTCCTGCTGTCTGTCGTGCAGCAAGAAGTCAAGATTCTCCACTTGATGCCTCAACTCTGGGTGACTTGGCATCTCCATCGACATTCCCATGAAGTCGCGTCTTGCATAGTGAGCAAAATGGGTTCCTTGGATCTAGCTGACGCTAAGGGCACATAGACGTGCGAGAGCTTCATGCATTGCCCTGGCTAATCCATCTAGCCAGTTGTTCTCTCTCACGGAGATCTGAATACTCTCGGACGTTGGTTCTTCTATGCTTCCTCTAAGATCAGCGGTGACTAGCCACTTTAAGTCTCCTCCTGGGGGTCCTGGAAGTTGAGCTCCAAGAAACTCCGGATGTGGGTGTCCCAGTAACTCCGACAGTGAATCCAGATCCCTCTCGAAGATCAGTTAACCTCCGTTTCCCAACTGGTAGAACTTGCTGAACTGAGACTCCATCTACAAGAATTAAGGATGAGGAATTAGTGAAGTGATCAAGTGTGTCAAATTTTAAGTAGTAAATAAGAATTTTGAGGAACATGAATTTTTGAGAGAAAGAATGAATTCCCAAGGATAAGAGAGGAGTGAGTTTTTCATAAATACTCACTTTGGTTATTGAAACTAAGTTTTTGTTTGGACATCCATTCTAACTAGGGTCTCCTATGGTCAGGATGGCTCTGATACCAACTTGTCAACACCCGGATTTTTAATCCCAGATGCCTGTTATGTCATCCATCGCAATCCCAGGATTACCATTTTTGCGAGACATAACAGATTGGATATCACAGTACATCATCCATTACAAACCATACATAAGGTCTTACACAAATAAGGATCTCATGATCCAGTCTTAATACAACAAGCAGCAGAAATAAAAGATAAGCGTAACGGTGGGGTCCATCTTTAGGGGCACATGCAATGCAGATGAAGGCAGATAGTCCTAGTTATGATAGCTGTCCTGCTGGCCATCGGCTTGGTAGTCTCCTTCATAGTTTGGCCATGAGAATAGCCAGGGACAAAAGCCATGAGTACTCTTTAAGTACTCGCAAACTACCACTAACGAGTAGTATAATTCTAAGTTAAAGTGCTAAATCTAAGTTTAACTATAAAGTTAAGTTTGAAACCTAAGCTGAGTTCAGAAGCAAAGAAAGATAAAATAAAGTTCTAGAATCACTTAAGTTGGGAAGCTAGTGTCATCAACACAACCCTGTTGTGGTCAAGTCAAGATTCATCATTCATTTCATAAGTTATTTTCGAAACATCTGACAACGAAACAGTATGGCCATTCCAACTATCCATAACCATGGACGCGGCTATTCGAATAGTTTGACACTCTGCAGAGGTGGTACACTTTCACCTCAAGATTCGATACATCTGACACGCATAACCCTGAATCATCATACTTAGTATGCATATAATCAAACATAACCTTTCCTTTACACACCCTAGTATAAGGCCCTCTCCTATGAGCATGGCCTCCGAACCATGACCATCTGTCATCATGGGCACTGCATAGGTGGACAACATTGAGAGGTAGCCTCATCTTAGACCTCTCCCACGAGGGAACTGATACTAATGCATATAAATTTCTGGCTAAGCCTTACCCAATTCAGGTAATATGGTTGTACGGTAAATTTGGAATGGTATCGCATCCGAATCCAACCATCAGTTTTAAAAAAGGGTTAAGGCTCATGCCTCAACATTTTCACCATCATAAACCATTTGTGTTTCTCAACACATGTCAAAACATCTCAATAGAATGACTCATCATTCCAAGGTTTTCATAATTCATTTTCATCAAGTGTTCCCATCTAAAGTGACTAATGTTTTTGATCTACTCTAAACTACTAAGTTAAGAGTGTTCACTAAGGTGGAAATGATGGGATAATCTCATGCCATAGAATGAAATCTAAAGGTTTCTATATAGGTCAAGTTTTATACTCTTTGTGCTACCTTCAAAACAAGTAAAGAACTTTGGGTAAAGTAAAGGAAGTAAAGCTTGAAAATAGGACTTGGGGTAAATAATAGTCAAGTAGTATAATCAAAGCATGCCTAAAGCATCTTTGCTTGGGTTCTCTAGATTGCAAGCGTTAGCTTGCATTGCTAAAGGTGGCATGCAAGTACAACTTGCAAGGGTTAACTTGGATAGTGCTAGCTTGCCTTGGTTAGTGTAGTGGTTGAAGTTTTCTTCTTCTTCTTCTTGGTAGAACTCCTCCTCCTCGAAAGCTTGGTCGGTACTATCGTCTATAAATACATACGGAGTACACAATCACCAAACAATACATAACTAGTCTAATTATCACTCTAAGGCACACAATTGATGATCTATTATCATCACAAGCATCACAAGTTTTATTCAATAGTTTTATCCTTTTTATTTTAGAAAAGTAATTTCTACTCATTGAAAAATTAATTAAGATTTAAGATTCACCACTTGAAATATGGGATCATGTGGACAAATGTCATCACCACATATTCTAACATGTGGGAATGTGATTTAAGGGTTGGATCATAATTACTTTGGTTTAAGTTCATTATTTAATGATTTAAAGTGACTAGAAATGCCTATATAGCATTATTTTGGTACTAGTCCAAAGTCATTGCATGTAAACCTTAATATTATTACATATTCAGATAGATATGGTGAAATGTGATTTTTGAGAGTTGGAATCAACTCAAAAGCTATCATGGTTGATTTTATAAAAATGTTGCAAGGTGCAAAGGCTTTTGTCTTATTATTTTTACTAGGAGGGATCTCTAATTCTAATTGAATTAAATCCAACGGGCTTGGATAGATCTTTTTAGTAGCTTTCTAACAAAATTGGAATCACTCCATTTGGTTATGTAAATCTCTTTGAATTGATTTTCAAATTAGGGGTCAGAACTAAGGTTAAACTAAATGGAAAAATCCTAATTCAAACTAACTGGGTCGCGTGGGAAAGCTAACGGGCCGGCCCAGTGACACGACGCTGCGCGGGGCATAGCTGACAGGGGGTCCACCGGTCAGAGGCTCATAACACGTGAAGCGGTACGCGGCGATGTGGGATGTTAGATTAGAACGGGGATCAACGGCTGGTGCTCGTCGTCGACGACAGACCTGTCACCGGCGAACTCTAACCCTAGCGGCTCGGTGGGGGTGCTTAGGGGGCGTACCAGGGCTCCAGCGACGACGGCGATGGGGGCAAATGAACTGATGCTCGATGGCGAACTCAGGGATAGTCGAGGCAGCTCCGGGGGTGGTCGGAATTAGCGGGGCCCTTCTCCTCTAGAGGCGGCCAGCTCTGGTGAAATTCCGGTGACTGCGAGCTCGAGTGGCTCCGGGGAGAAGTGGGGACTGATCAGTGAGGTGAGGGGAGGTGAGTGGTGTGCAGATAATGGCTGGGGGTGGCCTCCATTTGTAGCCCGACGATGCGACCGATAGGCATGGGCGGGCGGATCCGTCGAGGGCTGCACAGCGTGCTAGCGGCGTGGCTCGAGGTAGGGGACGGTGGCTGGTCTCCTTGCGGTGCTCTACGGGGTAAATGCGGGACTAGGGGCGGTAGTATGCGGTCAGGCGGTGCACGCGCTCTAAGCGGCAGAGGCAGTGGTCTCTACGGCGAGCGGTGGCCGTGGTGCAATGTGTGGCGAACGGGCATGTCTGGCGTGTTCTTGGGGTCGTGGCGATGCGGTGGGCTTGGGCTGTGGTCGAGGGTGGCGTGTACACGCGTGTCGGGCGCGGTGCTCTGGCGCGTGCTCGGCATGGTGCAAACGTACTGGGCGCAGCGCATTGGCGGTGGTCCACGCTCTGGCTTGGATCGGGGAGGGGACAAAGAGTGGCGGTGAAGTGTGAGCTAGCTCGTCGAGATGGTGAGGGGGAGAGGAGTGGTCTACTGCGGTGATGGCATGGTTGGCCGGCATGCATGGTCCTTGGCATGGCATGGCATTGCCACTAGGGGGTAGGGGATGGGGTGCTAAGGGTCTGGTTAGATCAAAGGGAGACAAAGGGATTAAATGGGGATCAAATGGGGGCAAAACCCTGTACAAAACAGTGAGCTAGTTTTAGAGTGTAAACCCTACCTGCCAAGTGTTTGTAAAAATGGCCTCAAGAAATTTACTTTAAATTTTGAAAAGATTTTTGGTGGGTGTGCTAGTATTAAGCTTGAGACTCTGTGGGTGGTTGGGTTTTGAAATTTGAGATCATTTGATTGGTTTTTGAAATAGTGGGATCTTCCCATATGAAATAGATTCAATTTTCAAATGTCAATTAAAATTAGTATTTGAATGTTTTTAGCAGATCACAAAGTGGGCCTTGGTACCTTATTATGTGTACTAGCAAGGGGTGCAAAGATCCACAACTGTTTCTGTTAGGTTTTGAGTACTAGGAATAGCCAAAGTAGGCATGATAGTTAATTTGGCACAAATGACCATTTGCTTCCTTTATTCATTTTGATTTGTTTTTCTTTGGGATTTGTTTGGGAATGATTTAGATGATGTTTATTTCACCTAAGAATCATTTTACAAGCAATGGATCACTTAATCATGGCAATTCAAACCAACTCCTATTTTAAATGCACACACATATGAATGCTTTAATAATTTTAAATAGAAAAGTTTTTGTTAACCTCAATTTTGATGATTTGGATCTTAATAACGTTGGATTAAAGTTTTGGGATGTTACAAACACTATGTGTGCTGACTTCCATAAATCTCTCCGTCGCATCTCTGCATTTGAAGAGATCAACAGGAAGCTCTGTGTCACCGTCATCCATGACATCCCACCACCATAAAAGAGCACCACGGTATCAAATAATTGCAAGGTATTACTTGATACAACTTGGATTGATTCCAATATTGTGGGGATCTATAACACCTTGTAATCCATCTTACAGTTTTTAGCATGTTTACTTTCCCTGCATGCATATTACTTAAATGTAAAGGCTTTGCATTAGTTACATGATCAACTCCTTAATAGAAGCAATGATTTGTTATCGAATGAATTTTCGATATATTACGATATTTTGAGTATTCTCGGTTTTATGATTATTGTATTAGATGTACTCCCTCCATCCCCAGGCTTAGGGCGCTAATTTCTCAGCGCGCTTATTTAGGCACAATCGAGTTGAAAAAACGTCGTAAATCTTCATTTAGTGCCCCTGCATGCATGGGAGTTAACTCCCTCAAATCTCTCTAGCAGGTACCCTTGGTAGACTTTGCCCTCTGCATGGAAGTGAGTTAATTTCCCTTATTGTTGTAGCGATGGTAGACGACCCTCTGCATGCACGGGTGTCATGGTGGTGTCATGGCAGATGCCATGGATAGGCTAAAGGTGGGGACAATATGCACTAGAGGAATCAAGGGAGGGATAGTGTGGTGATTCCACACACAGATGCTCTGTATTCTTCAAGCTAGATGAGTTTACAAGTGCTCCTTGAGCTGTATTGGGGAGAGGAGTAAGAAGGAACTCTCTTACTCTCACCACTAGCTATCTCCTAGGAAAACACTACTCAAAACTGCCAACCAACTAGCCATCAACCAAGCAAAACCCAACCCCTTCTACAGATGCCCTAGCCCTCCTTATATAGGGCTGGCTAGGTCTCCAATTAGGGCATACGTGGAGGCATATTCCAGGGAATATGCCTCTTCCCAAAATAGCAAACCGATCGGATCACTTTTCGCCATCGTATGCCATGCAGAGGCTACGTAAGCCTCTGCGGCGCTAGCGTCATCGACACAGGGCATGGCACCCTTGTCGGCCATGCCTCGGTGGTCCTTCCCTCTGTCCGCTTCGCTCATGCTCCAGCGTATAGTGGCCACCTTTTGACCAGCGAGATACCTTGCTTCTCTTGCAAGTCTGATATAACCCGGATCATGCCTGGTTAATCCGGCCACACTGGTACATTCATACAAGTTACATGAATCCTGCCGGCATACGACATTCGTCGGTCGGGACTCAGTTAGGTGGACATCCTCCGGTCTGGGTTACTACGTGATTCAGCCTGCCTTGAGGTGACTCGGCCAGCACTTGCTTTGACCTTGCCGTACCTCGGCAAACTCGGCCTTTATACCCCGGCGTGACCCTACCCAGGTGTATCCCCCAGACATTAGTCCCCGAAGCTGGTGCGGTCTTAGCACCGGCAGGTTCAATTTACAGAACCTTTTGCTCCCTTTTCCGAGTTATCTCATAATACAAATTCCACGGGCTAACTTTCCCTTTGCACATTCCGAGTTTTCACTCGCTGGCCGGGTCACCCTTTGGTTATCCAGGTTATCCTTCCTTCTCTCGTACGCTTCCCCACATCCCACGTGGAGGGTAATCATTATTTTGCCTCATTTTAAGGGCCTGCGCCAGTTACTGATGTAGTTAATGTTAGGTGTTACTGTTGCACACGTCACGTCACGTCTGTCTCCTTGTTAACTGTATCACCATGTCGCGTCGTGGGATCCCTGGCGCCATGTGGTTCTTCTTGTGGCTCGCCTCTGATTGGCTGACCCGGCAAATACACGGCCAGACCGTGTGGCCTTGCCGCACCGCACGATCCCACTACCCAAGCTGGGGCGTGGTTAAATAGGGGAGGGGCGTGCCCCTTGGTATTTTCCCCATTCTCGCACCCATCTGCCTCTTCTTCTTCTTCTTCCTCCTAGCGACAGTGCCGCCATCGTCGCACCTGCCCAGCAGCGCCGCCTCCGCACCATTCCTTGCACCTGCCTTGCTGCCGCCCCCACACAGCTCCACCGCCACGGGTCCATGCCAGTCCAAGGCACTGTCCCCACCTCCGATAGGGCCAGCGAGGACAGCGATTTGGACATGATAGAAGAGGAGCTCACCGTCGCGGAGGCAGAGATGGAGGAGGGCGCGGAGAACGCGAACGCGGTGCCTGGGCTGGCTCCTGGGTGTGCCAGGACGGCCTAGATTGGTTAGACCGCACCCGGCATATTCCTGAGGGCGTGGTTGCCCGCCTCGCCACCGAGGAGCTCGCTCCCTCACCCAATCCGGGTGAGTTTGTAGTGTTCCACTCCCAATTCCAGTGCGGGTTTGGCCTCCCCGTCAGTGACTTCTTCCATGATTTCCTCAACATTTATGAACTTCAACCGCACCACCTTCCGGCGAACGCCATCATATCTCTTTCTACCTTCGCCTCCACCATAGAGGGGTATGTCGGGTTGTGGCCCACTAAAGAACTCTGGATCCGGTTTTTCGGTATACGCCGAAACGTGATTCCGAATAAGACGCTTGACTCGGAGGACAAATATCTTACGCAGTTCGGTGCTGCTTCTTTTTGTCCCTAGAAACAATCCGTCTTTCCCTGGGTTACGGGGCTTGATTCGTGCAAGGGCTGGGCCCGAACCTTCTTCTATGTCAGAAATGGCACGAATGAAGATCTGATCTGGCTGCGCCCCTACGCTTCGTGTCCTCCTAATCCGGATCTATGGGACCGAACCTCCAAGACACCCAATGTCTTGGAGAACCAAGTGAACAAACGGTTCAAGGAGTTGAAGGATGCGGGGCTGTGCAACAAGGATTCCATGATCACCTTCGTCCGCAGCCGAATCTCCCCTCTCTAGAAGCGCACACACAAGCTTTGCCACATGAGCTGGCGACTTGAACCCAACCGGACTTCCTCATTTAAACTGAGCAACACCGAGATATTCAACCGGGTCAAGGCCCTCTTCACGACCGTCAAAGACTTCTCCGCTGATTGGGAGTGGGGGATAGAGCATTTCTGCCGAGACAAGCTTCCTCCTACGGTAAATCTCGTGATCTAATCTTTTTTCGAGTTATATCATATGTCTGAATTTGTTGTTTGATCCCTTTGCATTTTCTTCTTAGTTGTTTCTTTAGCAGACCCTTGAGGATGGCCCCAAGCCCTCTGTCAAATGGGCGAAGGATCGAGATGCTCCGGACGAGGAGGAGCTGGATCAAGAAATATTCCTGCCATTCCCTGATGCGACCAAGCGACCTACCGGTAACTTCTCTTCCTTAAGAGATTGGCCTGATGATGAAAATGATTCCGACATTGAGGTGATGGAAGTATTTGACGCTATCCCCCTTTCTTACGCCTTTCCGGCATCATCTAACCTGGGTGGGAAGATCCACGAAGATCCTCCTCTTGCCACGGGCGAGCCTATCCTGGCCGTGTCAAAGAAAAGGGCAGCTGCTTCTGCTTCTTCATCGGGACCTTCTAAGCCAACCAAGAGGCGAAAGAAGGCCGCAACAAAGCTGCCACCAAGCCTACGACTAAGGCCATAACTCGGAGGGCTCGGGAGCCCAAGGAGCCATTGACCTCTGAGTAGTAAGTCACTTTTCTCTTTGTCCAATCCTTTGCTTCATGCTTTTCTTATGTTGTAACTTATTATTCGTAGTTTGACTCGGCAGAGCTGCGGTGGAGGTTCCTCAGAGCGGATCCAACATCGCTTCACCCCTCTAGCATAGCCCTTCTCCCCCTCGTGGCAACGATACATGCCCGTTGAGCCCCATTCAGGACGGTTCAGCGGCTAGAATCCGTATTCTAGCCCACCTCGTCCAGAGGAGGGCAACGTCGGAGCAGGGGAAGTGGCTCTGCCGAGGCCGAGGCAGCGGGTGCTCCGAGCTCCTCTTTGGCTCAGCCACAACCAGCCACCACCGAGGTACCCACATCACGCCCGCCAAGACCAGCACTAGCACCAGCATCAGCGCCAGCACCAACAACAGCAGCACAAGTACCAGCAGTAGCACCAGTACCAGCAGCAGCACAAACTCCCTCCGCCTCGTCCCGAGTCTTCCACGACTCAGCGAGAAGGCCCAGTTAGCACCAAGGCTGTGCCCAAGACTAAATCCACAGCTCAAACCTCAACTTCTCAGCAGCAGCCCAAGGCCAAGAAAGCTTCTGACGCCGCTAGGGCAGCATCTATCGAGGCTGGACAGCGCACACTCGCGTCCATGCTTCCGAAGAAGACCCCACCAAAGAAAGATGACTCCACCGGGTCAGTTACCACACAACTTGCATTGCATACTAGCCTTGATGTTGCCCAAATTGAAAGGAGGGAAGCCCATGCCAAGGGTCCGATCGCGCCCCATATGCTTAGCGGAGAGCGCTATCCTCCAGCCCTGATTGAGTTCGTCAATAACTGGAACAAGGTGGAGTTCGTCCATAATGACGATATATCCTGGAGAAATTTGGGCTTGCTGAGTTTGCTGCACAGATGAACACAACTGCCAAGGCTATCAACCTTGCCGGACGGATGATGGAGGTACGCTACCTTGTCTTTTCTTTAACATGCACTAGTGCTTCGTTATATAACCATTAGTCCCCGAGCCTCCGGGGGAGTAACTTGTTACTCGGCCGGATGCTCCTTAGAGAACTAGCGTAGCTCCTTAGTAACTTCGATATGCACACACCTAGAGCCGGGTTAAGTTCCACTTGGCGCGGATCTTGTATACTTCGAATATGCACACACCTAGAGCCGGGTTATATTCCACTTGGCACGGATCTTGTACACTTCGAATATGCACACACCTAGAGCCGGGTTAAGTTCCACTTGGCCTGGATCTTGTACACTTCAAATATGCACACACCTAGAGCCGGGTTAAGTTCCGCTTGGCCCGAATCTTATACACTTCGAATATGTACACACCTAGAGCCTGGTTAAGTTCCACTTGGCCTGGATCTTGTACACTTCGAATATGCACACACCTAGAGCGGGTTAAGTTCCACTTAGCCCGGATCTTGTATACTTCGAATATGCACACACCTAGAGCCGGGTTAAGTTCCACTTGGCCCAGATCTTGTACACTTCGAATATGCACACACCTAGAGCCGGGTTAAGTTCTGCTTAGCCCGGATCTTGTACACTTCGAATATGTACACACCTATAGCTGGGTTAAGTTCCACTTGGCCCGGATCTTGTACACTTCGAATATGCACATGACTAAGCTATCCTTGCTCTTTTCAGGTGACTACCAATCGCCGGAGCGCTGAGTTTCAGCACCTCTTGGACGCACATAAGGCACTGCGCTCGAAGCATTCTACACTTCTCGCTGAGTTCGAGAAAAGGGGTAAGTTTTCTCCTTGTCTTTTTTCCCATCTTTCTTTGTCTCTTCTCGCCGAACTAATCTGTTATTCGGATTGGGCAGCCAAGGTGGAAGCCGAAAACACCATCATGAGGAAGAACTTGGGGCAAATAAAAGGTAAGTCATTTCGGTTAATCTTCTCCTGTGCTCTTTTTCCTTTCTCCTAAGCTCAGCAAATATTCATACCTCGGTTTTGCCAGGTCAACTAACAGTTTCAGCGTCTCTTGAAGATAGTGTGCCCGTGCCAGATATGATGCTGCATTTTCTCGAACTAGCAGGGCAGCATCAGGACGAACTTAAAAAGAAGGATGATGAGCTCGCCCTCCTCCGGACCAAAGATGATGAAATTTCCAAGCTCAAGGCAGAAATGAAGAAGCTCAAGGCGCTCCACAAAACCGAGATGGATAAAGCTGGCCAAGATTTCATTGAAGAGCGAGAACGTCTCAACCTCCAAATTGCCAAAGATCAAGAACTACTGAAGGAGGCCGACGTTACGCTTGAGTCAGCAAATGCTGAACTTGTGCAAGTTTGGGAGATACGTGATAACTGCACCAAGGAGCTGATCCGGATCCATAGCCACATTTCTCGTAAGTTCTTTTCCTTCAGCCGGCATGAATCTCTCCGGATCAACCTCCTTTACTTATTTCATTTGTCTTGTTTTCAAACAAATTTCCGGAGGGTGATGCCATTGCGGCTACTGCCGTTGCCAAGTTCCGCCAGGAGAGGGGTACCCCAACTAGTCCTGGCGCTGAAAATATTCCCTATGACATGGAGGACCTGCAGGTCAGCTTATCTTCTCGCGTCGAGATTGTGAAGAACTACGGTTTGGGTCTCCTAGATGCAGCAGTCTGGATCTTTAATGGCCTTTGGCCTGGTGAATACACTCCGGAGGGATCCACTTCTCTAATTAACAAGTTGATGGGGTGCGAGACCGAGCTTGACCTCTGGAGGGATTCCGCTGGACGTGCCGGAGCTGAAACCGTCCTCCACTACGTGCTCACATGGTATGAGAAAATAAATCTGAATCTTCTCGACCGCATGCGCACTGGATCAAGGTGGTCCAATGATTCGGATTGGATAGCTCGACGCAAGGCTTGCGCCCATAGCCTCATTCATTTTGCTCCCATCCATCAATGGTACGAGGGACCAAGCTTTCTCGAAGTTGATGATGACAAATATGTCGAAGATGGTTCGGATGAGGAGGAAGAGGACGAAGCCTCAGACGTCGAAGAAAATGAAGATGACGCTGAAGCCGAGGCTGAAGTTCCACCTGCTGGCGCCGAGTTACCACCCCCTGCTGCTCCTTGATCACCAACAAACACTTTGAAGTTTATCAGATCCCCGGTATGCCGGGTGCAAATGTATTAAGCACACTGATCATATTTTGCTACTAAGTTGCTCATGCCGGATTAACTTGGGCGTAGTCCTCTAGTTTCATTTTCTTGTTTCTCCAATTTCTTGGCTCGACTCGTGTGTACCTTGGTTCGGTTTTGTGACTTACGAGTCCGAGTTTCAAAAATTGACTTAACAATACTTAGAAACTTTTAGGACTAGCTCAAAATAATTCAGCATATTAAAAACAAGGCAAATAAAAAGTTAGTTCAAATAACAAATGTCCGCTCGATTACGTTCTTTTCCTTAGTCGTTTTTCGTGTGCTACACAATTCCAAACTTGTTCTCTTGCTTGCCATGAAGCCAAATCTTGTTGGACAGCAGCAAGTCGAAGAGTTGAGTTTTTGGTGCTCACACACTACTAATCTGGCTTAGGCAGAAGCAACTTACACTAGCCGACATAAAAATATATAACAAGTACAGAAGACAACCAAAATTATTAAGGAAGTCCCCGAGTTACTGCTCGGGGTGCCACAATTTCATTGATAAGCTCATTGCCGGCATACATACTGACATATGAGAGACTCGGATACACACACTTCTTTGCTAAGTGTAGAACGGACGAAGTAGAGCTACGTTCCATGGACGTTTAGATTCCTCACCGAACCTGTCCGCCTTGTTCTTCTCCTGTGGTTTTGCATCGATGAGATAATAAGAAATTGCAATGCTTTGCTCACAATGAAGGGTCCTTCCCATGGATGGGAAAATTTATGCATGCCAGCAGTACGTTGTAGCAACCGGAGTACCAGATCACCTTCCCGGAAGACTCGGGGGTTTACTTTCCAGCTATGATAGCATCGGAGATTTTGCTGATATATGGCGGATCTGGACAATGCCAATTCTCTCGCTTCTTCCAGCAGATCAACATCATTTTGCCGAGCTTCTTGCACTTTGGCTTCTGTGTATTGGGTGACCCTAGGCATTTATGCTCTATGTCGGCTGGTAATACAGCTTCTTCCCCATATACTAGAAAGAAAGGCGTGTAGCCTGTTGATCGATCCGGAGTTGTTCTTAAACTCCACAGTACCGCTGGTAGTTTTTTATCCAGCACCCCGCTGATCTTTGCAGCGGCTCAATGAGCCGGCGTTTTATCCTGGATAACACTAGTCCGTTGGATCTTTCAACTTGTCCGTTCGATGCGGGGTGGGCTACCGAGGCAACATCTAGCCGGATCTTCTTATCTCGGCAGAATTGTGCAAATGCTCCTTCAGCAAAATTTGTGCCATTATCTGTTATGATACTGTGAGGATAGCCGTATCTCAAGATGATATCTTTGAGGAATGTCACGGCAGTTGCTCGATCACATTTTCTTATTGGCTTCACTTCAATCCACTTTGTAAACTTGTCAACCATGACTAAGATGTGGGTCATGTTCCCTCTTGTTGGTTTAAACGGGCTAACCATATCCAAACACCATACAGCAAATGGCCAGGTAATTGATATGGTCTTGAGCTCCGACATTGGCATATGTGTCTTGGTTGCATACCTCTGACAACCATTGCATTTTCTTACTAGATCTTCTGCTTGTTCTAAGGCACTTGGCCAATAGAATCCATGCCGAAAAGCTTTTGCCACTAAGGCTCTAGATGAGGCGTGATGCCCACATTCCCCTTGATGTATATCCCGGAGGATGTCAAGCCCTTCGTCCGGGTCAACGCATCGTTGGAGAACGTTTGTGACACTTCTCTTGTATAGTTTGGCATTGATAATTGTGTAAGCCTTTGCGGGCCTCTGAATTTGCCTGGAAAGCACCTCTTCACTGGGCAAAGTTCCATCCTTTAGGAATTGAAATATGGGCAGTGCCCAAGCTGGTATAGCTCGCACCGGAAACACATCCTCATCTATTTCCATTCGATCCATCGACATAACCTCGGTCGGGTTGTGCTGCACAGTCCCCGGGTTCTGCGTCGCAGTCCCCGGGTTTCCTGAACCACTTCCCACATCAATGTCCATGGGTACAGCTCCGGGCTCCAGATCTGCCGGGATGAAAATTGAGTCGGATTCCGGGGATGGCCTGATAGATGGTTTTCTGAGGTTTTCTAGCGCTACACCCGGTGGAATTGCTTGTCGGGTTGATCCGGGCTTCGACAATATGTCGACAGCCTCATTTACCACCCGAGGTATATGATGAAATTCGCATACCTCGAAGTATCCCGATATTTTCTGCACATGAAACCTGTACGATGCCATGTTTGCATCCAAAGCATCCCATTGCCCTGAGACTTGTTGAACCACCAAATCCGAGTCACCGAAGCACTGGATCCGACGTATTCCAACTTCTTTTGCCACTTTGAGCCCATGCACAAGTGCTTCATATTCTGCAACATTGTTTGATGCAGCGAAATGGATCTGTAGCACATATTTCAGCTGATCTCTCTTGGGAGAAGTAAGCACAACTCCGGCGCCTAACCTGGTTTTCGTTTTTATCCGTCAAAGTGCATTCTCCAGTAGTTCGGATCTTGCAATGGTGGCTCGTACTGCATCTCGGCCCAATCCACGAAAAAATCAGCTACTGCTTGAGACTTGATCGCATCTCTTCTGTCGAACTGTGGAGCATAAGGGGCTAGTTCAATTGCCCATTTTGCGATTCGGCCGCTTGCATCCTTGTTGCTCATTATCTCAGATATGGGGGCTTCACATATCACTTTTATTGGGTGTTCTTCAAAGTAGTGTTTTAGCTTCTTTGCTGCCATATACACACCATACGCCATTTTCTGATAGTGAGGATAGTTTTGCTTTGATGCGGATAATACCTCGATCAGGTAATAGACTGGCCTTTGCACTGACTTGCCCTCTTCATCGTGCTCTACCACCACTACTGCACATACAACTCGGTTTCTTAAGGCTATATAGAGCAACATTGGCTCCTTTGATAGTGGAGAGGCTAACACTGGTGCAGTGGCTAACATTTTCTTTAATTGGATGAAGGCTTCATTGGCCTGCGGCATCCATACGAACTTGTCCACTTTTTTCATTAGTTGACAGAGAGGCAATGCCTTTTTCCCATCCGACATACAAACCGACTTAAAGATGCCAGGCAACCAGTGAACTTCTGGACATCGTTAAGACACTTCGGCAGTTCCATTTGCTCTATGGCTCAAATTTTAGTTGGATTAACTTCGATATCTCGGCTGGATACTAGAAATCCGGGTAATTTTCTAGCCGGGACACTGAAGGTACATTTCTCCAGGTTGAGCTTCATTTGGAATCTTCTCAGGTTCGCGAACATTTTCCTGATATCATCAAGGAGCGTTTTGCTTTCCTTGGTTTTTATAACCACATCATCCACATAGACTTGCACATTTCGGCCGATTTGGTCATGTAAACATTTTTGCATACATCTTGGGTATGTTGCCCCTGCATTACGTAAACCAAAAGGCATGGTGCGATAGCAATAAGCCCCATACGGGGTGATAAACACAGTCTTTATTTGATCATTCGGATTCAGAGGTATCTAGTGGAAACCAGAATATGCATCTATGAATGACAACAATTCACTCCCAGCAGTAGAATCTATGACTTGATCTATCCTTGGCAGTGGGAATGGATCTTTTGGGCATGCCTTATTCAGGTTCGTGTAATCGATGTACATGCGCCAAACCACTGCCACATTCAGATCATCTTTCTTCTTTTCCACCAACACCAGATTAGATAGCCAATCTAGGTAAAGCGCTTCCATGATAAACCCAACTGCTAGGAGCCGAGCTATCTGATCTCCAATGACTTTTCTCCTATCTTCGGCGAAGCGGCAGAGAGGTTGCTTCACCGGCTTTGCTCCGGGTCTCACATTCAAAGAGTGCTCGGCCAACTCCCTCAGAACACCTTGCAAGTCCTGTGTGGACCAAGCAAAGATATCCCGATTCTCACGGAGGAAGTTGACGAGCTCGCTTTCCTATTTGTCATTTAACCTGGCACCAATTGTTACGGTGCGCTCTAGGAACAGATCATCAACAGGAACTTTCTTTGTATCTTTCGTTGCTTGAAATGAAACACTTCCATGCGGGTTACTCAGCGCCGACATATACTGCTGAGCGGATTGAGCCAATGCCGCCACTTCCTGGATCTTTCTCTTCTCTTGTGTGATCACGAGTGACTCTACCAGGTTAGACCCGGTTGACGCCCACTGAATGGAACGTCGGAAATCCCCCGCTATGGTAATTACTCCATTTGGCCCGGGCAATTTCATCTTCAAGTAACTGATGTGACAACTTGCCATGAACTTATTCAGTGTTGGCCTGCCGAGTAACGCGTGATACGCACTTTCTAGGTTCACCACCTCAAACTCCAAATTCTCAGTTCGGCAATTATCTCTTGTGCCAAATAGTACGTCTACCCGGACCTTGCCAATGGGTTCCCAGGAAATGCCTGGCACAATGCCATGGAAAGTTGTTCTCGTGGCCTGGAGCATGTTTTCCGAGATACCCAATTTGCGCATTGTATTCACATACATAATATTGATGCTGCTGGCATTATCAATCAGCACCTTAGAAAATCTGACATCGATATTTGGCCCGATGAATGTTGGGTCCAGCACCAGTGCATATGAACCGGGACTAGGTATAAGCTTGGGATGGTCCTGATACTCCATGTAATTTCCTGATCCGACCAAGGCATATACCTCGTCATTGCTGGCATAACTGCATTCACTTCCATATGTCGGCACTACAAGCTCTTTCTATCTGTTTCCTCTGTGGTAAACACATAGTAACTCTGGTGATGCTTTCTGTATTCATTTCTCCCCTCATTTCTGTGTGAAATTTGCACGGCTGATCCAGCATTGACTCATATGTATACATCGGACGGTCCTTCTTTTCTTGCCACTGTTTCTTCTACTCTAGCGTCAAAGTTTTCTTGCCATCATTTCTTGGAGTCCATTGTTGCCCTCCAGTTTTCTGACGCTGATTACTCCCTGCTCCGGGTTGATCTTGATTTATAGCAGCAATTTGTTGTGAACTGTACCTGTAATCCGGTCTATCATCTCTTCTCTTACCCCGGTAATCATTCTGCCGGGATGATCCGGCTCCATCTCACTGGTAGTACTCCTCATTTGACTCGTTTGACACAAGCCTAGGTTGAGTCGGATCACCCAGGGCTTATGAATCAGCAATCTGGATCATTTCTGCCAATGTAGTTGGCATATCCCTTTGTAACCTTTGCCACAACATGCTTGCATATCTGCATGCTTGCGCAAACCAAGCTATGGCTTGTGACTCAATCACGCCCTCACATGAGTTTCACACATTGCACCAATGGGTTAAGAACTCCCGGTCTGTCTCATTTGGTCTCTGCTTGCACATTGCTAGCGTCTATGGCCTATTGGGCCTCTGATACGTGCTTGAGAAGTTACTGATGAACATTTCCTCAAAATCGATCCAACAGTTGATACTACCAGGTGGTAAATTGTTTAGCCATACCCTCGCTGGCCCTTCCAGCATCTGAGGTACATATCTCACAGCCCATCTCAAGTTTCCTGTATCAATTTTTACCGCTGTCACGTAGTTGATCAACCAATCCACTGGCTTGGTGCTACCGTCATATGTTTTTGTCCCTCTGGGTAACTGGAAGTTAGGTACCGGAGGCTCCTTCAAGATCCCGGGCCCAAAACACACCGGACCCGGAGGACCTTTACACTCAATTTGCTCCAACCTATAAAGCCGATCCAGTTTTAACCTGGCGTCGTCAGGCATCAAGTTCCTGTTTCCCAATCTTGACCCTATTACGTGATAGTTCGGCCTAGGATACCCTGCGTTCACCATTTCCGAATCAGCATCATTGTATCTATCTTGCTCCTGCGGAGCGGTTCTCTGTTGCATACCTTGGCCGGCACTTCGCTCTTGCCGTGGTATATTCCGCTGCTACGGTTGCCCTGCACCCGCCGAGTTGCGCTGTCCGGCATTGCCGTTCATAGCGTTTCCCTGACCGACATTGCCTTGGTTGCGGTTACCTCAGCTAGCTTCACCTCGGCTCACACTTCGTCGATCCTCATTTCCCTGCACTGCTTTTCCTTTCCCTACCCTTGCCGGGTCATATGGGACTATCTGCTTGTTCGTCCTCACCGAGGTTACCACTTCCTCTCTTCTTGGGACACCATGAGGGGATGATGCTGCTCCAGCGGATTTCTCCGGATTACCTATCGCCGGGTAAATGACTTTGGAAGCCCCAACTCTTCCCGGATTAGCTCTGAGCAACTCTTCATTTTCTCTGTTTGCAATCCGAACTAACTCATTGACCCTATCCTGATGTCTCTGCCAGGCTTCACCCGTCAAACCCTCTAACTCGGACACAGCTGCATCTGGTGCTCAGAGGTTCTTTGCCGGGGTACTGTAGTTCGTCAGCCCCACAGACAGAATGTTCTCTGATTCCTCAACTCTAGTATCGCCCTCTTTGTTCATTTCACTAATAAGGTTTCTCCCCTTCACTTTTACAGCATCTACCTTATTTGCCTTTGTGTACTCACGCAGTGTCATGTTCAACGACTGTTGAGCCGCTGCTATCTTTTTTGCACCTTCTAGTATTTTCTGCCTAGTCTCCTCTAACTCGGCCTGTGCACGAGCCGGATCTACCGCAGGTGCTATGGGGCTCTCTAGGCTATCTATCACCTGCTGCAGTACATTCTCTGGCCTCTCTAGTGGAGGACCTCTACTTTTCCTTGGTGCCTTGGGTGTTACCTCCGGATCTGGTGCCGGATCCTTGCTCGCGCTAGCGCTAGCGCCGTCATCATCACCTTGACACGGTCAGGGGAGCGAGTGATACGCGACCCGCGAGCCGCGCTAAGGGGTGGCTCGCCTCCCCCAATGACATGCCGCAGGTGAACGCACGACACATCGACAACAACGTACATCTTGTGTGTGCCGAGCTTGACGAAGAGGCCGTTGCGCGGAAGAGGTCACCTGCTGAAGCAGCAAGCATTGTCGCTGACAAAAGTCCAGCGCTCCAAAGCGCTGAACGAGCCCGGAGACGATGTGCTTGCCGTTGCCGATGAGGTTTCCCGTCCGGATCTTCACTCCTGCTAGCGCCGCTAGCCCCATTTTGGGCGCCAACTGTCGTGGTGGTGTCACGGCAAATGCCATGGATAGGCTAAAGTTGGGGACAATATGCACTAGAGGAATCCAGGGAGGGATAGTGTGGTGATTCCACACACATATGCTTTGTATTCTTCAAGCTAGATGAGTTTACAAGTGCTCCTTGAGCTGTATTGGGGAGAGGAGGAAGAACGAACTCTCTTACTCTCGCTACTAGCTATCTCCCAGGAAAACACTACTCAAAAATGCCAACCAACTAGCCATCAACCAAGTAAAACTCAACCCCTTCTACAGATGCCCTAGCCCTCCTTATATAGGGGTGGCTAGGTCTCCAATTAGGGAATACGTGGAGGCATATTCTAGGGAATATGCCTGTTCCCAAATAGCAAACCGACCAGATCACTTTTCGCCATCGTATGCCATGCAGAGGCTACGTAAGCCTCTGCGGCGCCAGCGTCATCCGACACAGGGTGCGTCACCCTTGTCGGCCAGGCCTCGATGGTCCTTCCCTCTGTCCGCTTCGCTCATGCTCCAGCGTACAGTGGCCACCTTTTGACCAGCGAGATACTTTCCTTCTCTTGCAAGCCTGATATAACCCGGATTGTGCCTGGTTAATCCGGCCACACTGGTACCTACATACAAGTTACATGAATCCTGCCAGCATACGACATAAGTCGGCCAGGACTCAGTTAGGCGGACATCCTCCGGTCCAGGTTACTCCGTGATTCGGGCTGCCTTGAGGTGACTCAGCCAGCACTTTCTTTGACCTTGCCATACCTCGGCTAACTCGGCATTTATACCCCGGCGTGACCCTACCCGGGGGTATCCCCCCAACAACGGGAGTTAATACGGGATTGTAACTTCCTAGCTGAGGAGGGGTAAAAATAGGAGTGTAGTGATGCATACGATCCCGCTCCATATGCCCTGAGTAAAAATCAGAATTTGTTTAACGCCCTAAGCCTTGGGATGGAGGGAGTATGAATTAGAATGAGTACTATTATACTTGTACTTTGCATTGATTTTAGGGTCTCCCACACCATTAGTACTAATGAATATGAGAGGAATTATTGATAGAATTTTATAGTCATTTGTTTGATTACAAAAGAGGTATTAAAAGCTTAAGAACTATGAAATAAATGAGTATGAATAAATGATTCTACCAGGAAACCTATTAAAATGAGTACCCATCGAGATAGATACTCAAAAACAACCATGAACCACTTCATACTTGGCTTGGGAGAGGGTATCTCGTATTGATATATTTTGAGTCCTTTATGAGAATAATAATATGTCTAGCTACTTTGAAAAAGCATTATACAAAAAACAAAGAGAAAATAAATAGGCAGTTACCTTAGTGCAAAGAGTAATAGACATGTGCATGATCATGAGAGAAATTGAAATATACCATTCGTGGTTTTGAATCCCAAGTGGATGTGTGAAAGCCTAAACATGTTTGAGGTCAGCACACAAACACGTTTACTCGAACATTATGACTGTATGGTATGTTAATAATTAATCTTCAAATGAGCTATTAGCAAAAAAGGTGTGGAAGCCCCTAAATCATTTTATTTTGAGAGTGTAATAGGGCCTATGTTGTGATTCTATATCAGATATTATAATTGTTGCTTCAAATGTCTCATTTATTTTAACAACTCATACTTCATGAACATAATGAATTTGTCCATTAAGCTACCATCTTGCTTGGAGACGAGCAAGAGTAGAAGCTTGGAGAAGTTGATGAGTGCATATTTGAAACATTTTTACATAATGTTTTTTCATGAGCAGTACAAGGATTTCGGCATTTTACCGCACTCGTGCGCACCTTTTATGCTTGTTTCCGCATGATCCTGAAATACTAAGTAAATGATGCATATGAATAAGAACTGTCATATTATGTTTTAGTATGATATTTTGACATGATCAAAGTCATCTAAATAACTTTCCACGCAACTGGGTAAAAGGAGGACGCAAGGTGAAGCATCTGAGTCCATAATGTGGCATCCCGCAAAACCACTACTAGAAAATCGCGTTGTTTTTGTGCATTGCATCGTCATGACCGCATGCTCATGTCATCTTGCCACCTTGCATTTGAGCACCGTCAGGTCATCTTGCATTTGTTTGCATAAAACTATTTACGAAAAGTCTGTTTTTGTTTTCTAAACGCCCCGTCTTTAATTCAAATTAAAACCCGGTCCTCCGGAATATTTTGTTTCGTCTACCAACGGTTTGCAAAAGCCTAGTTTTTAATAAATAAAATACTTAAATTATTTTGGGAGGCAGCTAGCCAGGCCCGAAAGCCTAGCCGGCCACCTCTAGTTAAAAATCCTGCCTACCCAGAAAATACCCAAACTTTTCCCACCAAATATCCTACCCCATCTCCCTACCCAGCCCTCCACATCACCTCCACCAATCCCGGGTCGCCACCTCACCTCTCCTTCCTCCATCCACCCAACCACCACCTGCCACGTCGCCGCTCCACCATCCCACCACCCCAGCGAACCGCGCCACCACTCCCACCTGCAGCCCCACCGCCTGACCGGCCCGCACTCCCGCGCCCGCACCAGCCCCCGCTCCCGCCCACCTGGGCACGCCAACCCGTGCCGCTTGTCCCCACCCCACTTTTCCCGCCCGCGCGCGCGCCGCCACGCACACCACGTGGTCAGCCAGCCCCTGGCGCGCTCCCCCACGTCTCCCTGCCGACACCGCCCTGATTCCCACGCCTGGGCCCCACCACCACGCGAGCGACCCCGCCTTCCATCCCCGCTCCCTCTCTCCTCGCGCGGAACCTCGGCCGCCGCCGCGAGCGAACCGAGCGCCATGGCCCCTCCTTCTCTGCTCCGGCCGCGCCCGCCCGGCGCCTTGTCGCCGCCGCCTCCGCCCTCTTCCCTCGCGTCATCCTCCCCGCCGCCAGATCCCGCCGCCGCTCGGCCCCTCCAAGTCCGGCCGCCTCCTCTTCGCCGTCCTCCTCCCCACGGCCTCCCTCATCCTTGAGCTTCCCGCCGCCGACCGCGACCGCTCCGCCCCCGCTTGCCAAGACCCCCGCCGCCGTGCTCCTCCTCTTCCGCGGCCGTTCCTCCTCCTCCTCGAGCCCCATGCCAGCCCCTCGCCGCGGCCGCCGGCTCCCCTTCGCCCGGACCAACCTCATCCTCCCGCCGGCCGCCGCCGGGCCGCCCCGCCCCCTCTCGCCTCTCCCTTCTCCACCACCCGAGCCCCAGCGTGGTCGTCTCGCCCCGTCCGCCTTCCCCTACCCTGCCTCCGCTCTCCTCCCGGTCCCCAAGCCCCGCCTCTGGCCACTCTCTCTCGCGGCGCAGGCCCCGCCTCCTCCTCCAGCAGGCCGCCTCCCCGCCTGCCGCCGCCCCTCGGGCCCCGCGCCTCCTCCTCGGCCGGCCGACCTCGTCTTGCCTCGGCCGCTA
Source organism: Avena eriantha (assembly GCA_910589775.1). NCBI lineage: Eukaryota > Viridiplantae > Streptophyta > Magnoliopsida > Poales > Poaceae > Avena > Avena eriantha. Next base: position 462,449,442 of record OU342742.1, read on the forward strand.
TCACGGCATATCTTGCCGGCCTCGACGCTTGGACGCTGGCCACCGTCCTTGACCCGCGCGGCTTTGGGAGCACAAGCCCCTTTTGTTTTTCTTTTTACCTGCTGCTCTAGGCCTGGCGTACAAGCGCTGTTGCGGTGTCCTGAAGATAGACGCGAGAAGACGGTTGTATTGATGTGCTGTAGACGCCAAAATCACCCGATGGACAAGTTCGACCAAGAGGACAAGTTGTACGAGGACCACGACAAAATCTTCGAGTCGCCCGAAGAACCAAGGCGAAAGCCCGAAGGTCGACCCCGTTATGCCAAGATCTTCATCCCGAACACCATGCCCGTCGACATGACCCGAAGACCGCAGATGCGATAAGTTCTACCTCTTGTTTTTTGAAGATCGATTCCGTCAAGACCAAACTCGATCCCCGTCGAACCCCGAGAACCCGAAGCCGATTCCCCAATGTGATTCCCTTTTCCGAGAACCCTATTTCTATAATAAATGATATATACCTGCTGCATATTAAATTGTTCATGTCGCATACATATTGTGTGGTTTGGGAGCATTATATTGGTTCACCTAAATTAAATATGGAGTCTATATGAGGGATTTTCTAGTCTTATTTTGGCCCCATTTAAATTTCCGTAGCGAACCGATAACATGCTTTGCATTGATAAATCAACATTTAAATTGTGGGGTTTTCTAAATAACTTGAACCGTTTAATTAAATGTCGGGACCCCGGTTCCGCTTAATATAGCCTAATTGCACCGGATCTGCATCATATCATAATCATACCGGATCTTCTGCCTTAGTATTAAATATTGCATCCGGTGTTTCTTCTAGTGTTTGCTTCTTCGTGGGTTAGGCCGATGAGTGGATGCGAGAATCGACAAGTTCTCCGGATATGAACCTTCGGCAGTGTTTCCCAGGCGAGCATCTCTTCCCCTTCTACCTATTTCACATTTATAGTCTTTATTTCCTCCTGTTGATCTATTGCTATCCGTGTCGCGATGCTTTAGTTTCCGTCCACGAGTTATATCCCATGCAGCCCTTGCATTGCCTTGGACACCTCCTATTACCTGTGTTTGGTAGATAGCTAGCCTTGCGAGCCGAAGTTGCTTGCTCAGGTGCGATCTCGTGTTGTCAAGTACCACAGTTGTTGAAATGCTGGCAGATGTTTAATGGTGGAGATGCTTACTGGTGGAGATGATTATGACTTTAATTACCACCATTAAAATGCTAGATATAACTAATGCAGAGGCATCGGTGGGCAATAGATATTATTTGGTTCTTCCACGCTCACTTGTGTCCCGTAGGACCCCGAGTACTTGATACCTGTTCCTTGATTTTTCGCACTATCCACATCCGAGAGGCCTTATGGACCCCCCCTGAGCCAGAGCTTGATTCATTTCTATTTCTTGGGGCCACAAAGTAGTTTGGGGGTTTTATTACTATCCTGTACTTATGCCATGTTACTGCTTTATTTAAGATTGTGCGTGGAGCACCTGTACTGTTTTGGACCGCGCCATGTTTTCGCGGTATCGACAAGCCCAGTCACACTTTCGGGTTCCCAGTCGTTTACAGCCGTCGTCTCAAACCCTGGGTCCGTTCCGGAGCCGGCCAACTTCGTTGCGGGTAGCTTAGTGGGGTGACCCCCTGAAATATTTCTGAATCCTGTGATCGCTTTGTCGTGAATGCCTCGTTGGGTTTTGAGTTGGTTTTTTCGAGGTTGATCGAGTGTGTGTTGATATTTGTGCACCCCTGCAGGGTAAAACTTTCTGAAAGCCGTGTCTGCGGTTATGGACGACTTGGAGCACAGTATCTCGATCATAGACAAGCATAACTAAAGTAGTGTTATAAACTTGACTTAATATGTGACTAGTATTCAGATTCAACTATAGCGGAATGGATATTAAAAATGCCAACAACTGGTGGATCTTGGTCGTATCGTGTTCTGATATACCTGCCTAGTAAGTATTGCAACTCCAATGGAATGTGATAAAAGTGCCAACAACTGCTGGGTTTTGGGATTCCTCAAGACAATTATAGCTGACTAGTAAATGCTCCAACTACCACAGAATGTTAACTAAAATTGCCCACTACTTATGCTATCAGGATGACTCCTAATATCTATATCTGATTAGTAAGTGCTGCAACTAAAACGGAATGAGTAAAATTGCCAACTGTGTGAGTTCCTTGGTCCGACTTCCTCGTTTGGTCTCGAGGGGGAAATACCAGGATGGGTTTGTGTGGTGTTAGCTTCAGGTTGGATCCGAATAGGTCTTTCTTATCCCTCTCTGATAACCGCCAGTTGTATCGAGTCTCTATAGGTTGTTTAGTGCCGCTGCGCTGCCGCTTCAGCCCACCATACCTATGTAGGCGAGAGCCGCCGAATTCTAGCCTCGCCGTGTACTGGCCTCAGTACTGATGCTCCCCTTTTTTTTCCTTCGCCCTTTGTCGGCACCCCTTCTGTTTTAGCAGGTTTGAGATCGACGTCGTTAGCAGGGTTACCCTTCCGGCTTGGCCTGGGCAGGGTTATGGACGCCATTGGTTATTTTTCAGGGCTCTTAGCCCCATTTGCATCTTGTCCGTAGTCGGACGCTCTATCGTTTCAAGGTGATTTGGATCTTTGTATTGTATATCTGTATTCTTGACTCGTGGAGTCATTGTTGTATATATATCTGTTCTGTGGGTCCCATCGAGGACTGTTGTGTAATGGTATTACTTCGTTTTCCACCCGCACGAAAGTGCCTGGTGGGCGTCCTTGAATCGTTTCTATGCGGGTCTGGCAAAAATGGCTAAAACTTGCATAGGGCCGATTCGAGGGTGTTACACATAACAAGCGTCAGTATGGGCAAAGCCTGCTGGTACCATGCGCGCGTACGGACCTCTATATGCCCCATCTCATAAATACTTTCACCTGGCATAGATGGATCTGAGATCCGACATACGCAAACACCAAAAATACCAAAACTTCACCTCTAGAAGGGATCCAGAGGAGAATATCACATGAAGGCATCATCCTCGCTGCTAGAAAGATCATTGGAGGACAAGACATCATCCCATTCATCATCAACCGTTGCATCCCCATCACCTACACCATTCCCCCATCTTGCTTATTTCTATTAGTTGTACTTTCAATTGATATTGTGGATTTGTACTCAAATTCATCCATACACTTTCATTGCACCTGCATAATTGTGATGATGTTGTTGATTGTCTCCATGTGTGAGTAGTTTACCTTGTTCTTAGGGAGATGGATAAACCCTAGCAATATTATAATATGAAATGAAGATGATCTATAACTTTATGCTATGAATATGTGTCAGTTCTCTCTCTAGATATTATATGAAGTCGACCATGTAATATTACCCTTTGGGGCTATATTGGGAATTATCCTTGGAAGTATGGAATTGTGTATGGCGTGAAGTGACATGTCGTGTTCAACGCTTTACCATATGGAAAAGTGGGATTGGGAGGGATTCACTAAGCTCATATCGATATCCTCATGTTAACCCTAAACTGCAACGGATCCATAGGTGGTTGCCGAAGATCGTTGTAGTGGTTATTTAGAGATGCGATGACCGATGGTTTTCTAGGCACATCTTATTATGGAGCCCTCCCCAACACATATCATAACAAAATATATAGATTTATCCTACTCATAGTTAATACCAATGCTAGAGGTGGATCCTAAACTCCCAAGAAGATTTAGCTTACTAAAGTGCCACTACTATTCTCACTGCACTCGTTTACTATATTGATTGTTTACTCTTTTGCAACCGAACAAAACTATCTTAAAACACTCTTAATCGAGATCAAGGATATCTCTAAGTATCCTTTGATAAATAGTGACAATTGGCATAAAACCCTTAACCAAATAGCTCTATGTGGTTTGATAGTCTTACTTTTGAATCTAGCTACAATTCATTTTTGCACTTGTAGTCATTAGCCGTCTACATCAACTTCAGCATAATCGATAGGATCCATGGCTCCACCACCATTTGGTAGAGGCTGGGGTGAAGCAGCCCCACAGTGTTGTTGCTGCAACGGTCAACAGAGATGCCCGCTAGTGTGATTATCTTTGGTGGCCCATGCTGCGTAGCACCAAGAAGGCCGCAGGAGAACTGAAGTCAGTCGCGCTGCAACCTCGGAGACCCATGGAGGCAGGATGCTATCCCTGTCCCCTCTTACTGATGTAGTATCCTCCTTGGGTGTCTCCTCTCCCCAATAGGTACATTCTTCACGGCCATGTCATGCCGCCCTGGCGGGACCATCGTCGCTCGTTCACTCATAGCCAGGAGTCTCCGGTCACTCTAAGGTGCTGGCCGCGATAGCGATGCTACTACATTTTCCTCCCCTAAAGCATGCATCCAAGAGGGATGACGGGTCCTCTAGGCTTGCCGATATTGTTTCTTCCGCGCGTGACTTAGGGGAAATGATTACTCAGTGTGCGCGCAACAAGGTCCAGACTTTCCAGGCATCAGAGCAACACACCCCATAAACTAGTCGTGGAAGTCCGCACAGAAGGGGCTTGGGCTGCGCCTTGACCACCTGCAGGCGAGCCACGACTTCTTAATTCATGAATGGCATGGCATGGCATGAACTTTCCAATCAAAACCGTCTGGAGAAGCCCGCACAAGAAGAGTAGCTTGATTCTCGTATGTTCCAACCCATGGAGAAGTGACATCAGTCCCCCATTTCGCATCCAGGAGCTAGGGGGCTGGTGCTAGAGGGGAGTGCTTAGCTTATCCATTTGGCCCACCAAGATGGCGGCACAAGCCCCCTAACCCAGTCTCGTGGGCTAGCACCAGAGGAACGGTGTAGGTGTCCCACAATCAACGTCTCGATGACTATCACGCTGTCAATAATCCTATGCCGGCGGGAACTGCCTCCAGTCTGTAAGGCAGGCAGCCTAGGATGGTGCCTGGAAGACATCGGTGATGGTCAGCCAGGGCTCGACCGGTCCAACATCGACCATCCGTGTGCTAGCGCACCTTTAGCGACGCTAAAGGTCGCGGTATCACCGTCAGGAATAATGGACACCGCCCTGCAAGGAAGAAGGAGACTCTCAAGCGTTGCCTAATCCTCCTAATATTCAACAATGGCATGAACACGTACCGATGCCTAGAGACTGAGATAGGAAGGTCAATGTAACACCCCGGACTCTCTGTGCTTGGGTTGTCACCCCTAGCAGCTTACTAGGATCTCTAGACTAGCCCCACAGACCAACACTAGTATTTTCTATGCACTTTGTCCTCACTCGTGCAAACCCGGGACCCACTTCCCGATTGGTGACCCATCCTCAAATTGCTCTAGGCCAAGCATGCTTAACATTAGAGTTCCTTCTAAAAGAGCTTCCCAAAAGAAGTTTCAACTTGTTGATATGGGTATCCTATTAGGCCATGCGCCAGGGTCTCACAGTCAACCATTGGAACTGCTACGGGTGGTGTGAGTTGTTGCGACTGCAATCGCTACCGACCCCCTATCACAGGGAGTTTCCACATCCCCGACCACAACCCTGGAGGAAGAAGGTGCTCAGGATCCATGAAGGGGTTAGGTAGATCTTGCGCCTTCAAAGCTAGGTCTCATAAAGATCTCTAGGCATGGAAGAAAGGAGGCAAAGGAGTGTATCCAGTGCAGGGATATGTGTAAACCACTATATTGCATGTTGTTGTGGTTGAAGAATTAATGAAAGCAAGCGTTTACTCTTGTCATCATCCGCCTAACTCCCATCGTGAGCGTGTTGGTCCGTTGTTCCGGTAAGGAATATAGAGCAAACATCACCTGAGTGAGCAGTGCGACGTGTTCGTCCTGAGCGCCACCAAGACCCCTATCATGAAAGCAATCGCCTACTTCTAGACACAACGTGAACTGGATTGCGAAGATAGGATGGACAGTACGACCCTCTCTCCACCTAAAGGTGAGCAACGAGCCCGCATCTCGCTAGGATGGATGAGCCGTTTCTAGTACCCACTCCTAGGAACACCACGGTCATACCAACCCACTAACCAGATAAGTGGCCTACTCCTCTAGTCGCATTTCATAGGTACTGGCTCTTGTCATGCTTAATGAGATATGCATGTGGTGTTTTGCATGTGTCCTAGCTATGAGAAGGGCACTAATGAGAAAGTAGCTTCCCCGAGATGCTAGATAGACCCTCTCTAGAGTACTCCTTGCTGGGAAGTGTTCATCTAAAAAGCGAATGGCCTAACAGTAGCGAGTCACCACCTCCTAGTGATCGGTCCCGCTCGGACATACCACGGCCTAGGTGACTGCACACTCAGAGGACACCCAAAAGCATGGGGAGTAAAGGCATATAAAAATAGCACACCTATTCTCTCATAAAGACACCAAGTAGAAAACTAAAGCAGCCTAGTAGCATATGTATATCACGATTACCACCAAAGAGGACAATACTAATACGATAACTATTACATGTTTGTTAGGAAACTATGATCCGGTAAATCATGCGGGAGAATCATGGTTTCCCCCGGGGCCGGTTCCTCTAGAGTGACAACCATCTCGATAACATGAATCATTGCTTCAGATCAAAATAGCACATAGACATAATTACTACTAGACTATTAAAGTTTCTGGATATCTATACAACCAAGCAAAGGACACCTAGACCAGCGCATCAGCACTCGCGAGCTTCGTTAACTCCGTGGCAGCCTCCGACGTTGTGGCCTTCATAGTAGCAGCGTCTAACACCATGGCCTTTGCTGCGATCAGCCGTTTTCGCTCCGTAGAGTACTTCGCGCGTGTCTCTATGAGCCGAGGCCCATATTTATGATAGTGAGTAGCAAAACGAGTGAAAACTACCTCTTCACCCTCCACAGTCATCGGCATCTTCGAAGTAATCCTGCTGATGTTCAGGTTAGCACCACAGACCTACACCATTGCCAACCCCAATGATGCACCGGCTCACTTTGGCGCATTCTTGAAATATGCAGGAACACCATCAGTACAGGATTTGGCCATGACATCAATTTCTTCAATAAGCTCGGCCTTGGTGAGCATCTCTTCATGAAGGAACCCAAGCATGGTCTTGGCCTTCTTGAGTGAATCCTGGGCGGAGACGCTATAGTCTTCAACAACAGCAATAGCACCGGCTAGTACGTCCTCGCGAGCCCGAGCCTGGTGGTCAAAGTCCACTCTGGCGGCATCTACGATTGACTTGTATAAGTCAGCACATGAATAAACAAAGAATAAAATTTGATTCGAACAAAACAGCAACAAAGCATACCAGAAAGTGCTTAGGCAACAAAGAGAAGTTGTTTTCCGAACCCTTTCTCTCTATCAGCTGCAGTGGCCAGGATACCCTTCTTGCGCCTCTTTGATTCCTGTTGGGACTGCTCGAGGGCTTCGAGTGCTTCGTCCCATTTTTTCTCGATCATGCTGAGCCCCTTTTCAAGGGAGCTTAGATGACGAACAAGGTCATTGTTTTTGACTGGAAAAATAAATGGAGAAAGTCAAACACAATCAAAACCCGTGTTTAGCAAAAGCACTACAGGAGCAGAACACTTACTCTGCAATTGGCGATGGTCATTATCCAACTACGCATGCTGCCGGCCCAGGGTCACAATTTTCTCACCAAGGCAAACATCCTCTTGGAGGATAGGCTATAGAAGACAACACATGTCAAGGAAGAGTTCGACTCTGAACAATTTTCGAGTGAAAAAAGTTTATGCGCACTTACGTGGTCATCCGAGGACTCTGAAGTTTCTTTCTGTGCTGGCGTCCAGGAAAGAACCCTGCGGTCCCCCAAATTGGGAGAACTTGAGGAATTAGAGCCAGAGGTGGCCACCATCTTTGGGGATGCTTTGGATTCCTCCACTTCCTTACCCCTCAATTCCACCACTCCCAGGTCCTCTAGGACACGGCCTGTGCCGAATGATGACGATGCAGTCACGCTCAAGCATAATGAAACATTCAGCCCAATGACATTATAGCCCAGACTGATATTTAATACATTGAGCAGCAAAGACATACCCGTCAAATCTGTCAAGGCCGAAGTCATCATCCAGCTTCTTCTTCCGCATTTTCTGCCTCTTCAGCAGCGGCGGGGCCATACTATGGACAGACACTGCTGGAATCAGATTCATAGTTCCTACCTCAGCCGAAGGATCCCTCGGTGTCTCTAGTGTAGATGCATCAGAGTCTTCGCTCTAGGAGCGCTTGTGAGTGCCATCTTCGCTGGAATTAGGGATTTCCTGCACATCAACGATAGGCACTGTCAACCGTGATTTGTCCTTTTCTTTGGCCTAGGGAGGCAGTACCCCCTTCGGCTAAGGCGGCAACACACTCGCAACTTTCCACTCCTGGTGTAAGCAGCAAACTTCAATCACAAAATGTCCCACGGACAAAGAAAGAATAATAGGACTCGATGGAAAACTTACCTCATGGGGTGAGTTACTCGCACGGAAGGCAGCATGGTTGAATCTCCAGAAAGGACATCCTTCTTGGTGAACTTAGTCAGCACCCTGACCTTTTATGCACCTCCACCGACGACATATCTTTAGTAGAGATGTGAGTTGGGTCATCCACACTGGTCTAGCACGACATTGGGTGTGCCATGGCCTATAGAGGCTGCACCCGACGCTGCAACCATGTGTGGATGATATTCACGCTGGTAACTTCCTGGCCTCAGACAAGCTGAAGGTCATAGACACGCTTGTACAAGATTCGACATCCTCTACTTCGCTTGACATTATGACATTCTTCCAGGATCTCCTTCTCTGCAGCTTAGCTTTCGAGTCAAAAGGGGCAAGTCCAAATCTCTCGCCGTCCACCTTTTGGCCTCGGATATAAAACCATTTTCCCCTCCATCCTTGGACGGACTTGGAAATATTGAGGCTAAAATACTGGACGGGTCCATGTATATGCCGCATCCACCGATGTCATATACTATGAAGCCGGACCCCAACTGCCTCTTTAGTTTGAATAGTTTCTTGAAAAGACCAAAGTGTGGCTCAATTCCGAGCCAACACTCGTAGATGGCAATATAGCACGTGATGTGCAAGATGGAGTTGGGGGTCAACTGATGTAGCTGAAGCTCATAAAATCAAAGAAACCCTCGCATAAACTTGTGGAAGGGAAGAGAGAGACCCTGGAGGATAAAACCCAGAAACATCAGCCAAAATCTAGCGGGGGAGGGGGCCGGGGATTACCTCTGGCCTAGGCATCTTGCAATCAGCTTTGTTGGCTGGAAGTAGACTGTCTTGGCAACGCATCTAGAGCTCATGCTCCTTTAAGGAGGAGCGCCACCACGGCCCATTGGTCACGCGGGTCCCCGTGGCCTTCTTCTTCGCGGTTGCGGTAGCAGTATCGGACCCAGTGGCGATGGTGCCCCTCTTCTTCGCCACGACGGAGGTAGCAGTAGATCCAACGGCAGCAGCGCTTTTCTTCTTCCCCATCTTCCGGCGGCGAAGGGATCAGAGGAACTAGCTAGGAAAGGCTTTGAGAACGTCCAGCGCAGCAAAATAGATGGGCACAGTGAAGCAGAGGAGAACATCAATGGCAGTAGTGCTCAAAGGAGGAAGATGCTTAGTGCAGAAATTACCGCACTAGATACCTACTTAAGCATCGAGGAATGCCATCCAACGGCCCGTAGAGATTCATCTAGACGTGTGGCGCACATCGACGACGACGCGTGGTAGTGTATATACCGAACCGCCGCTGCACGATCCATACTATTCCTGAGAATCAAGGAGGCACAGTTAAAAACCATAATTTACGCGTGACTGGTAAAATCCTAGTCAGAGTTCAGGGCCCACCTCCATCATGTCCCATCAACACCGCTTATGTGGGGAATTGATCTCATTAGATCGTCAGCACTGACGGCATAGAGATATGCACTCCAGCAGGAGTTCCCTTCGATTGATATAGTCCTTGGTCGACTCTACGACTCAACCAAATACTCGGGGGCTACTCCTAATAGGAGCGCTGGCCGCGCACCCGAATATTTTAAAGGGCACAGAATTTCCACGACAATCATACCAAGGAATTTACATTTCAACCCCTATTTCTAATCAACAATTCGATTGCAGACTCGGGGGCTCCTCTCGTAGGGAGCACTGGAAGCACAATAGACAGAGCTAAAAATAACAATAGTAGTCGACAAATTTTCAAAGTCCCAACACGATCCTGTACCTCGAGTAGGCACTTGGGGGCTACTCCCATAGGGAGTGCTGGTCGTGCACCCTATGAAAAGAAAAGATATTTGTACATGGCAAAAACGTTGACCACGTCCGCATCGTGAGCATTCGAAGCATCCGGCAACTACACCTCATATTTTTACCCTGCAAAGAGATTGCGTCTCCTGGGCCACCCGAATCACCTCCGCGGTGACTAAAAATTCGGATGTCGTGTTTACAACATGAAGGTAAGACTAGAAAAAGGCCTGGCAACGCACCTGCTGTGCTCTACCAGAAATAATCTGTGCCTACATGCACAATGAAATAAGCCTTGACGGATGCATCGAGTGCCCACATTAAACACACTGGAGTTCGACTCTGTAAGACCTCCACAGCATGAGTCGAATTACACCAGCAATGTTCCGAATTCGAGTCCGGGGACTCGAGTTTGAGTAGATAGCATTGTTTTTACATAAGGCAGTTAATTGATCTCGATCCGTTGGATGTATCTGTCACACATATTAGCAATCCCTATGACACAAGCTAAAGGCACCCGGAAACACTTTAGGTTATCCACACACTTGAAAACTTTATAGTCTCCACCCGAATAAGTGATTCGACTAGACACTCGGGGGCCACTAACATGGGTATACCCTGCCAGTACTCGTGATGTTCATATATGGTCCAAACGAAGAGGATTCCACGATGTCATTAAAGACCAATACAAGTTTGGTTGGCCCAAAGGAACGCGACTCCTTGGAGAACACACCAAAGATTAGATATAAACTTGAAGGCAAAACCCTAAGCTGTAACCGACTCGGCCTCTATCCCGAGACCTAGCCTCCCTATATAAAGTCTATGAAGGTGTGGCAAGGAGGAAAATCCACAACCCTAGCATACACCAGCCAAGATTGCATCTGTGCACCCTTGTAACTTTTGACTCCTCGATAATCAAAGAGCAGACAAGCAGTAGTAGGGTCCTCTTCAAGGCCTAAAACTTGGTAAAACCTCATGTCCCCCTATGTGCTTCTTTTCTAGCCGATCGATCCCTCTAGTGCTCCGCAATTCCTCGAACCTAAGTCCATCAACTATGGGCATTGATGAGTTAACCCCTCATCAGACACTGATAACTTCAAATTTCAACACTTTTTATCATTGTTTTTCGAGTAAACCGTATGGGCGGTCCTAATTCTTTATCCGCAGCTTCACTTCGGTCCCTATTCTTTGAAATTGCACATCTAGGTCCTAAATCTTTCGTAAGTGATTCATGTGAGGTCCTAAATTGGTTTGACTGGAGTTAACTGGTGCCACATCGGTAGTGAGGCCCACGAGGCTTACCAGGTCACCACGCATATTTGTTAATAAGACCCTGAGGTTCTATTTCTTCTAAAACATGATCCCTAAGCGATATCTTGCAAATTTTAATTGAGTTGGTGGCAAGCTTGCCGATGCCCACCCTGTTTCCTCGTCGTCGGAATGCACCGAGCCTCCCCCGTGCAGGCGTGCACCAGCTTCGCATGGTGTATCCAAGGCTTCCTGGACGGGCTCTTTGCCTACACATGTTATTCCCGTATCTATTCCATGTGCCCTTCCGCTCTTTCCGATCTAGCCTAGACTGGCATTTTCTGAAACACATCTCATCGATCGGCTGTCCCATGCTTGCAAACCGCCTACTGCTGCTCTGTATGGGTGATGTGTCCTCGTAACAAAGATGGACAAGAAGTGATAGGCTTAGAAATCGTCCACCTCTGCCATTCACCCTCCCGCTACCGCGATTCACCATCCCGCTACCGCGATTCACCATTCTAGTCCTGCCCACGAACTAGGGTTTGGGATAGGCAGGGAGCGGGGAAACCAGGGGTAGAGCGCCAGGGATGGGCGGGGAAGGGACGACCATGGAAGAGGGAGGCCATGGGGAGTTCAGCCAGGGAGGCGGGCAGGGGATTACCTATGCGCCGCCATCGGGGTTTGAGGAGGCTCGTTGGGTTCCAAAGAGTAGGAGATCCCTTAGAAGAAACAGAACCTCGGGGGCTTATTCACAAATACTTGTAGTAGGCGGTTCCAAAGAGTAGGCGGTTCGCAGCATAGAAAACAAAAAATTTCCTACGATGGGAACTATAGGCAAGGATCTATCTACTAGATACAAGCAACAGCTGGATATACATCCATAGAGAACTTACCCTCGAAGACAACAAAGCTTTGTTAATGAGTTGGAACTCGTGGATGATGTAGTCGTACACTTGCCGATCTCAAGAACGTGATGAAGTCTAGCAGGTCAGGCTCCAGCACGTCCATCAGATCCAGCTCCAGCAAGTCCAACACCACCAAGTCCAGCACCGCAAAGAAGCGGTGCATCTGTGATCGCACACACGTCCGGTACCCCGACAACCTCCATCCCTCGCTCCAGCAAAGTAGCGGAAGCAGCAACTCCTTTCTAGATAAAGCCACCGGGAACATGTATCTCGCTAATCCGAGACCATGGGGAATACCTAGAGGGGGAGAGAGATCCTTCACGAGGAGGTGTGTGTTGTGAGGAGGAGAGGGGGGCCTTTTATAGGGAAGAGGGGGGCACCCAAGGGCCATGGCATGGCAGCCATGGTGGTGCCCCCACCTCTTCCACATTAATGTGGGTGGAGCTCCCACTCCCACAAAAATCCTCCACTCAAAATTCCACTCACACATGCATTAAATTTCCACCAAATTTAATGCAAGATCTCATTAAGTAAAACTATTTTATTTATTTTATTCAAAATTTTGTTAATTACATTAATTAACAAACATTCACATAAAACCCCCTGCAACATTTCAATATCACATGCCAAACCAATTTCAGCAATTTCACCCAAAACAGTTTCGGTGTCTATTGAAATAATTCCAACGCTTTCTTAAATCTATATCTGAAACATAGTTGCTCCAAATGGTGTTGGTATACCTTAAGTGTGTCACCCTACGGTTCGTGAATAATGCAGACATGATCGAGACCCCTCTCCGATCAATAATCAGTAGCGGGACCTGGAGATCCGTACTGACTCCCACATATTCAACGATGACTCTTGTGATCGTGTGAACCTTTAACGTCATAACTAAATCCCTTTGTCTCGTGATATATTACATGTCCGAGATTCAATCATAGGTATCCAAATACCTAGTTTGATCTCGTTACCTACATGCACTCTTTTCTTGTTCCCGTGATATAACATTCTAGTGATCATATCACTTGCTTGCAAGCTATTTCAATGTGATATCACCGAGAGAGCCCATAGTATATGTATCCATCATCGGAATGGACAAATCCCACTCTTGATCCATGAGCCTCAACATAACACCTCCGTAGCATTGAACCCACCTTTATAGTCACCCTGTTACGGTGTGACGTTTGATGTTATCAAGATACTCTTCCGGTATTAGTGATTAACATGATCTCATGGTCTAAGGACTAAGATTACTTCGGATGATGTTATAGCAATATAAACATAATGACTTTGATCGTAATGCTATACTTCGGATGAATGTTCATCACATCATTCCACCAATGTTGTGACCTTGTTATTAAAAACATCCAATGTCCAGGATCCGGAAACCTTGATCATCTTGTTAATCAATGAGCTAGTTTATATGAGAGGCATTACTAGGAACTTTGTATTTTGTTTATTGAACACACATGTATTAATGTTTCCAATTAATAAAATTATAGCATGCAAAATAAACATTTATAATAAACATGGAATAAGATAATAACCACTTTATTATTGCCTCTCGGACATATTCCCTTCAGTCTCCCACTTGCACTAGAGTCTATAATCTAGTTTGTAAACTTGTATATACGACACCTAGGTGTTGAATATACGCGTTTGCTAGTGGTTAACATGATCTCCGGATATGGCACTTTCAGGTCCGTGTGTATTTGCATGTCTTTGCGTCTCAACGCATCACTCGTTCTTAAATGAGATGGCATTGTATAAATTTGGTCATTTGGTGAGACCTTTAGTTCGTTCAGGTTAAAATATGCTTCTATTATTGTCATACAATATATCTTCATAGTATTAGCCCACTTCGAACCACACCTAGTTTGATAACAAACTACTTAACACAAATGCCCTCCTTTGCTGCTACTATAGCAGCCATATACTTAGCCTTTTGTTGTAGTATCTGTCACAATGTCTCAACTTTGGAACTCATCCAAATCCATCATGGAACATCCTTTCCATTACATTGTGCCACCCATAATCTAAATTGAGATAAATTTAATTTGTGTCTTGTGACAAAAGTAGTATCAATGTAACACTTTACAATGAACTACCTTTAACTATTTGACACTTATACATGATGTATTCTTAGTTCTTCCAAAGCTCATAAGAATACATTTACTATCGTCCAATGATCATCATGAATCATTCTGGTATGTGCTCATAACATTTAGAGCATAGGACATATCTGGATATATACATATCATGGTATAATCGATCAAAATATTCATGTGATTTTACTCACCAAGTGTTGAAGCACTTGAATCTTGATACAATCCTTTCCATGTAGCAAGAACCTTTCTTGTTGTTTCCATATTGAACCCTTTCAATATCTCATATATGTATGTCTGGCATAACCATATTAGCGCCTCAATCTATCCATATAGACATTGATGCCAAATATTCCTGTTTTGCCCAAGTCTTTCATTGAAATCCTATTTTAATGAAATTCTTAACTTGTGTCAATAAAAGATACATAATTTCCAATCAACAATATGTACTCTGCATAATGTATTGGAAATTTTTCGCAGCGCTCCCACTTAATTTCTTGCAAATGCAAGCATCTTCATCATCTCCGATAAAATTAAAATCCTTTAAGATTTTCATCATGGTGAAGATTCCAACTCCGCTATGCTCACTTCAACTATTGAAGTTTGCATGCCCTTTTAGCATCCTTTGAATTAACAAAGCCCTTCGGACCGTGTCATGTACACATCCTAGGTAACCATTCTATTAGAAGAATCTTGTTTTGTTTATTCAACTACCATATACCAAATTATATGTAGTGGTTGCTACATTAATCCGTCAAGACTAAATATCGCTATGAAAGATCAAATCTTGTCATAGTCAACTCCTTGAACATTGCCGTAAACTTCTTTTCGACATGTCGACTATTTCATATATGTTAAACATCCATGTCTATTTCTTTATAGATCCAAACACGACCGATAGGATTCATGCCTTTCCGAAGGGTCTTCCATGTTCGGAAACTTGATTTCTCGTGTATGGATACTATCACGGGTTCTATGAGTCATTTTATGGAGTCAGAGCCCATCATCGATTCTTTGCATGCAGTCGGTTAATCATTGTCAAAACAATAACGAATTTTGTTTCAAATCTTACTATTTTATTCTTACTGACCCACATGGTTCAATAGGAACTCTAATCTCCAAGATCACACCCTTTGTAATCATGGGAGCCATGAGCATTGTGGCCGCCACCAGGACCTTTTCCGGCGCTGCGCAACTTAGCACATATAGCTAAGGTTTAACAACCTTATCAAAGTTCTATTGTCCTCCCACTTAACTTTTCACGAAATATTCCTTCTCAAGAAACTTGAAGTTCCAAGCGACAAACTCTTCTGTCCTTGGTGTTATGGAGGAAATCCCAACAATTTTTTTGGGATAACCTACAAAGACATGCTCATCCGACTTTGGTTGCAAAATTTTTACTTATGCATAGCATACCAAAATTTAAGAAAAGACAATCCGGGTTTATCCCAGACCATAACTCATATGGTGTCATTTCAACGGATCACGATGGTGCTCTTTTCAGTGTAAAAGTGCTAGTCTCTAAAGATTTAATCCTTAAAACATAATGGCAGTTTTATAAATGACACCTTTGATCTTACCATGTCAAACAAGGTTTGATTTGATCTCTCGAACATACCATACTCATGTGGTTTACCGGGGAATGACAATGCATGGAACAATTCCTGAACTCTTAGGTGTTTTGCTAAACCTGTAACTCAAATATCTTCCTTTATGATCAAATCATAAACTCTTTTATTTTCTTGTTACAATGATTTTTCACTTCATCTTGAAAGTCTTTGAACAATTTTCAAATGATTCATACTTCTTCCTTATTAAGTAAATTTTATAGATATATTCACTCAATTTTCTAGAGAAAGCATATGAAGCAAAAACATCCATCACATATGGCTACACATAATGGACTATATACATCAACATGCATAATATTGAATAAGTTAGTCATCTGTTCCTCTTTGGCCTATGGACGGAGTTTCAATTATCTCGAGGAAAGTTTCACAAGCGTCAATTGATCAAAATCAAAAGACTCCAAAATCCATCAACATGGAGTTTCTTCATGTTTACTTTCCAATATAATTCAAACAGCGATGTCACTTCATAAGTGATCTTCCAATCATTTTTCTTATGATACTTTAGCAATAATGTGTATGGGTGTGATTTCTCCAACTAGACTTGTAAAAGTTCATCCATCCTTTATGGAATATGGTAATTATTTGAACAACCATTATTCTCGTAATACCGGAACAAAATAACAATTATTAAAACAAATCTTGAAGTCTAGGTTTGAAGACAACGAAAAAACAATAAGACTTTATTTGTTTTCGATGAACATCATCACTTATTCTCTTGCTAGTTACTTAGGCCATTGCAGTTCATGAATTGTGTTATTCTGTATGACACTTCACACCAACCAATTCGGTATCCAATACCGGTATCCAATACCTCAGAACCACATTGTTTAACAAGCAAGGAATACAGCCATAACATGTATATCTTCTATATACCTAATTTGGACATCTCCAACCTTTTCTTTTCTGCCAAATATTTTATAGATTCTCTTTCAACAATTCCTTTTCTTTTAAAAGAATCTATCAACATCAATAGTGGTGTCATTCACATGACACATAGTACAAAGTGTATATAGTCAAATACTAATACCTTTGGACTTGCACTTTGAAGTGGATCACCATCATCAAATGTTTGGTGTTCTTTCAAAAATCCATTCTTTAGTAATCTATTAGTGTAGTAAACATTTTACCTACATCTTCTATTCATCCTTATCATGACAACTTTCATGATCAAGCTACTATAGCCTATAAGGAAGAGTCACGAGTATAATGTTAGTTCCCAAAACCTTTTTGGGAGATCCGGATGCCTGACATCTCCATCCTTCACAAATTCTCATACAATATGAGAACATGTTATTTTGCTAAATTATACTCTATCATAATGCAACCAAAAACATTGTTTCAGATCTCACAATATCTTCCACACATGATGGTTTCTGAAAGAATTTTTCATCTCCTAGATAATCTTGATATTAAAACAACTTTTGAATATCAATAATCATGGAGGCAAACATGATACTTTAGATACTAACATTGCAATTCTTACTCTTGATTTAATACTACTTATTAAACTTCATGGAGTAAATAGAGTTTGCTGAAAGTTTGCAATAGGACTTCTAAACTTTAAATTGACATTCAAAACAATACGATACCGGTTTGTAAAGTAAATATCCAGAATTCTATAGTTCTATTATCTCAATTAAAACTAAAGCATAAGGTAGTGAATTGATGCCAATGACTACAACAAATTATGAAAATTCACTTTGATTTAGTTTATGACAAATTGAGTTCGACTAATCCAAATTAGAAATGAACTCCCACTCAAAAACGATATCCCTCGTGCCTTTTTGGTGATTACATGAACCAAATCCACTACACCAAGTCCGATCATCACGTGAGTCGGTGTAGCTTCAAAGGCGAGCATCAATATGGGCATCACATCAACTATATGACTCATGCATAACCTTTTGGTCTGTGTTCCGAGGCCATGTATGTACATGCTAGGCTCGCCAAGTAAGAACCTTAGTACTCGCAAGTGTAAAACTGTCTTACACCCATTGTATGAAAGCGTAGAGTCGAGTACACCCGATCAACACGTGATGTCTCGAAACACGATCCATAGAACAGTGCATACTTAAGGAAGAACACATTTTATCTTGATATTTAAATGATGGATCATCTTATAATGCTACTAAAATGCCAAACAAACAATATAAGATGCAAACATCATATGTGTAAAGTGGGATGATATGGTCCATGCATTTGATCTCTATCATATGCATCATGGTATGATCTCTATCATTCCTTTGTGTGTAAGGCCAAGGTCTATGGAACTTACACATTAGGTGTGTTGTAAGACTATCTATCATACATCTACTTACAACATTACCATATCATGACACTAGCCCAACAATGATCTAAACTAGACGCCTCTAATTTATCCATTGCAAGTTTTACGTGGCTTAGGGCTTTCAGAGATAGAACCGGTCTTATCTACAAACATGGAACCACAACAAGGATAACCAAGTTATTAGCAACTCGTTGTAAATCAGATATTGACTATAGTAGGAGAGACAGACACCCACTAGCCAGTTATGGAAAACTAGTTGCATGTCAGTCGCGGAAACGGTCTCATGTGCGATGACAAGTAAGGTTGGTCCGGGCTGCTTCACCCCACTATGCCACCAATATCCAAAATACATAGAAGATGAAATAACATGATCATCATCGCCCACATATAAACATATGTGTACTACTCATGCAAAGAACCTACGCATAGATCAGGCTCTGATACCACTGTTGGTTTTGCGGCATCGAAAACAAAAAAAATCCTACGATGGGAACTATACGCCAAGATCTATCTACTAGATACAAGCAACGGGTGGATATACATCCATAGAGAACTTACCCTCGAAGACAACAAAGCTTTGTTAACAAGTTGGAACTCGTGGATGATGTAGTCGTACACTTGCCGATCTCAAGATCGTGATGATGTCCAGCAGGTCCGGCTCCAGCACGTCCATCAGATCCAGCTCCACCAAGTCCAGCACCACCAAGTCCAGCACCGCAAAGCAGCGGTGCATCCGTGATCGCACACACGTCCGGTACCCCGACAATCTCTGTCCCTCGCTCCAGCAAAGCAGCAGAAGCAGCAACCACTTTCCAGATAAAGCCACCGGGAACATGTATCTCGCTAATCCGAGACCATGGGGAATAACTAGATGGGGAGAGAGATCCTTCACGAGGAGGTGTGTGTTGTGAGGAGGAGAGGGGGGGCTTTTATAGGGAAGAGGGGGGCAACCAAGGGCCATGGCATGGCAGCCATGGTGGTGCCCCCACCTCTTCCACATTCATATGGGTGGAGCTCCCACTCCCATAAAAAGCCTCCACTCAATATTCCACTCACACATGCATTAAATTTCCACAAAATTTAATGCACGCTCTCATTAAATAAAACTATTTTATTTATTTTATTCAGAATTTTGTTAATTACATTAATTAACAACCATTCACATAAAACCCCCGTGCAACATTTCAATATCACATGCAGAACCAATTTCAGCAATTTCACTCGAAACAGTTTTGGTGTCTATTGAAATAATTCCAGCGCTTTCTTAAATCTTTATCTAAAAAATATTTGTTCCAAGTGGTGTCAGTATCCCTTAAGTGTGTCACCCTACGGTTTGTGAATAATGCAGACATGATCGAGACCCCTCTCCGATCAATAATCAGCAGCGGGACCTAGAGATCCGTACTGACTCCCACATATTCAACGATGACTCTTGTGATCGTGTGAACCTTTAACTTCATAACTAAATCCCTTTTTCTTGTGATATATTACATGTCCGAGATTCGATCATCGATATCCAAATACCTAGTTTGATCTCATTACCAACATGCACTCTTTTCTCGTTCCCATGATATAACATTCTAGTGATCACATCACTTGCTTGCAAGCTATTTCAATGTGATATCACCGAGAGGGCCCAGAGTATGTATCCATCATCGGGATGGAAAAATCACACTCTTGATCCATGAGCCTCAACATAACAACTTCGTAGCACTGAACCCACCTTTATAGTCACCCTGTTACGGTGTGACGTTTGATGTTATCAAGATACTCTTCTGTTGTTAGTGATTAACATGATCTCGTGGTCTAAGGACTAAGATTACTTCGTATGATGTTATAGAAATATAAACATAATGACTTTCATCGTAATGCTATACTTCGCATGAATGTTCATCACATAATTCCACCAATGTTGTGACCTCGTTATTAACAACATCCAATGTCTATGATCAGGAAACCTTGATCATCTTGTTAATCAACGAGCTAGTTTATATGAGAGGCATCACTAGGAACTTTGTATTTTGTTTATTAAACACACATGTATTAACGTTTCCAATTAATACAATTATAGCATGCACATAAACATTTATCATAAACATGGAATAAGATAATAACCACTTTATTATTGCCTCTCGGGCATATTCCCTTCAAACACAGCTGCCACAAAGTCATCCAGGAGGGGAGAGATCATATCTTGAGAAGGAGAAGAACACCGTTTCATTCTTCGATGATCTCTAGCCTCCACACCAACCATGCCATAATCATCTACATTGTTACTTAGGGAGGGAGAGCAATATTGGCACTTGTAATATTACGGTTTGATACTTTGATCTACCTTTAGTTTGTATTTGATTCGATATTCAACTAGTATTGTGCCTTGCTATGATAAATTTGTGATGATTTCCATTTGTAATACAACTATGCCTTTGATTTATCTTCCTCTCATGTCTAAGTAAATCCCCATAGGCGTGGGAGATGTAGGGGATTGGGAAGATGTGGTGTGCCTTCTTTAATTCCATCCATTCATGATCGTTGTAGTGTTTATTAAATGTGTTGACCATTGCCGTGGTAATAGGCAGACAAATCATTGAGACTGGGAAGAATTGGCCATGAGGACTTCCAGTTGGTATATGGTTTCTTGCCTATCCACTTACAAATAAGAAATATCACAATCACTTATTCGATTTTATTCATCCGGCACTTCCACAATTAGCATGAACCTTTTCTCTCCATGCCTAACTTCTCATCTACAGGCACTTCGAACACCTTCCTCATCTTTACTTTTATGTTATTTAATACTCATTTTTTCTTATGCAAGTTTCCTCTATTATTCACTCACCACTTTCCACCTTCAACAATTGCAGTCAATTCTCTCAAGACCGGTGACACCTTGAGTATGACAAAGATTCCACATAAAAACACTTACCTAGTCTCCTTATTGGGATCGATAAAAAATTGGAACTATTACTTCCACGAAAACATGCTCTGACAAATATGTGCATTTGCAGGCCATCAAGCTATTTTATGGCGCCGTTTCTAGAGAGCTAAGGGATAAGTGATGTTTCTTGACATATAAAATTGTTCACACCATCCATGATCTCCATTGAAGACAGAGGGACCATTTGATCTGGAAAAACTTTTTTACCTCTGTATATTGATCATATTCCAACTGAAAGACGCCTAGAATTTATCGAAAGATTTTCTAACTCACGTACTATAGACGTGAACAACTTGATTCCTTTGATGGCATACTTGACCATCACCTAGGGGGCTGAAGAGCCCGAGCTACTATTGGGAGAATATGGGAATCCATCTATGCACTTAATAAAAATGCCTATTCTTCGTCCTGAACTTGAAGGCCAAGAATTTGAAATATATCCTGTGCTAATTTATATAATGAATGAAATTGCTTTCACGGGAAAAGAAGAGGAAGATCCTAGTGATTAGTTGACGAAGGCCTATGACCTATGTGCTACTCTTAAACTAGCAAATTTACAAATAGAGTTTGTACTCCTCAAACTTTTTCGCTGGTCTCTAAAAGGTAATTCTTTTACTTGTTTACAATCATGACCTAATCATACTATAAAAAGTTGGGAAGATTTCATCCGAGAGTTTATGCATAAATATTGCTCATTCACTAAAATCATGAAGATTAAACGTAGCATTACCAACTTTCTTCAAACAGTTGTAGAAAACTTTTATCAAGCATGGAATAGATTTTATACAATGATTATGAATGTCCGGAACCATGGTTTCGATGAGCACATAATTATCCAATATGTTTATAATGGGCTTAATGACGATACAATGGAAATGATTGATTTGTATGCAGGGGGAGCTATTTGCAATTTAACATTACGAGAATGTGTAAAGCTTTTCGAGGTAAGTGTTGGAGATATGCCCAAGAGGAAATAATAAAGTTGTTATTATTATATCTTTGTGTTTATGATAAATGTTTACATCCCATGCTATAATTGTATTAATAGGAAACACTAATACTTGTGTGTTTTGTAAACATAAAGGAGTACCTAGTGAGCCTATTGTTAAGCTAGCTTGTTGAGTAATAGATGTTCATGGTTTCTTGATAATGAACATTGGATGTTATTAATAAAAATATCATATCATTAGGAGCATGATGTGATGGACACAAGCCCGTAGTAAGCATAGCATAAGATCAAGTCATTAAGTTTGTTTTGCTACAAGCTTTCAAATACATAGTAACCTAATCCTTTGACCGTGAGATCATGTTAATCACCATCACTGGATAAGTGCTTTGATGACATCAAATGTCACTTTGTAACTGGGTGGCTATAAAGGTGGCATTAGGTATTCTGAAAGTATGTGTTGAAGCGCATGGATCAAGAATGGGATTTGTCCATCCTAATGACGAATAGATATACTATGGGCCCTCTCGGTGGAATGTCATCCAATTGGTTCGCAAGCATGTGACTAGGTCACAAGGGATGTCATATCACGATATGAGTAAAGAGGACTTATCGGTAACGAGGTTTAACTAGATATGGAGATACCGATGATCGAACCTCGGATAAATAGAGTATCGTGCGACAAAGGGAATCGATATTGTATGTTAATGGTTGTTTTGATCACGAAGTCATCGTTGAATATGTGGGAGCCATTATGGATCTCCAGATCCCACTATTAGTTATTAATCCGAGAGGTGTCTCGATCATGTCTGCATAGTTCACAAACCGAAGGGTGGCACACTTAAGGTTCAATGTTGTTTAAAGTAGATATGGAATCTGAGTTGGAGACCAAATATTATTCGGAGTCTCGGATGGCCAGAGCTTCTAGAAGGTTCTATTCTAGGGTTTGGAAAAGTTTTCGGTATTTTGACCAGAGCTTCTAGAAGGTTCTAGAGGGCCACCAATGGGCCCACCACCATAGGAGGGGCCACATGGGCTAAGGGAATGTTGCGGGGCCCCATGGGCTAGCCGAACCAGGCCCAAGAAGCCGAACAAGCAAAGCCCCATAGGGATAAGATCAAATCCCTAGAAAATAGGAAGTTTTCTTTCCCCCTGTCCCCATGCACTGGCCCTAGGAGGAGGTAGGTCAAGGGGGGCAACTCTAGCTGCACCCTCCCTCTATAAATAAGAAGTAAGGGGTGGCTGGCCCCCTTGCCCATCCCCAAAACCTTATCCACCACCTCTCCTCCCTCTTCCTTCTTCCTGCTATGGCTTAGGAAAAGCCCTACAGGAATTCTCCTCCACCACCACCACCACGCCGTCGTGCTACTGGGATTTCGAGGGGATCTACTACCTCCGCTGCCCACTGAAACGGGGAGAGGAAGGTCTTCATCGACTTCGTACATGTGACCAAGTGTGGAAGCGCTGCCGGACCGCAGCGCCAGAAGGATTGTCTACATCAACCACTAGATTAGATCTCGTTAAGGCTTTGGATCTTCGAGGGTTAGTTCCCATCTATCTCGTTGCACTTATCTCGTAGATTAGATCTGGCTTTTCCATAGATTGGATCTTGGTTTTGTTTGTTCTTGTGGTAGAACTTTTTTGTTTTCCATGATATGAACCATATAGTAAGATCCTTGAATGATGAACAATACAATCCAGTAGAGGATGTTAAACCACAAAAAGGTATAATTCACATACCCCTAGATCTTATACATGAATTTAAAAAGTCCATGGAATAAAAAGGAATAGCTTCAGAACTTATTAAAGAAAATAAAACTGATATTCTTCAAGCCAATGTAATGGAAGATCAAATAAATCTTGTCATACAAAAGTTTAGATGTCAACAAAAGGAGTTTCGTGAGAAATATTATAAACATCCAATGACTGAGGAAAAGAATAGAAGAGTTAACCAAAGTCTTTGATGATTTAGGATATGCTACGAAGCATTTGGATAGATATTTGAGTATGGTCAAAACACAATGTGATCAAATAATTGAAACCCAAAATCTGATTTTGAACCAAGGAAATTTTAATACTGTTTCTACTAATATTATCACTAGACGTGGTACGGAAACACAGGAACCACAAGGGCCACCTTGGTGTAAAGAAGAATAAGCCTGCAAAGCAAGAGAGACTAAAGAGATGAGTCAAGAAGAAGAGGACTTAGTTGATCCTCAAGATGATATTGATTATGAAGCTCAGGAAGGAGAACTTGAGGCTTCTAAAACAAGAGAAGAAGAAGCAGGAGATAAACATAAACAATATGACCCGGATGCTGAGACGGTTGACTCAAGGGAAGAGGCAGATCTCAGAAAGGAACAAGAAGAGCAGGTTATCACTTCACGTGAAGAACATGTTGATAAGAAAAATTCAACAACAAAGAAGAAAACTAAAAAGCATGCTGAACCAACGGCAAAGGTAAAGGAGAAGGTAATACCCACTAAAAAGAAAACCCCTTTTCCTAATCGAGCGCCATATGAACCGGATAAATCACTTTATGATTCTTTTGCCAGAGCACTAGGAAGCCTTTGTTTAGAACTCTCTTTAACTAATGTTATTCAAGTTCCTACTTAAAAAGTTTATGTGAGATATTTTTAATAGAAAAAAGAAGGTAACTAAGGCTGTAGGAGTAATGGCAAGCTTTGGTGATAAGTTGTGTGCTAAGCTTGGGGACCTAGGTTAACCAACTATCTCTTGCGTAATCACAAAAACTAATATAGTTAATGCTCTTTGTGATTTAGGTGCAGGTGTTAGTGTAATGCCTTATTCTTTGTTTAAGAAATTGAACCTTGTAGAGTATTCTCCCACTTCAATCACTTTGCAAATGGTTGATAAGAGAACTAAACAACCTGTCAGTATGATCGAAGATGTCTTACTTAGAGTTGACCAACATGTTATACCCACTGATTTTATTATACTTGATGTTCCGGAAGATGACAAACGTTCAATCATCCTTGGAAGACCTTTTCTTAGCACTGCTGGAGCTAATATTGATTGTTCTAGTGGTAAGATTGTTTCCAATATCTATGATGATAAGATTGTTCGTTTTTTTTCAAAGACACAGGAACACAATGGCAAATATGTTCCACCACCGAAGCGTATCCAAGCGGTGAAAACCATTAATGAAGAGAAGCTTGAGGTAAACGCTAAAGACATGGAGATTGGTTGATAAGCTAACTCTCCTTAATAAAATGCTTAATGGGAGTCAACCCATTCTTATATAAGTTCTTATTTTGTGTGTGTCTTTATAAATTTGTTCAAGCTTTGAAACCTGCTGAGAATTTTTACCTTCGTGAAGTTTAAAGAAAAGTGAAAGGAAAGAAGATGGAAGAGTTAAACTGGGTTTAGACTGCGTAACGAGCAGCAGTACATCCAAAGCTGCCCGTACCGTCTGCCTGTAGCATCGAAGAAAATATAGTTGGAAAAATCAATTAATAAGTACTCGTAACGAGCACTGGTATGGCTGGAGGTACCCATACCGCCCGCCTGTACTAAACTTCGACGATTTTATTCAAAGCTAACTACGCTGATAGCAAGCACTGGTACATTCAGGATGCACCCGTACTGTCCGCCCGTACCAGACCCTCTAGGTTTGATCTCGAACCATAACCTTGAGCCAATGGTGACGACCACCGGTACAGGCGGGATGCGCCCGTATCACCCGCCCGTACGGACTACATTGCCAGTTAAAGGCCGACGGTGGTTGGCTCGCAGCCAGCCCCTTTCTTCTTCCTCCTCATTCTTTCTTTCTCTTTCTCCCTCCACCTCAAACCCTAATCTCCTAGAACCTTTGATTCTTGATTAATTTCCTATTTTATAGTGGGGGACTCTTCACATCAGTAAGTTTCTCATCTGATCCATGCTTTATTTTCTAAAATCCATGGTTGAATTCCTCACATTGACTACTTAGATGAGTTCATCATATTTTGAGATTATTTTTGATTCCTCATGTTAGGATTTGTAATCTCTGCATGTAATCATTTGTTTGTATGATATAAACTTGATTGCTGTAGTTTTCCTTGAAAATTTCATAGCATAGTGCACAACTCTGGAAGGATTTTCTGCTCGGGCAAGGGCTCGGGAATGATAGGGGCATCGGGCTCCATTAGGCCACCGCAGTCAAAGAAGAGGTGTAATGAGGCGGACATCTTGAGAGTCACCATGAACAAGGACTACGAGATGGTGAGCCAGACAGCATTTTACCCACTAAATGGGTAAGGCGTGAGTTCCTCTCCCACCAGGGTCTGTTGGAGGACTTCGAGCAGATGACCGTGCATTCTTGCATGGTCCTGTTCTCCCACTTCTCTGTTGACACCTACCATCTCACCACGCACGAGTTTCTGTCATCTTTTGACGATGATCTTGAGGCCCAGGAGCATAATTGTATTGTATGTTTTGTGCTCAACGGGAATCCCCATAGCCTTTCTTTTTATGTATGGCATTTTTTCGGGTTCTCTCATCAGGGGGAACTCGATGTTAATGACAATGTCCACATAGAGGCAATGCATTCTTAGGAGTAGATTTCTATCCACATGAACACCAATTTGTTTGTGCAAGAAGAGTGCCACTATATAGAATCCCACTATCCTTTATTTTCAAACCTTTTTTGTTAATTCTATTTTTGGGAAGGGAGATGTCGGGGCAATGGTAGGCCCAAAGATGAGCGTAATTCACATGGCTCTACATCCTAAGATGGACCATAACATAAAGTTGGGTGCTTTACTCATTCAGCACTTTCACCGCCAAAGGTCGGCTTCCTCGGGTGACATCAGCTACAGGGGCTTGGTCACACAGATCACCTATGCAAGCGAGCTTTTCATGCCCCAAGAAAGAGTTGTGGCCGGCTGTAAGATTCTAGATGATATCCACATGGATAGCACAAAATTCATGGGTATCTATAGGCCCCCAACACGCCCTCCATGCTTACTATATTTATTTCGAGCCTAATGATGATATCCACCAAGTTTTGCTTCCTTTTGTCCAAGATTTTGGTTTGCCAGGTAAACAAAGTTGGGTCCTCACCGAGGAGGAATTCTATCAAGCATTGATCATCTTAGGGAGGATTGCACCGCCGAAAGGATATCCTAACTAGGAAAACGCAACAGCTGGCCAACAGTAGCAGGAGCAAGGTGAAGAGGACTGGAACACAGAAGGATGGGATGACTATGGTTAACAAGAGCATCACCAACAACCTTTCCCTCATCACCAACAGCAAGGTATGCCTCCACTATAGCCATGATTCAACTATGTCCCGAGGAGTGAGTTTGACCAGGTGGTGCATCACATTGAAAATGTAGAGAATACGTTGCATGATGTGAGCGCCAACATAGTAAACCTCACCCAAGACTTCACCTCCTTCATGATCGACTTTCCAAACCACTAAACGAACTTCCCATACCATCAACGGCCGCACAGAGATGGCGACAACAATTGATTCAAGTTGGGTCAAGAGCCTAAGCTTGGGGAGGTTAAACTCCTCCCCACCTTTTGCATTCATATTTTTTGTTCTTATTTTAATTTATTTTGTTTTCATTCTAGTGCATGTTTATTTTCAATTTGCACTGATAAAAGAAAACCCAAAAATATTAGACTATCTTCTATCTTGACTTGCTTAAAGTTCTCTCGGTTCTCGTTGATTTTTCTACAGGTTATTTGCCTCTAGTGAGCTAACTATGAAGACGAATACGAGGAGTTGAGCCAACTGGGAGATGATGAAGCAAGAGAATGTATCACATCCCTATTTTCCCACTTCCTATAAGTTTATTCATGAACTTTTTATGTTTGTTCGGTTGCACCTGAGTTCTACTCCACGCATAGCTCGTTATCTTTTAGGACTCGAGTTCAAAATTATTGTCACTACTTTGGTTGATACTTATGACAATTACTATCGGTTAGAAAAACAACTCCTTGGATTAAATTCCAAATTCCTAAGAACAAGAGATAGTCTCTATTGAAAACTTTAGTGCCATGTTTTTGTCTTAAGGGCTTAATCTTAATAGTACTCAACCCCACATAGTGATCGTTGACTTGATGATACCTTCTGAAAAACAATTGTTTGATGAAGAAAACTTTTATGGCGGGAGAGGGAGATCCAAACCTGTTTTGATCAGCTATACTATTATAAAAAAGAGAGAAAGTTATATGTTAATCATGCACAACTTTGGGATGCCAACAACTCCGCTAGCTTTTGAACGATCTGTGGTATAACCCTGGATTTCGGCTATGTGTTGATGACATGAGTGGCATACGTGTCAATATATGGGAAAAAATATTGGTACTCTCAAAGGTTGTGCAAGAACTTGTAAATCAAACAATCATTGATCCTTGAAAGAGGAAGAAAACAAAGAGAGGAACTACCATAAAGATATGATTTGGAAATATTCAATACCTAAAAGAGCATTGGTATCACCTCACCACCTAAAATGAATAAATTAGAGTTCTTGGAAAAGAAGAGGTGTTTGATAGCCGCGATTATCAAAGTGGGTGTTAATGAAAAACTCTAAGTTTATCCTTATTTTGACATTTACTTGTGCACCCTTAATTTGAACAAAACCATCGTCACTTTAAAATATTTTTACTCTCACAAAAGAGGGACGCTGAAGAGAATTGATCCACGAGCCTAGCCAACTTTTTGCAGTCTCTTTTGAGTTTCAAGAACTATTACCTAGCAAGTTATTTGTGTTTAAGTGTAATTGTTCAGATATATTATGCTCATTTTCAAGGTTGCAGGATTAGAGACAACGAAATATGATACAACCTCGAACTTGTGAGTCTTTCCTTTCGACTCAATTTATTGCTATTACTCAATATAGCTTTGTCACTTGAGGGCGAGTAACAACTAAGCTTGGGGAAGTTGATAGCTCCAAATTTCAACACTTTTTATCATTGTTTTTCCTCTTGTTTATTGCCAGATTTTGCTGAAGATTACCCTTTCTACTAACGTTAACATTGCAATTAGTGAATCCTTTGTTTCCTGTGATGGTTTTCAGGCAATGAACATTTATGGAAGATCTAATAGCATTTATGGGATAATTGCACCAAAATAAGAAAATCTCCAATTGGATCCTCTTTAAGTGGAGGCGTTTAGAATGCATAACGATCACTAGTATGGTCGGGGTGCGCTTGTACCATCCGCCCGTACTGCCTGTTGGCGGCTCCATTATATCAATACAAGCAACTTTCGTGAAGAAGAGGGATGAAAAATAGAACACAACCTCCACAAGGTCATCTACAAGGGAAAAGATTAGAGATGGAGAAGGAGAAGAACACCATTTCATTCTTCGAGAATCTCTAGCCTCCACACCATCCACTCCACCATCATCGCCATTGTTACTTAGAGAGAGAGACATTGGCACTTGTAAAATTAGGGTTTGATATTTTGATCTACCTTTGGTTTGTATTTAATTCGATCTTCAACAAGTATTGTGGCTTGCTACGATAACTCTGAGATGATTTCCATTTGCAATGCAACTATGCCTTTAATTTATATTCCTCTCATGTCTAAGTAAATCCCCATAGGCGTGGGAGATGTAGGGGATTGGTGAGATGTGTTGTGCCTTCTTTAATTCCATCCATTCGTGATTCTTGTAGTGTTTATTAAATTGACACAATAATTATCTATGTTTGCCTAATGCTTGTTATCTAATTGAAGGGCCCAAGTAACATGATCCAGAGATCTCATTGGTATGAACTTGTATGCTAGCAAATTGGTGACCCCCCCCCCCCCCGAGTGACACGGCCGATATCAATCAACAGCTAGTACTACTCGTGGACAACAAGGAACCATCAAGATTAAAGCCTTGATCTAACCAGAAGACCTTAATTAATGTGCTGACCATTGTCATCGTAAGAGGCAGACATATCATTGAGACTGGGAAGAATTGACCATGAAGACTTCTAGCTGGTATATGGGTTGCTTGCCTAGTCACCTACAAATAAGAAATATCACAAAAACTTATTCCATTTTATTCATCCGGCACTTTCACTATTACCATGAATCGTCTCTCCGAGCCTAACTTCTCATCTATAGGAACTTCGAACACCTTTCTCATCTTTACTTTTATGTTATTTCATCCTTCTTTTTCCTTATGCAAGTTTCTCTATTAATCACTCACTACTTTACACCTTCAACAATTGTAGTCAATTCACTCAAGAACGGTAACACCTTGAGTGGGAAAGAAATGCCACATAAAAACACTGACCTATGCTCCTTATTGGGATCGATATAAAAAATAGAATTAATACTTCCACGAAAACATGCTCTCATGAACCTGTGCACTTGATAACTATTAGACGCCATATGTCATTTTTTGGTAATGCGGATTATTCTACTTGGATGCTGAGAACACTTCACTCGAATATTATACCGGCCTTTGCACCGATTTTCCTTCTTACTCTCGTTCATCTACCACTACAACACTGACAACTCGGTTTTTTGCTCCAATATAGAGCAACATCGGCTCTTTGGATAGTGTTGATGCCAATACTGGTGCTAAGGCCAGCATCTTTTTAAGTTCACGAAATGGAACATGTTCTTATGGTGTCCAGATGAACTTATTGTATTTATTAATTAATTGGTATAATGGCAGTGCCTTCCTCCCCAGCCGACTAGCGAAGCAGATCAAAGATGCTAGGAAACCACTGAACTTCTGTATGTTGTTGAGGAACTCCGGTAGTTCCATTCTTTCTATGGCATGGATGATACGGGGTGGCCCGATCTTCTCAGTAAGCGGATGGTGATGATGATGGTGGATGATAGATAACTAGTGCGTAGCTATGATCTCTCCCGCTCGATCCCTGATGCCAGCGCAACAGATCTCGAACCTTGTAGGATATTCACAACACCACACTCTTGCGCACGCAGCCGTGACCATGAATGGTAGTATGCAATCTACTAATTCCCAATGGAACAACAGATCACACTCAATTATAGTTGGCAGATTCAAACACAAGGTAATTCCAGAGGTTCTATGAAAGAAACAACTCCAAAATATTTTAACGTGGTCTAAACCCTAACTTGTGACGGCTAGGAGGTTTATATGAGGGCTGGGGCGTCCTCCCCTCTAAACGGGCCTAAAAGCAGCCATAACTTGGCCCAAACTGACTCGGTTTGACTCAAACTAATACATACCGACCCATATATGGGTTCAGCGTTATTGGCACGTAGTCCAAATGTCGTGGAACACCTCAAACATGTAATTCTTGGTGTGCCATCTCTCACTCTTGCTCATACGTGATTTCCTCATTGCCTCCTAGTGCGCATGCCTCCCGCTCGTCCCTCGCGCACTTGTTGATATTGGAAATCAGCGCTTGTCCTTCTTGCTGCAACTCTCCTCCTCCTTGCGCAATGCTTGTGTTATCAGTAAACCTGATAGTCATTATTGATTTGACTCAATATTTCCTTCTAGTTCAGGCAGTCAGAATCATCATAATCCATGTATATATCCTCATCATCCTCCCTTTCTTCATGAAAAGCCGTCCTCGGCTTTGGGTAAGCTGAAAGTGGGAGAAACAAAAAGAACAACGTGTACGCAAAGTATATGTATATATAACATGTTGTATTATTGTTGTTCACATGAAAAGTATGTCTAGTATACATCAAGCAACTTAAATTGCAGGTATATGTGAAGTACAAAGAATCGTGATCATGGTGAAAAACAACTAAATAGATAGTCATGTTCTTCAATATTAAATTCAGTTTTCTCAAAGAAGATCTATGATCAAATTTGTGAACAAGATCAAACCAATTCAATATGTCTGAAAACCAAATTGAATCATGACATGCTTCAACTGCGCTACTCTGATTATTATGAACATGATCATGTTGTCCAGTATGTAAAATGCAACTCAATTTGCAAATATCAAGGAAGTCTAAAGTAGTAACAAAACTAGACAAAGACTTTTGGGACAAACATAGTGAATATGAAAACTTGGGTCCTATTCTAGCAAGATTAGAACAATCAAACATAGGTAAAATTACTTGTTTGCAATATATCAACTATACCAGAATGTATTTCCATAATATCTGGAACATGAGCTATTGTCCCGTAGCAAACATTTTGTGATGTATGGATGAAAACAACATGTTTCAGTTCAGTGATTCTATCACAAGTAATGCATATGTGATCCACAAGAAAATTTTCATGCATGCTATATTCACCAATCAGATTGAAAGTGAAACAAGGAGAATATGTGCTATAATTCAGAAATGAAATTTTAGAAATCTTATCCATAGAACAACTCATACTCATAGGTTCATTTAGCATGATGGAATACACAATATCAGCAGTTGGTATTCGAGCAAGTATTTCCTTATGTGTTATCAGTACCACATGATCAGAATTTGAATTTGGTAAACTATCACATGGTGCTGAAACAGTAGTGCAAGGAAAATCACAAGGAGGCTTCAGTAAAGGAATAGACTCACAATATGTCGCACATGTTGGCTGAAGCTCCAAATCAGTACCAATGTCATTAACAAACTTCTCAGCTGTAGTAGGTACTACGACATCCTCCTCAAGTAAAACTACCAGATCGTGTGATGCAGGTTGTAAAATAGGCGGCTCCCTTTCTTCAAAAGCAACCTGCACATCACAAGATACAACACTAGGAGTAGACATGATTACGTTAGTAGACATGTTGGAACCCGAGCTAGCAGCAGGAGTAGCGGGTTTCCGAGTATTAGAACCAAACGAAGGTGTACTTGCTGGTTTGGCCGATGGTGTAAACGGAACAGCAGCTGGTGGCATGATAGTGGGAGGTATAGATCTGACCGAAAATCTGCTAGAAGATGGAAATCGAGCACGTGATTTTGCCTCTTCAGCCAGCTGGGACTCGGCCTCTCTAGCATGGTGCAGCAGCTCGTTCATTGTCTCATACTTGTGATAACGCACAATACTCTTGATTTGAAGCTTCAAATTGTTGAGGAAACGTTGCATCGTCATCTCTCGTGATTCACGAACATTAGCATGCTGCATAAGCATCTCCATCTCCATGTAGTACTCATCAACTGTCATTGTGCCTTGCCTCAACTATGTGAGCTTGTCAAACACAGAACGCAAATAATTGGAGGGAACAAAACGATCCGCCATGATGGCCTTCATCTCACGCCAATCCCTCACGGGAAGTTCATTGTCGTTCCGTCTATTCTGCACAATAGCTTCCCACCAACGCAAAGCGTAACCATCAAATTCTGATGCAGCAAGTTTGACCTTCTTGTCTTCTGGGTAATCAAATAAACGCCGGAGCTTTTCAATCTTAAACTCCCAAGTAATATAATCCTCAGGATCAATCGAGCCATTGAACGAAGGAATTGAGAACTTGGGCTTTCCCAAACTATCATCAGCTGGATTGTAAGCACGCTGGGCACGTCCAAGAGGAGCATACCCACGGCCATATAGAGGAGTAGCCGCAGGTGCAGGGGGATTTGCACGTCC
Organism: Avena eriantha; assembly: GCA_910589775.1. Lineage (NCBI taxonomy): Eukaryota > Viridiplantae > Streptophyta > Magnoliopsida > Poales > Poaceae > Avena > Avena eriantha. The sequence continues at coordinate 462,483,146 of OU342742.1, forward strand.
CCTGCCACGATGTGGAGCAGCATCAGCCACACTCCCCTCATCAAAGTCCTCAAACCCATCATCATGTTGTGCAAGTCCGGGCTGGAGTGTTGCCTGAATTGCCTCAATGGAACGCTGCAAGGTGGCAAAGTTGACATTCATAGCATTTAGCCGCGTCTGAATATTATTGATGGCTCCAGTATTATTCTTCGCAGCATCTTGTATGTCGGTGATATTTCTATCAACAGACTCTCTCCAAGTAACAAGCTCCTCCACCTGCTTTTTCTGTGACACAATTTCATCATCACTCAAAGACATGATTAGTAAGTTAGTGCAAAAATCAAAATCAGTATGGTGGAAACTCTCACAACTCACTCGCAACTGAAAAGAAAGAAGATCTTAGCATTCCAAAGTGAATAGAGATGCTCTACCAAACGTAATCAAAGACTGATGCACTGAAGTGATGAAGTGAATATCAAAGGTATAGAGAACGATCACAGGGCACACAGGTTATTTATGGTGGAGCTATAGGTATGGTATCCTATCTACACCGCAAACAAGTCCTAGTGCTGATCGTATGACATAGACCCACGGAAACACACACGGTGGAGATAAATGGGGCAATTGCAACTATAAAAAAGAGCTCAAAAAATTAAGGTATGTCGGAGGAATGCTCGTGTTGCAATGCACAAGGAGAGACGCTAGCAATGTCTCAACGAAACAGGCACAAGATTGCTAACTTAGCAGCCCGCAGAACACTAAGCATGCTAGTCTCGTAGAATGATAGATAACTAGTACACAAGTAGTACAGTCGCCAAGTAGTACACAACTAGGACCCTTTACTTGGATCGGATCTGACGTGATGGTAGCGGAAAAAGATGGTGGAAAACAACTAGAATAACTAGAAAAAAATCTACGAAGAACAGATCTAGATCTAACCTAATAGAGGAACTCGACCAACAACTATTACTCGAATACGATGTAATCTAGGCTATGGCAACTCTTTTTGTGGGGCTTTTTCTGTATAGGATGAAAAACACTCTCTAATCTATGGATGGATTGTGGATTGCTTACCGAGGCAACGAGGAAATCTGATACCAAGATGATACGGGGTGGCCCGATCTTCTCAGTAAGCGGATGGCGATGATGATGGTGGATGATAGATAACTAGTGCGTAGCTATGATCTCTCCCGCTCGATAACCAGCGCAACAGATCTCGAACCTTGTAGGATATTCACAACACCACACTCTTGCGCACGCAGCCGTGACCATGAACGGTAGTATGCAATCTACTAATTCCCAATGGAACAACAGATCACACTCAATTATAGTTGGCAGATTCGAACACAGGGTAATTCCAGAGGTTCTATGAAAGAAACAACTCCAAAATATTTTAACGTGGTCTAAACCCTAACTTGTGACGGCTATGGAGGTTTATATGAGGGCTGGGGCGTCCTCCCCTCTAAACGGGCCTAAAAACAGCCATAACTTGGCCCAAACTGACTCGGTTCGACTGAAACTAAAACATACCGACCCATATATTGGTTCAGCGTTATTGGCACGTAGTCCAAATGTCGTGGAACACCTCAAACATGTAATTCTTGGTGTGCCATCTCTCACTCTTGCTCATACGTGATTTCCTCATTGCCTCCTAGTGCGCATGCCTCCCGCTCGTCCCTCGCGCACTTGTTGATATTGGAAATCAGCGCTTGTCCTTCTTGCTGCAACTCTCCTCCTCCTCGCGCAATGCTTGTGTTATCAGTAAACCTGATAGTCATTATTGATTTGACTCAATATTTCCTTCTAGTTCAGGCAGTCAGAATCATCATAATCCATGTATATATCCTCATCAATGGATCTTTGTCGGATACGCCTCTATGCCTCAGCTTGATACAAGGAAACCGAGTAATTTACTAGCCGGTACACCAAATGTATGTCGCTAATGTGTCGCTAATGTCATCCAAAAGACTGTGACTCTCCTTGGTTTTAATGACCACATCGTCGACATACACCTACATATGTTTTTCCAATTTGATCATGCAAACATTTTTGTATGAATCTTTGATATGTGGCACCTATATTTCTTAAACCAAAGGGCATGGTACGATAGCAATAAGCCCTGTACAGGGTTATAAAGGCCGTATTTATTTCATTTGTCGGGTTCAAGGGTATCTGGTGGAGTCCAGAATATGCATCTACAAATGATAACAGTTCACAACCAGCATTGGAGTCGACCACTTGATCGATCCGAGGTAAAGGAAATGGATCCTTAGGACAAGCCTTGTTCAAGTTCGTGTAATCAATACACATATGCCATACTACTATGACATTAGGGTCATCTTTCTTCTTCTGGACCAACACTGGATTTGATATCCAGTACAGACGAAGAACTCCGATGATGAACCCTACTATGAGCAACAGAGCTACCTCATCCTCGATAATCTTCCTCTTATTTTCGGCGAAGTGGCGGAGAGGTTTATTCACCGGCCTTGCATCCGACTTAACATGCAATGAGTGCTCGGCCAACTCCCTTGGAACACCTGGCAGGTCATGTGTCCACCATGCAAAGATATCCCGATTCTCACCGAGGAAGTTGACAAGCTCGCTTTCCTATTTGTAAGTTAGGCCGGAACCGATGGTGATGGTACGCTCGGGGCACTCTACATCAACCTGGATCTTCTTGGTATCCTTTATCACTTGGAAGGCCACAGTGCCATGAGGGTTACTCATGGTCCTCATACCCATCCGAGTTGACAGTGCTCAAGCTAGTCCACCTTGAATTGGCTTATTCTATTGGTCAATGACCAATGACTCGGCCAATGAGTAGCCAATCGTGGCACCCTCCATAGATCTCTTTTAATTTACCACAATGGTGATGAGACCATTCGGACCTGACATTTTCATCTCCAGGTAGCTAATATGAGTGGAGGCCATGAACTTCACCAATGCCGACCTACCGAGTAAATCATGGTAGGATCTAGTGAGGTCAACTACCTAGAATAGCAAATTCTTAGTTTGACAATTTTCCCTGGTGCCGAACAAAACATGAATCTGGATCTTGCCCATTGGTTCACATGACACTCCCGGCACAATGCCATGGAATGTGGTCTTGGTCGGCTCTAGCATGTTTTCCTTTATGTCCATATTATGCATAGTTTCTCAGTACTCAGTATGTTGATACTGCTCTCATCATCAATGCGAACCTTGGTGAACTTCACATTTATGTCGGGCCCTATGAATGTCGGGTACAACACCAAAGCATACCCTCCTGGATTCGGCATAACTTTAGGATGATCTTTGACTCTCCAAGTGATCTCCTGATGTGAACAATACATGAATCTCTGCATTGCCGGCATAATGCATTCATCACCATCTGCTGCCTCTGTTGACAATGCTTATCCGTTGCCTCAGTCACGAAGACCACATAGCTTTGGTGATGTTACAGATACACATTCCGGCCCGCTTTGATGTTATTACCATTGTCATTGCCTTGATATGCCACCTGATTCATAGCCTCTCTCCTATCTGAGTTGTCATATCTCGGTTGTGCGGTTATTTCTTGAGTGTTTTCTCCTATGAGCAGTGGTGGAGGAGTTAGTAAATCCCACTCTCCTCTCCTGGCACACAGGAACTAGCTGCACTGCCGAGTTGTGTGATTTGTTGGATTGCTCTGGTTTGGAGTACAAGGCCGATCAAGCATCATTTCGAAGGTGTACTTTGGCCTTTCCTGCCAATGCTTGTTTTGCTCTCCCTACTGCTCTTTTCCATCACCTTTTTTACCCCATTTGCCATTATTATTTTGACGCTGGCTATTGCCTGCATCTGGCTGATCTTGTGTCACAACTGTCACTTGGTTGGACCCATACCAGTAATCCGGCCTATCATCTCTTCTCTTTCCATGATAATTGTTGCGATCATGTCGCCTAGATGACTTGGCTCTATCATGAGCCTAATGTGTGACACCCCCGGTATTAAGGCTAGACAAATCCCAGACCTCCGTCTGATATAAGCCTAACCTAAATCTCAGAAGCATACAGAGAAAGGATCGGTAACATTAAAATGACCCTACGACACAAAAGTTATTACATCAAGCTCATAACTGAGCGAAGGACCAAAATATTACAAGTAGAGGTCACTGACCATAAACATCAAACAACGGAAGGAAAATTATGCTATTAAGTATAGCAAACTTAACAAATGGCCTAAGAGGCCTGAAGCATAACGATGACGTCCCAATCCACAGATTCCAGGCTGCTGACAGAGAACCCCAAACTACTCGTCGATGTCGGTGCCGTAATGAACTCATCTTCTATGATAACACTTAACTACTGCAAAAGTATGAACAAAGCAAGGCTGAGTCCAGGGTGTACTCCGCAATACTTATGGCTGGTGGGGTTACTTTGCATAAAGCTAACTTTCTTTGTAAAAGAGAGAGGAGAAGCTCGACTAAGAGAATATTTTAAGAGGGGATAAGAAAATGATATCACTAGCTTTGATCTTCTTTTAATATCCACCAAATCTTGTCATCTCAACCTACCAACTACGATCACCCCCTCGATCCCTGAGGAAGCATCCTTAAGCACACATTACTTATCTTGCCAAGTTTTACGATTAAGTTATAGTTCTTTATGATCATCACGTCCGTTCCCAAGTCATCCAGAACCGTGGACACGGCTGTTCGAAAAGATTAATAACCCTGGAGGGGTGCATAACTTTACCAACACGTACCAACCGACTCTTAATGCCACTTAAGATTAGCCCTCTTCCTTGGAAGGCCGGCAGAGGGTGATTGGACACGGTCTTTGCCTTGATTTCGCCGAGACCATGAGTCACGCCCTAAGGAGATGCCGCCATAACGGGTAAAGTCATGAAGTCGGTCCCTAGAGATGTGAACAGGGTTTGAGATTATGGAGGCCATGCCTCTCCCATTCCCTGCCACGCTTACCTACCTGTATGAATGCACCTCCTCCGCCTCCTCCGAGAACAACCAGAATGCATATGTCGAATGGAACGCCCGAACTATGTGCCTCATGGAATCTACTAGGCAAGGTAGTTGGTCGAGGGGGTTTCTAGGCCCCCGTGTGGCGGTACGCTCGTCTTGGTTCAAGAGGCAAGAACTCAGGTCCTAGTGGTGGCAAGTATGGGACTGCAAAAACCACAACCCACCGTGGCCTCCCATACAAGCCTTAGCATGTTAAACTTTCATCTCTGATCATACCACGTCATCCTGTCATACTAGGTTCATTCGCAGCTTTGATTCATCAACCGGATGGACCAGCGGTGACAGCTAAGCTTGGCTAAGCACAACATATATAAAAGCTCTAGCGAAGCTCATACGCCAAACCCTAGTTATGCTAGGAGTAGTGGATCAGGGAGTATAGGCTACAAAGGTAATATGGATCAGATAGGATTACTCTATCTATCGATAAAAGAGTTTGGAATCCTATGCACATGGCAAGAATGAAATACTTTGGAAGATAGGATTTTATCATGTGTGGGGTTATGCTTGCCTTTGCCTATTGATACCCAACTATAGATCTTCAGGGTTCATTAGATGGACTTGTTCATCGATAACCTTCAATGTTGTTGATCTTGGTCTTCAATCTTGGACTCGATATCGTTGCTCACATCAACTCGGAGGTCTACCGAGAAGAAGCAGACACACTGGAAAGAGAAACGACAATCAACACATGGCATAGATGCAATGCTCAAACAAGGATGATGATATGACAAGTTAAATAGAGTGGAAATGTAACCCTAAGGCATGTGTGGCAATTTAAGCGGGGTCCGAGGGGTACCAACCCTAATTCGGAGAAACCCCGGATGCATATGAGAGGGGTTATTTTGTTCTTCTAATTAAACCTATCATGTAAGTTGCTTAAAAATGCATGTGTACGAGTCTATTGTGTAGATCTCATTTTTCTGAACATTTTGATATATTATTTGTATTTTTCTGACTTGAAATGAATTAGTTACGATTTTCCCAATTTTAATCTATTTTAAATCATTTTGAAACAAATAAACATTTTCGGAATATTTAAAATATTTTTCAACCTGGACCCACATGTCATATATTTAATCATCTCAGAAAATATTTTTGAAAATGATTAAATTTCTTACAGGTAGGGCCCATAGGGATTAATAATATTCTAGAAAATAAAAACAGAAAACATTTAATAAAATAAAAAAGTATTATTGCCTCATGCTGATGTCAGCATGACATTAGCAATGGGGGAGCTCGCTGGTGGTGGTCAAATCCGGTGATTGCGGACACGCAGGGCAGTGAGGAGGCACATGCTAGATGCGGAATTGCGCGCTGAGTCGAACAAGGGCAGCGCCGCTAACTTTTGGTCGACGGAGCGGCGTGCGCGACGGCATCTGACAGCGGAGCTCGGTGGCTTACGATGGGAGGCCCAAATAGGAAGCGAGAGAAGCAGGGGAGGGTTCTGGCATGATCAATAGCTCATCATGGTTCTCGTGGGTTGGTCAATTCGAGCGGAGGAGGTCGGTGGCGACAACTATGTCACGGCGGGGCTCATCGGAGGCCAGGACGACAAATTTGATTGCAGGTGACTATGGGATTCATGACTTGCGTGGCTTGATGAGGACGATGAAGGCGACATGACGCTTCCCCTATGCTACTCCACAGAGATCGGGGCGGTCGAGAACGGCAGGGCTGGATGGTGCCCGAGTGGCTAGGGTTTCAGCGAGAGAGGGATAACGACAGAGGGGGCTAAACGGGTATAAATGGGGACGTGGATAGAGAGGAAGAAGCGTTCATTCTTATCCCTGCGTCGAACGGCCACAGCGGGCATCTCGGCGCGAGGAGTATCGACGGCCGGCGGCGGGACACGCAGGAGCTTCGCTCCATCCTTCTATCCAGAGGAGGAAGAAAAGAAAAAGACGGCCTAATGGTTACGGGCCAAGATGGGCCGGAAGCTAGGCTGGCTGGGCTGAAGGAAAAGTTGCAGGGGAGAGAGAGATGGTCGGCTGCGGCCTGGATTCATTTTTTTAGCAAAACCTTTTTCTAATTCTGTTTCTCCTTTTCCATTTGTATTTTTCACATTCAGATATTTCTCAAATATTACCAAAATACCAGAGGGTGTATAAAAGTATATGAAAAATTGTAGGGGCCCTTTTAGTCAATTTGGTCTACACACATTTTTGTACTTTTCAAAATTCAAGCTATTTTGAATTGTTTTGAGAGAGGGAGGAAACTAGGGTTTTCGTGTTTTCTTCTTTCTCCTAATGCAATATTTATCAAACCATGATATGCTCATGATGCACAAACAAACCCTAAATACAATTAGTATAAGTAGGGGTGTTAGAATTCTACCCCCCTTAACAAAATCTCGTCCTGAGATTCCTAGGTAGGAAGATAGAAGGAACAGGGTTACACTAGACTTCAATGATCTTCTCAAAGAGGTTGATCCATGCCACCATTATTGAATGAATGAAGCGCTTCATTTCTTCAGTGTAGCTACACACACTAAGGAAGAGAGGAAAAGACAAAAACCACAACTGAGTATCTCATGGTCAACTCGTGGATAGATGTTTCATAACATCTCTGGAGCCAACAAGCATGAAACACGTCAAGGTAAAGGAGGAAACAAAAGGAGAAGGTTTCAAGGTGTTGGATAGATGGTCTTCATAAGGATTGAGACCATGGAACTTCAGAAGAGTTTAAGCTTCTAAAAAGGAGAGCGTACAAAACACGACGACGGACTTCGAGAGATGAAACTCTACTAGACGGCTTAAGTAGAGCTTCTAAGGATACAGAGATACGGATAACCAAGTTGTTTAATTACTCTTGATACAGAATGATCACTCTTCATTCAACTGGAGGTTAAGACAAAAAATTATTTTGGTGGAGAGGACTCATAAGAGTCAGAAGGAACATGTAACAAGAGAAACTTCTGATTATCAAAACCATAGTCGCTCTTCGAACATGTTAGAGAAACCGAAGGAAACTCTTTATTCATCCAGGTCTATCAAAATCTTGCCATAGATCATGATATCTCTTTACACCACTAAAATGAATATATAAGGAGATTCTTGATGACATAAGGAAAAAGAAACTTCATTCTCAAACTTCAATTACTTGGCACAACAATACGCTTGCCAACCTAAAAGGGTCTGGAGGATCGACCGAGAGACATTTAGCAACTCCACTTTAAATGTTCTCCTTGATGTTTGAGAAAGCAGACACCAAGTAAAGGTCAGACTTCGGTATAAAGGAAATCATAAGAACAAATCCTATAACATGTCATAGAAGATGCCTCATGAGGAGTGGTTGTTATTACTGATTCAAGAGTGTATGACAATAGGCTTTCTGACTGATTTTGTCAACCACGACATCAATCTTACCGGATTTTCAAAGAGACCTATGTCAAAACCCTTGATGAACACTAACCATCATTGCTGCTTGAGATTCAGCTTTGGTTAAGTTAAGAGATACTTCAGGCTCAGCATATCTAAATAGAAAGTTTGCAACGTTTGCCACAAAGGTGAAGTTACTAGATTCTCAAGACATCGACTACATTGTAAAGCTCCAAGAGAATGAGCTAGGTTGCGAAACCCATGTATTAGCAAGTTATCAAAAGATAATTGGCTCTACATGATTTGATTGCAATGAAACACAATGCATCCTTATTGTTGGGAAAACATTTAGGAGAATATTGAAGTTTTTAGAAATTCTTCTCTTCCATGACAAATCAGTTAGTGGCTTAGAGTGCTTAAACAATATTCTCGAGATCGGTGGGTATCAACCTACCATATCAACAATACTTCGCACATGCTTGAATGACTTGAAACAATTCTTGAGGAGCAAAGATAACTCTTCTCGAATCCACTACGACAACTTTCAACTTTTGCACATGAATCAAAGAAGGTTACTTCTAACATCCAAAACACATACTTCGAGATAACACGAAGATGGTTCTCAAAAGTTTCCAACATTAATGTCAATTGTTCCACATGAATCCAATCTAGCGTGGGGAAGATAAGGATATCATCGATGGGCTCAACGACAAACTTATCAAAACACTCCAAGAAGATGGACTCATATACTATACGAACATGACATAGATATTGGTCAGACCAAAGAACATGAAGATGTACCTAGGTGAAACATCACAAATAGATACACCATTAGGATAGTCCCTGGGACTGAGCTTGATTTGACGATAGCCCGTATCAAAACAAAGGTGGCGATGATACCATTTCCATGAAGGAAACACTATCTTTCTTCAACACGAACAAAACTAAACATCCCATTAGAAGGAAGAAAGTAAAATGGAGCTTTTTTCTTACAACTCTCCAAGTTGTTGTTTAAACTCAACCAACTAGTTCAGGATATCAAGTACGGATCCTTGGAGAAGGGAGCAGTTCAGAGAACTGGCTTGCTCAAGAATGTGATAAACACGGTCAGGTGGCAACATGGCAATACTTCTAGTAGACATATAGAATATTACGAACCACCGATATGTCACATAGTTCAAGAGAAACCTTGCTTGGTAAGGCAAGTAGACATAGTCTCAGAGTTTCGGCACGAGCCTAACTCTTCGACCGAGGAGAGTGCACCAGAATAACGGACTTGACGACACAATCATCCTCCGCTTAGTGATAGGTTAACCATCACGCTAAGAATGACACAAATGTCCTTGTTGATGTCTAAAGAAATAATGATTGCTAAGAATCTCAGATGGCCACATTATTACGCACACACATCATTCTCGAGCGCGAAAGCTCGGCGGAAGGGTGGGTAAATATGTGTAAGAGCATCACTTCATTAAGGGAATCATGAAACTCAGCACGACCTCTTAGTATAAAGGAGTGTGATACTTTAAGGTGGAAGAAAACAAAATCTAATCTATGCGTCTTGATCTGTGGATTACAACACTTTGACCTAGTCCTAGAAATGACGAGGTACTGGAGTTTGTTTCTCCTAGACATCCCAAAATGGTTTCTCTAGATAGACCACAAGAGTATCTTACATCGGAAGACATCGATACACTTTTACTACTTGGCTACCAATTGGTAGACAAAGGCTACCAAACAACAAGGGAAAAGGAACATGCTCAGGATGTAATCCCGAGATGTGGATGCATAAGCCAACAATCTTCCGAAGACCAATGCAGAAGAGGGAAGGTGTGGCAGAGTCACGATTATAGAAGTGAGACTCGTGAGGAGCTCTTTTGTCGTGATCTATTTGGTTCCATTCAAGAACATCTGCCATAGCCAGTGGTAGGGGAAGTCCGTTGTTTGTCGTAATTTAATCACAACAATAACCGCAAGCCTGAAGGCTGTACTAGAAGGTACTAGCCATCCTGAGGTAATGTTTGAACATTAACAAGAGGGATCAACAAAATGGATCTTGGGTTAAAGGTCAGCTTCATGTACAAGATTCTCAACACCAGAATCTAGCACAATCCCGGATCTTTGGTTCAAGTCCAAGGGCTAAAATCCAAGAAAAGAGTAACTACTATCATAGTAGCACATACGGTACTAAAAGATGGTAATCACGAGGTAGCTTCCAAGAGAAGAAACGACTTCTGAAGCACCCAAACAAATGAAAAGGAGGCACATGAGGTGAAAGGAAACCTCGAGACCTAGAACAGAACACTGTGGAACCATCAACAGAAAGTTTTGGGCCCATAAGATAGAGAGATCATGATGGAAAGGAATATCTCAGCTGAAGAAGAGAAAAGGGAAACAAGGAACACACACACAACTGACTCTAGAAAACACAACACTAGGTCGTCTGGTTGAGAAACGACATGCCAAAAAGGCACCTAAGCTTTGAAAGGTGAGACGAGATAGCAAAACTTTTCAAAGTCAAAGTAAGATAAGATGACCCAGAGTTAGAACGAAACTAGATAAGGAGAAAAAGAAGCATACCAGAGTTTTCACAAATAATTTTCAACTTTCAAATAGTTTTCACAAGCACTAGACTCAACATCGACCAGTAGAAAGGTTTTCCTACAGTCGGTACTGCTCTGATACCAAAACCTGTGACACCCCCGGGATTAAGGATAGACAAATCCCAGACCTCCATTTGATATAAGCCTAACATAAATCTCAGAAGCGTACAAAGAAAGAATCGGTAACATTACTGTGACCCTACGACACAGAAGTTATTACAACAAGCTCATAACTGAGCAAAGAACCAAAATATTACAAGCAGAGGTCACTGACCACAAACATCAACCAACGGAAGGCCAATTATGCTATTAAGTATAGCAAACTTAACAAGTGGCCTAAGAGGCCTGAAGCATAATGATGACGTCCCAATCCATAGATTCCAGGCTGCTGACCGGGAACCCCAAACTACTCGTCGATGTCGATGCCGTAATGAACTCATCTTATATGATAACACTTACCTGCTGCAAAAGTATCAACAAAGCAAGGCTGAGTACAGGGTGTACTCCACAAGACTTATGGCTAGTGGGGTTACTTTGCATAAATCTAACTTTCTTTGTAAAAGAGAGAGGAGAAGCTCGACTAAGAGAACCTTTTAAAAGGGGATAAGAAAACGATATCACTAGCTTTGATCTTCTTTTAATATCCACCAAATCTTGTCAGCTCAACCTACCAACTAGGATCACCCCCTCGATCCCTGAGGACGCATCCTGATGCACACATTACTTAACTTGCCAAGTTTTAGGATTAAGTTATAGTTCTCTATGATCATCATGTCCGTTCCCAAGTCGTCCATAACCATACACACGGCTTTTCGAAAAGATTAATAACCCTACAGGAGTGCACAACTTTACCCACACATACCAACCGACTCTTAATGCCACTTAAGATTAGCCCTCTTCCTTGGAAGGCCGGCAGAGGGTGATTGGACACGACCTTTACCTTGCTTTCGTCGAGACCATGAGTCACTCCCTAAGGAGATGCCGCCATAACGGGTCAAGTCCTGAAGTCGGTCCCTAGAGATGTGAACAGGGTTTGAGATTACGGAGGCGGTGTCCTCTCCCATTCCCTTCCACACTTACCTACCTGTATGAATACACCTCCTCCACCTCCTTCGAGAACAACCAGAATGCATATGTCAAATGGAATGCCCGAACTATGTAACTCATGGAATCTACAGGGCAAGTTAGTTTGTGGAGGGGGTCTCCAGGCCCCCGTGTGGCTGGACACTCGTCTTGGTTCAAGAGGCAAAAACTCAGGTCCTAGTTGTGGCAAGTATGGGACTGCAAAAACCACAACCCACCGTGGCCTCTCATACAAGCCTTAGACTGTTTAACTTTCATCTCTGATTATACCACGTCATCCTGTCATACTAGGTTCATTCACAACTCTGATTCATCAACAGGATGGACCAGCGGTGATAACTAAGCTTGGCTAAGCACAACATATATAAAAGCTCTAGCGAAGCTCATACGCGAAACCCTAGTTATGCTAGGAGTAGTGTATCAGGGAGTATAGGCTACAAAGGTAATATGCATCAGATAGGATTACTCTATCTATCGATAAAAGACTTTGGATTCGTATGCACATGGCAAGAATGAAATACTTTAGAAGATAGGATTTTATCATGTGTGGGGCTATGCTTACCTTTGCCTATTGATACCCAACTATAGATATCCAGGGTTCATCAGATGGACTTGTTCATCGATAACCTTCGATGGTGTTGATCTTGTTCTTCAATCCTGGACTCGATATCGTTGCTCACATCAACTCCGAGGTCTACGGAGAAGAAGCAGAAACACCAGAAACAGAAACGACAATCAACACATGGCATCGATGCAATGCTCAAACAAGGATGATGATATGGCAAGTTAAATAGAGTGTAAATGTAACCCTAAGGCATGTGTGGCAATTTAAGCAGGGTCCGAGGGGTACCAACCCTAATTCAGAGAAACCCCAAATGCATATGAGAAGGGTTATTTTGTTCTTCTAATTAACCTTGTCATGTAAGTTTCTTAAAGATGCATTAGTATGAGTCTATTGTGTAGATCTCATTTTTCTGAACATTTTGATATATTATTTGTATTTTTCTGACTTGAAATGAATTAGTTATGATTTTTCCCAATTTTAATCCATTTTAAATCATTTTTTAAACAATTAAACATTTTTGGAATATTTAAAATATTTTTCCAACCTGGACCCACATGTCATATATTTAATCATTTCAGAACATATTTATGAAAAATATTAAATATCTTACAGTTAGGGCCCACAGGGATTAATAATATTCTAGAAAATAAAAACAGAAAACATTTAATAAAATAAAAAGGTATTATTGCCTCATGCTAATGTCAGCATGACATTAGCAATGGGGGAGCTCGCTGGTGGTGGTCAAATCCGGCGACTAGGGACGCGCAGGGCAGCGAGGAGGCGCGCGCTAGACACGAAATTGCACGCTGAGTCGAACAAGGGCAGCGCCGACAACTTTTGGTCGGCAGAGTGGCGTGCACGACGGCATCTGACGGCGGAGGTCGGTGGCGTACGACGGGAGGCCCAAATAGGAAGCGAGAGAAGCAGGGGAGGGTTTTGGCATGATCGGTGGATCACCGTGGTTCTCTTGAGCGGGTCAATTCGAGTGGAGGAGGTCGGTGGCGACGGCTATGTCACAGCGGAGCTCGTCGGAGGAAAGGACGACAACTTTGATTGCGGGTGACAGTGGGCTTCATGGCTTGCGTGTCTGGATGAGGACGATGAAGGCGACACGACGCTTCTCCTATGCTACTCCACGGAGCTCGGGATGGTCGGGAATGGCGGGGCTAGACGGTGCCCGAGCGGCTAGAGTTTTAGCGAGAGAGGGATAATGGCAAAGGGGGCGAAACTGGGATAAATGGGGATGGGGATAGAGAGGAAGAACCGGCCATTCTTATCCCTGCGTCGAACGGTGATGGCAGGCATCTCAGCGCGAGGAGGATCGATGGCCGGCAGCGGGACACGCGGGAGCTTGACTTCGTCCTTCTGTCCAGAGGAGGAAGAAAAGAAAAAGATGGCCGAATGGTTGAGGGCCAAGATGGTCTGGAGGCTGGGCTGGCTGGGCTGAAGGAAAATTTGCAGGGGAGAGAGAAATGGTCGGCTGCGGCCTGGATTCATTTTTTTAGCAAAACCTTTTTCCAATTCTGTTTCTCCTTTTCCATTTGTATTTTTCGAATTCAGATCTTTCTCCAATATTATCAAAATACCAGAGGGTGTAGAAAAGTACATAAAATATTGCAGGGGCCCTTTTAGTCAATTTGGGCTCCACACATTTTTGTACTTTCAAAATTCAAACTATTTTGAATTGCTTTGAGAGAGGGAGGAAACTAGGGTTTTAGGGTTTTCTTCTTTCTCTTAATGCAAGATTTATCAAACCATGATATGCATGATATTCTCATGATGCACAAACAAAACCTAAATACAATTAGTATAACTAGGGGTCTTACATAATGTTCTCTGTTTGGCTCAGCCAACATAAGCAGCGACTGAGTGGGGTCACCTAACATGTAGATATCTGCAATCCTTATTGTCTTGGACAATGTTGCCGGCATATCCCTTTGTAACATCTACAAAAGAACGCTCCCATGTCGGAAGCCCTAGGCAAACCATGCTATGGCTCGCGATTCAACAATCCCCTCACAAGAATTTCGCATTGTACTCCATCTCATCAAGAATTCTCTATCAGTTTCATTATCTCTCTGCCTAAACATGGATAGCTGCTGGGGACTATTTGGCCTCTTATATGTGCTTGTGAAGTTACTGACAAAGGCCTCTCGTCAAGAATACTCTTTCAGTTTCATTATCTCTCTGCCTGTAAATTGTTTAACCAAACTCTTGTGCACATATCTCACTTCCCACCTACGGTTCCCTTGTGCGACATGCACCACTGTGACAACCAATTTCCCGAATTTGTGTTGTCGTCATATGTTTTAGTGCCCCTGGGCAACTAGAAGTTCGACACCAGTGGTTCTCTCATAATCCGAGGTCCAAAACAACTTGGACTCAAAGGACCTTGTTGCTCAAGGATTTCTAACTGATAAATTCTATCTAGCTTGTACTGAGCATCATTTGGTGGCAAATGAAGATTCCCAAGCTGGGACCCAAGTGGATTCTCAAGCATTTGGTGCTCATATATCGGGTATTTGGCATTCTCCATAGCCGAATAACCATAATTATAATGGTTCATCCTCGGGTCAGCACCTTGATGCTAATACGGTTGACCAACACTCCGTTGCTGCCGAAGAAGAACATGTGCTAAATTCTGGCTGTCAACTGCCCGCTGAGTTGTGGCCATGCTGGTTTTGATTGTTTTGGCCAGCATTGTCATGCCCAACATGGGTCAAGCTCATCAAAAAAGGTGACACATCACCAAATAAAGCCTTGGGCAAATAATATGAGTAGATATCTAGTTGAATCCATCTAAACATCCTTTGCAGCATTGTAGTGGATTCAAAGTCCTGAAATCTACACTCGCAGCGTTATCATCAATCCTCACACGCTTGTGCCCTTCTTCATGCACGACGATGCTCCAATGCTTGTCCATTCCGTGATGAGTACATCCCATCTATTGATACAAGAATTGTACCTATAGCTACACCAATACAAGGACCTATCACTCGAGCTCATGCGAAACAAGTTAACTATCAGGTACTTTTCTTTCTTGGAACTATTCCTCACATACATGAGAATATGATGTTGCCTAAATCATATGTGTTTGTTACTCTTAGGAATGATGGACATATCATGGACGAGAGGGATAACCATTGGAACATGATCATGCATGGAGATGGCAGCAATCATGTGAGGATTGAAGAGGACGCCACAAGTGGAGATTTCACAAGTTTGAAGCCACCATAATGATGATTGAAGAATTGGACAAAATATTCAAGAATATTACTTCATAGAATCATATATCTTAATATATTTCTACGTCACCTTTATTTTGGGGCCAAGCCCATGTTATTTTCGTAGGAATTAAAATAGGCACTTTTTAGAGTCCGTATTAGAGGGCAAAAAGACTTCTAGGGTTCGGTTCGGCCACCATACCTATGGCTGGCCGAATCCCCACATTTTCCTCCTTAAATTCCACTATAGCCGTCATTTTTAGAGTCGGATTTTGTTTAGACTAAAAGTCAGCCATCATTGCAACTTTGCCAAGGCTTGAGTGTCACAGCGACCTCCTGTACTTCGCACCTATTCAGGAACCCACCTTATTCAATAAATCTTGCATCTATATCCGCAATATCTTGATTGCAATATTAGTTCTTACTTGTTCTGGATTTTAGGTAGGGATTGATACCCTCGCTAGTTAGGACAATTATGCATCTACAAGATAGGTAACCTCTAGGAAATTGGCCTAGTGATTGCATTGGCGCTCGTGCTTGCACATGTATTCGGATCGTCAAGCCCGAACTCCACCCAAATCGACTATCACCATCGCATCGAAAGATTGGACACCTTTGCCCTATCAAGTGGTATCAGATTTTAGGTTGCTTGGTGAGATTTATAGTTTTTCCTAGTGTAGATATGTTTTACATATAACCCACAAAAAAGCCAATAATACAATTAGAGTTAGATCTATCCCATCACAATCGAAAACGCTAGAAAAAGGGCGCCCTCATGGGAGTACGCTCCACGCTGACGCTGCTGCCTGCACGTGGCGGGCGCGGAGTGCCTCACGCGTTGTACCAGCCTTCTCCTGTGCGACACGTGGTGGATGCGGAGAGGGTCGTGGGTCCTTTTTTCTCTTCTTTTTGTAGATTTGAACGTGAAAACTGTGATATCTTTCAAAAGGAGAGTCCAAATCGATATCCATTTTCACAGCCTTGCTAGTCATGTCCAGATCTTCAAAATAAGATCCATTGTTGATATGTTTCGAAGAACATTTTTCTCGTACTGTCGTTGATGCGTAGGTTGAACTTCCTTTTGGTCTAGTACACGGTGCCTTAGTTCGCAGTGCACTACGTGGTGTCCAGGCAGTGCACCTTCCATGCACTGCCTTGTTGTTCTGTGTTGCACTGCCTTAGTTCGCAGTGCACTGCGAGGTGTCTAGGTAATGTACTACGCACTGTCCAGGCAGTGCGCCATCCATGCACTGTCCAGGCAGTGCGCTTGTTGTTCTGTGTTGCACTGCCTTAGTTCACAGTGCACTACGCGGTCTCCAGGAAGTGTAGTACGCACTGTCCAGGCAGTGCGCCGTCCATGCACTACCTTGTTGTTCTGTGTTGCACTGCCTTAGTTCGCAGTGCACGGCGGGGTGTACAGGCAGTGTGCTACGCACTGTCCAGGCAGTGCGCCATGAATGCATTGCCTTGTTGTCCTGTGTTGCACTGCCTTAGTTCGCAGTGCACTACGCGGTGTCCCGGCAGTGTACTACGCACTGTCCAGGCAGTGCACCGTCCATGCACTGCCTTGTTGTTCTGTGTTTCACTGCCTTAGATCGTAGTGCACTACACTATCTCCAGGCAGTGTACTACGCACTGTCTAGGCAGTGCTATGTCCATGCACTGCCTTGTTGTTCTGTGTTGCACTACCTTAGTTCATAGTGCACTACGCGGTGTCCAGAAAGTGTAGTACGCACTGTCCAGGCAGTGCGCCATCAATGCATTGCCTTGTTGTCCTGTGTTGCACTGCCTTAGTTCGTAGTGCACTACACGGTGTCTAGGCAGTGGACTACGCACTGTCCAGGCAGTGCACCGTCTATGCACTGCCTTGTTGTTCTGTGTTGCATTGTCTTAGTTCGCAGTGCACTGCGCGGTGTCCAGGCAGTGTACTACGCACTGTCCAGGCAGTGCTATGTCCATGCACTGCCTTGTTGTTCTGTGTTGCACTACCTTAGTTCGCAGTGCACCTCGCGGTGTCCAGGCAGTGCACTACCTCGTTGTACTGCCTTGCACTGCCTTCGGTCGTAGTGCACTACATGGTGTTCAGGCAGTGCACCGTCCATGCACTGCCTTGTTGTACAGCGTTGCACTGCCTATGGTCGCAGTGCACTGCGCGATGTTCTTGGAGTGCACGGTCCATGTATTTCCTTGTTGTACTATGTTGCACTGCTTCCGGTCGACAGTAAACGAGTTGTACCGCTCGTGCACTATCTTATTGCATTGCGTGGAACTTCCTTTCTTTGCGTGCACTGCATGAGCAGCTAGCCACGTGTCAGGCTGCCGCGTGGCCGGAAATACACGCGTTGCCAAGCGGCCGGGTAATACGCACTGGTGAAGTTCCACAAGCCACGTGTCGGGTTGTCGTGCGGCCAGAAATATGCGCACTGCCGAGCGGCTAGAAACGTGCACGTTGCGGCCGAAACACGTGCTTCCTAAAGGGCGCGCTCCCGCTAGTCGTCCTCCATCACAATCTTCGCCTTGCATTGTATTTTCAGTTTTGCATCGTTGAATCTGTGTGTGCATCGTCATGTTGAGTTGCAAGTCTTAGTGTCTCGTCCCTTAGAGTTTCAAGTTCTAATCACATTAGTCACCGCCACCATGCTCGCTGATCACCGCCATTTCCATAAACCCACCAACATATTTCGCCGCCATATACTTCTACAAATATAAACCCTAGTTGTCGCCATTGCCTTCCTACCGCAACACGGATCCGATCAGTTTCGTATTGTGGCACGAGTCCGAGTAGAGTTGTTATTCCCTTGTTATTTCGTTTCTTTGCTTCCATATTGTTCCATGCTGTAATCTAATTCCCTGAGTTAAAGTTCTGACCGCAAGTCAAGATGGAGAGAAAAAAAAGTCTGGAAACGCCTCCGAAAAAGGTTTCTGGCTATATTAGTTTTCGGCCTTGGGGATCACTTTTCTTCATCGGCTGTTATAGCGACTTCTTTTGGCACCTGCGTGCTTTCCAGAGCACGATAGAATTTTTTTAGACCCCGTAGGTTAGTGCTAGACACTCGCCATCATAGTGATTTTGGACATCTTGGTTCTCTTTTCAAAGCACCATATCATCACACCATTGCTTGTTGTGCCCTGTCTTGACATCGTTAGTGCTCTAGGCTCGCGTCTCTAGTACGGTCTAGCGTAGGACCATGTCGGCGTAATGAAATCTGGGGCCCGCCGCATTGCGCCTTAGCACGTGGGCCAGGACCCACCGGGCAGAGCTGATGTGTAGCCTAGCTAAGAAGGGCCTCGCGAAGATAGGAGCACCGAGTGTTTTCGTAGCACGTATGGTTTCGCCATGAGAAGCCTATAGAGACTAAGTATCAGCTATGTTATAGGTACCTATGTGTGAGACGAATGCTACAAGACGTGCCTCGATCCGCCAGCCGGTCCCGGACAAGGAGGAAAGGATAACGACAAACACAAGGGGGTCCTGCACCTGCCGCGGAAGGAGGGCGAGGGCACTGTAGGGGCAGTGAGGCCTAGGAGCAGCCTCGATCGAGCCCCAGAAGGACCATGGGAGCACCCCTCCTGGGCCAGGCACGGCCCACGAACTAGAGTTGACTGTGCCTGACAAGGCGTGTTAGGCACAACCTTGGGAACCGGTGATGCATCAACATTGTTGGACATCATCATGACGTTGGAGTCCACTGCAGCGTGACAATGACAGGAGTGACAGCTCGGAGCCTGAGCTTTCACTTGGCCATCGAGTGCATTTGAGCACCTCCCCTAGCCATCCATTGGCCACATGAGCTGCCTACCTGCCTAAAGACCACGTGGCACCCTATAATTGAGGCCCGGGAACGCCCCGGATGGTTCTCCATGCCGGCCCTTGTGGTGACCCCTTGGTGTATCAAAGGAGGCACCTGG
This sequence comes from Avena eriantha, assembly GCA_910589775.1. Classification (NCBI taxonomy): domain Eukaryota; kingdom Viridiplantae; phylum Streptophyta; class Magnoliopsida; order Poales; family Poaceae; genus Avena; species Avena eriantha. The sequence continues at coordinate 462,502,828 of OU342742.1, forward strand.
CCACGAGGAAAGGGGTTCGGGGACCAAGAACTCGAAAGACTGGGGAGCTTAGAGGGACACACCGAGAGAAAGAGGGAGAAAGCAAGGAAGTGAGCAAAGAAAGAAAGAGGAATCCTGGGGAGTGTAGAGGCTAGAGAAAGCATCTCCCTGGCACCGTAGAGGGTCATCTTCTTGTATCTCGATCCATCCGAGATAATCCACCAAAGCAGGACGTAGGGTTGTTAGCTGAAGGGTGGACCGCATGTGTTTGTTCTATGTGTGATGTATGAAGTTTTGACTTTGTCTGATTCCTTCATCCGGATTTGGTGATAACCGGAATATGCCTCAAGAAAACATAGGAGTTCTGAGCCTGCCGTAGAATCGATAACTTGATCAATTCTAGGCAGAGCGAACGGATCTTTGGGACAAGCCTTGTTCAAGGCAATAGAATCAACACACATCCTTAAATCAGTGGTGTCCTTTTTAGGGACCATTACAAGATTGGCTAACCACTCAGTGTGGATGACCTCTTCTATGAATTCGTCTAGCTCGATCTGGGCTAGTTTCTTAGCTATTGCCTTACGCTTTTCATCGCCGAAACATTGTAGGGACTGTTTGACGGGTTTAGCGTTCGGCTGTACATTTAGAGAGTGCTCAGAAAGTTCCCTAGGTACTCCGGTCATGTTAGATGGCTGCTATGCAAAGATATCTTGATTTTCTTGGAGGAACTTGACGAGCGCGCTTTCCTATGCGCTATCTAGTCCTACACCTATCTGTGTCACCTCCTTATTTGTCGCGGGCATCTCGGACGGATCAATGGTCTTCTTGATCTCCTGGTACTCCTGGGCATGCAGCACGGCTTCAGGAAAGGCGGCATTTCCGTCCTCGCACTCTCGCGCCTTCTTCGGGTCTCCTCTGATCGTGATCACGCCTTTTGGACCTGTAATTTTTATCATATTGTAAATATAACACAGACGAAAGCCCAGTAAGCCGGACGTCTGAATATAGCGTGGTATGCGCTCTTGAACGGGACCACTTCGAAGGAAAGTGCCTCCGTCCGATAGTTCTTTGGAGTTCCAAACGTAACATCCAAAGTGATCTCTCCCAGGGAATTTACTTTACTTCTTGGGACAACTCCGTGAAAGATCATAGAGCTATGATTGAGCTGTGTCTCGGAATCCGCATCCGGCGTAGCGTTTCAACATACAAAATATTGATGCTGCTGCCGTCATCCATGAGAGTCTTGGAGAAACCATAGCCGTCAATAAGTGGATTGATGACTATGGCGTATTTTCCTTGCCTGTGCAACTTAGGTGGATGACCAGCACTGTCAAATGTGATTGCCACTTCCGACCAATCCAAAAATTGTGGGACAGCCGGAATAGTTGCGTTGAGCTCATGCAGCATTGCTTTCTTAACCTTAGCTGGTTGAGACCCAAGGAAGGTAATGTAAGTGTCTTTCTTCGTTGGGAAGTTCTTCTTTCCATCCAGATTGGGATTTGAAGGGTCAGCTTCCTCCATGTCGGAATCTTCCTTGGTCTCCTTCTCTTTTTCAGGATTCTTCTTTCCCTTCGTCCGCTTAGCCCTGTAGCCAGCAGTATCGTCTTTCTTGATGTCGTCATTGAAACGACACTCGGTGTTTGTGTGAGACGAGCCCCCACTAGCATCTAAGTGAAGCACACATGGGTTATTGGCAATGTCGGCCCAGCAATAGGTTTTGCCGGGTTGTTGGTCTCCTCTACCTTGGACTCTTGATGTCCCAGGACCGCTTCCACGGCCACCACCGCGCCCTCCTCGTCCTATAGACCCGAAAGTAGCAGTGACCACTGTCATTTCTGCATTGGGATTTTCTTCCTAGGTGTTTTTGCGCTTCTGAGCTTGTTGCTTTGGTTATTTTGCCGATTGTGGCACAGCTAGGGCGTTTAGTAATCCCTCTGCATCGTCGTCAGCACCTGCATACTTGCTCGCTATTTCTATTATTTCTCCTAGATCAGTGACCTTATCGCACTTTAAGCGATGATGTAGTAAACAATTTGGGTGTCCTGCAATGAAAGCATCAATCGCAGTTTGGTCATTTACTCCTTCATAGGAGTTCGTGGTGTCGATCCATCGTCCGAGGTAATCTCGGCAATTTTCTCTGGCTTTCTGGGTGCAGCGCTATAGGTCTCCTACCGTACAGGGCCTCCGATATGTGCCTTCGAAATTCCGAAAGAACACGCTTTGCATGTCATACCAGTTGTGGATGGTGTTCTCCGGAAGTTCATTGAGCCATGATCATGCTGTCTTCCGCAACATAAGTGGGAGATATCAGGTTGCGACAAAGATGTTTCCGCCTTTGGCAATGTAGGAGGCCTAGAAAAAAGCCTAGAGCCAAGTATCTGGCCGGGCCACACCGTCATAGGCTTGAATGTGTCTTGAGATACCAAATCCTTTCGGCAAGTGTGTTTGTCGAATTCGTGGGCCAAAGCATTTTGGATCCATGTATATATATCATCCTTCTCGTAGGGTCGCGCCTCTATGTTAGAGTTGATCCGGTGTCCCGGGTCACTTGGTGACAGGGAACACTGTGTTGGTTGTTCGCTATGGCTGCGGTGCCTTGGAGCCGGACTTCGGCTTCTGCCACCACCTCCTCCGCCACGACGCCCTCCTTGGCCTCCTTGAGAGCCGTTGTGATGGCTTCTTGGTGGAGAAGGTGGAGCGGGTGGATTGTTTCTGGTTGATCGTCGGTCTCCATCCGAAGCGTCATTATTCCAGTTCCGAGGAGGGTCTTCATTGCGACGAGCCCCCTGACGGCTTGACTCGGCACGGTGTCCGTCGTTCCTTCGCCCGTTAGTCCCACTACGATGGGGTTCAGCTGGATGGCTTGTGTGTCTAGGAGGTGGCATTCTGTCATGGTCCTCATCCCGACGTTTCTCTTTATCTTCTTCCCTGCGATCATTCGACTCTCGCCAGGGCAGATTTCTCGGATACAATGCAGCAAATGCTTCCTGATCTGCAGCCAGAGAAAAGTTGCACCAGTGACATGCGGTTTTGTGGTGCTGCCCTGAAGGTCTTGAGTAGCTGTCTTCCCAACGGTCAGAACGGTGATGGTGTTCCGGAACCCGTTGGGGCCTTACGTCATTCCAGGTCGGATCCATGTGACATTGGTCAGATTGAGAGACCAGTTTTCCGCTCCCGGATTTCGCGACCTTCTGCTGCTCCAGAACCTTGGTGAGTAGGTTTATGCCCAATCGGACCTATTCTGAGCCTGGATTATTTTCCAGGATATCTCGAGCCGCGGCAGTGTTTTGTACTAGTGTTGGGTACACTAGATCTTCCTTGTTGTCGAGCCGAGGCATCCCTGGGTCGCCCTCAAAGAGAACCTTGTGGACTCCTAGAAATTGATTGTCACGCTTGTGTCATTTCTGGGTCTTCTGATGCTGCAGAGAGATAAATTTATCTGCAATATCTATGCGCTTCTTCTCTTCCTCGATGTTGTTGGCTTCATCCAGGAGTACTTGGCGATGCGCTTCTTGGTCCTAAGCCCTTTCTTCCAGCTCGTCAGCAGTAAGTTCTGTAGCTGTAGGGATAGGTGTAGTTAACACATCATCGATGAGTTTACGGACACCTGTAGTGACCACGTGTCCATCCACCTAAGCTTCTTTGGGCTCTTCTGGGATAAGTGCTCCATCTGAGTCTTCCTCATATTCCTCGAAAATCACATCCTCTGTTGGAAGTTCTGCTGCCGAGGTCTTGTTCTTCTTGTTCTTCTTCTTTTCCTACTTGGCAGCGCTGGTAGCAAAGACGGCTTTGGGTCCGTCTCCTGGAGTCAAGCTCTGATCGGTACTTTCGGACATCTTGATGTCAGGATTGTCTCCGAGATCCATGTCTTTCCGCGCTTTGGGAGAGTTTTCTCCAGATCCTTCGTCCATAGCTTCTCCTTCTTTTGCAGCTTTGGAGTTAAACTCCTCTTCATATTCCGCGGAGAACTTTCGGAAATCGGCTGACGTCATCGAGTCATCCAAAGATGCCGGTAAGTCGATGTTTGTCCTGATCGCCTTTAGCACCAAGTCTTCATTGTGTCCTGCATCGGCAGAGCCGGATCCGAATCCAACATATCTGACAAAGTGCGACGCGTGTGTCCTAAGGTAGTTGAGGCTTTCCTCGTTGGCTTCCTCGAAAATTCTGATGGTCTCGAGAACCTCATCCACGTTTGCACCTTGCAGCATCATGCGCCTCAACGTATTCCTCAGGAAAGGTTGGTCTGTTCCGGCATTAGCAGAGCCGTAACCAAGGTTGTTGTCTTGCTCCTCCTGGATTTCGACCTCAGCGGGTAGATCGATCTGGGATTCGGCCTCGCTAGGGAGATCCACTCCAGATTCAACTTGCACTGCAAGTTCTTCTTCAGGTTCAGCTTTCTCCACTATCTCTGCAATAGGTGCAGGATGGGTGAGATTAGGGTTTTCTGAGACTCGGAACTCTGTCGCCTCTGCGGACAAAGTGGACCCAGAGATTTCTCCTGCCTCTATCGTCACCACTGGGGTGGGTGGGGCAGGTTCAGTGAAACCAATGTATACATTGATCTCGCCAAAAGACATGATGGCGTAGGCAGTCACGACCTCCCTAGCCTGAATCCAGGTCTCGTCAAGAACGATGAGAGGCACGTCGCTGGCGTAGAGGACGCGACCGACGACGTTGGTCTCGCCGATTCCGATTCTTGCAGATTCAGCTCGGAACGCAGATACGAAGCTCACTTGCCCCACGGTGGGTGCCAACTGTCATCGGATTGATGAGAAGTACGCCATGAGGGGGTCCTCGAGGCGTGTGGAATAGAGGGATATGAGACATATGGTGTTCTGGGATGGTGAGCACACAAGTTTACCCAGGTTCGAATCCGCCGGCTTTGGACGGATCCTACTCCTGCTAGCAATCCATTAATATGGCAGAGCCGGAATATGGGTTACAAGGGTTTCGCCTGTGTGAGTTGAGATTGTAGACTATTGTGAGGGTGCCCTAAAGGCTTACCCTAGGACAGCTTATATAGATATCCGGCCTAGGGTTTACAAGAGAGACCTATCCAGCTATGACTAAGAGTTGGTTACAAAGTACATCTTGAACTACAAGTAACATAACAGGCCTATGTCGGTAAGTCTTCTGGGCCTTCCTATAGCCGGCCTGGACTCCGTCTCTTCTCCCTGACTAGGCTGCCCGTGAAGCAAAGCTCTAACCCGAAGTGGGCCACCCTGGTTAGTGAGGTACAATGAGGATACTCAGAAAGTATATCCCCAACACCTAGGGGCCCGACCTGTCTGACAGATGGTTAGGCTCCAGACTCGGGAGGTCCTCCATCCTACTTGTACGACCAATCCTGTTGTGGTGCCTAAGCCAAATCTAAAGATGAGGTTGTGCATCGACTTCACCGACCTGAATTGGGCTTGCCTGAAAGATCCTTTTCTGCTTCCACGAATCGACCAGGTGGTGGACTCCACCGCTGGGTGTGACCTCCGATGTTTCCTTGAAATGTTCTCGGGCTACCATAAGATCCAAATTGCCGTCGAGGACGAGGAAAAGACAGTGTTCATAACTCCGGTGGGGTGCTACTGCTATATCTGCATGCCCTTTGGCCTCAAGAACGCTTGGGCCACATTCCATAGGGCTATGTGCATCTATATAGCCCCCAAATGGGGCGCAACATGGAGTCCTACATCGACGACATAGTGGTTAAGTCTCTTGACAAATCCACCCTAATTGAACACCTGCGGGAAACCTTCGAATGGTGAACTTGTGCCTTAACCCCAAGAAGTGTGTCTTCGGCATCCCTTCCAGGAAGCTCCTTGGGTTCCTGGTTTCACACTAGGGAATCGAGGCTAACCTGGACAAGATCAAGGCCACAGAGGACATGCAACCTCCCCGAAAAATAAAGGACGTGCAGCGCGTTAATGGGTGTGTCACGGCTTTGGGGCGCTTCATGTCCCTCTTGGGAGAGCGTACCCTCCCATTTTTCAAGCTGCTGAAGAAGAAGGGGACCTTTTAATGAACCCTGGAGGAAGAGCAAGCATTCCTTGACCTCAAGAAATACCTATCCTCTCCCCCATCCTTGTCTCTTTGCGGCCCAGAGAACCACTGCTCTATGTCGCTGCTACCACTCAGGTGGTTAGTGCGGCTTTTGTGGGGGAGTGGCCAAAGGGACCCGGAATAGATGAACTCATCAGCAAGATAGAAGCCCTGACTTCCTCTTCGTAGGGGGAAGTAGAGACCTTGCCCATGCCTGAGGGTCCGAAAAAACAAAGGATACGGGGCTGGAGCAGCGCCCTGTCTACTTTGTTAGCACAGTGTTACGAGATGCCCGGGAAAGGTATCACCTGGCACGTCATATGCTACTCGGAGTCCTAATCGCTTCCTAAAAGCTACGACACTACTTCCAAAATCACCGCATCACTGTTGACAGTGACTATGGATTGGAAAGTGTCCTTCACAACCCGGAGGTGACTGGGCGAATCGTAGAGTGGGCAACTGATCTATCCGAGTTCGAGTTTGACTTTTCCCTTACCAGATCCATCAAAAGCAAGGCCCTTGTTGATTTCATCAATGAGTGGACTCCAACACCCTACGAGGAAGTGGAGGAATACTCCAGCCTCCCGGGAAATGAAGACCAAAGAAAGTGGATCATGTACTTCGATGGCTCCTTCGGCTACCGCCGGGCTGGGGCGGGAGTTGTCATTGTGTTCCCTTCCGGGAGCAACTTAAGTATGTGGTCCACCTCGCCTTCAAGGATGAAGGGAAAAGCTCCAACAACATGGCGAAATATGAAGCCCTACTTGCAGGGCTACGAGCCGCTGCTGGCCTCGGCATAAAATGGTTAGTGGTGCGAGGTAACTCGCAGCTGGTGGTTAACCAAGTCATCAAGGAGTGCGACTACCTGCAAATGTGTTCCTATGTTGATGAAGTGAGGCGGCTGGAGTGCCACTTCCGCTGGTTGCAGTTAGAGCACATTCTGCGGGGAGAAAACTTCGTTGCGGATGAGCTTTCTAAACTCGGTGCGCAAGGAGGTCTAGTTCCTCCCAGAGTTTTCGTTGAGAGGTTGACGAAGCCTAGAAATGGAGCCCTGCCTATCAACCCCGCAAGGATCACCATGAAAAGGAAGCCTAGGAAGGGTCAGGCCGTGATGCCCGGCAAGGACCCGATCTCGGAGAAACATGTGGTGGAAGTGGTCGACGATGCCTATCCACCATGGGCGGGGTAGATCTAGTGCTACCTTAAAAGCTGGGACCTACCTAAGGAGGACAATCATGCCAACCGCATTGTGCAATAGGCCACCATGCACTGCCTCGTTGACAATGAGTTATACTGCAAGAGGGAATACCGGGTTAAACTCTGCTTTATCTCAAGAGAGCAAGGGCAAGCACTTCTGGCCGACACCATGAGGGAACCTATGCGAACTAGGCTGCCTCATGCGCGCTGGCAGGAAAGGCCTTCGGACAAGGCTTCTACTGGCCAATGGCCCTAGCAGACGTGCAGCATTTGGTTCGCACATGTGATGCCTGCCAGTTCCACGCCAAGAGCATCTGACAGCCCACGCAAGGTTTATAGACGATCCCAGGCTCATGGCCGTTCATGACCTGGTGGCTGGACATCGTTGGAAAGTTTCCTAGGGCGGTCAGAGGATACGAGTACTTGATGGCCATTGAAAAATTTACCAAGTGGGTGGAAGTGGAGCCGATGCAGGCAGTAACCGCACAGGAAGCTATAAAGTTCATCCCAGGAATTGTTTGCCATTTATGGGTGCCTCACAACATCATTACCGATAACGGCAAACAGTTCACCAACAATTCCTTCAAGGCATACTGTGAGGAGATGGGCACCAAGATTTGTTACGCTTCTGTTGCTCAGGGGCAATAGACAGGTGGACCGCACGAATGTGGAGGTGCTTCGAGGGCTTCAAACCAGAATCTTCGATCGTTTCAAGATGAGCGGACAAAACTTGATTGAAAAACTCCCAACGGTCCTGTGGGCCCTTCAGGCAACACCTAACTAGGCGACCAGCGAGACACCGTTCTCCCTTATCTACTGGGCGGAGGTCGTCCTACCAATGGAGCTCAAATATGGATCCCAGCGTGTTCGCCCCTACGATGATACCATCCAGCGTGCGGAAAGGATCGACGATGTCAACTTCTTGGAAGAGGTACGTTGTCGACCAGCGGTGCGACAAGCCCATTATCAGCAAAGTTTATGCCGGTATCATAGCCGGCGGGTTCGACCTCGTGAACTGGAACCTATGGACCTAGTACTCATGCAAAGGTTGTACACGAAGGGAATGAACAAACTGTCGCCTAAGTGGGAGGAGCCTTACCCGGTAGCACATCTAACTAGACCTGGCGCAGTCTAGCTAGAATACGAGGATGGTCAGCCCATGCTGAATTCCTGTAATATCAAGCACTTGCATAAGTACCACCTCCGCAAGTACTACCCCTAAAACACCAAACCATATGAAGCACGGTTCTTTTCAAACACTTTAAAAAAGCCCGAGAATAGGATTTCTTGGCAAAATTGGTGAATTATGTGCGCACGACAACCAGGCGCATATAAGATGTCATGGGAGTCATATAAGCCACCGTAGAAAGCCCAGGAATAGGAGTTTTCTCGGAAAAATCGATGAATTACGTGCACACGACAACCAGACCCATATAAAGTGTCCTAGAAGTCATATAAGTCGTCGTAGAAAGCCCGGGAGTAGGAGTATTCCCGGCAAAAACGACAGTACCGCGGTACGGGGTCTGGCCAACCCAGTGTAAACCGCTGTAACCCCGAGGCATTGCCACACTCCTATCAATGACAAGATTCTGCAATCAGAACCTCCTAGAGCCAAAAAATATGAGAACCTTGTCATTCTTAACCTCAAAACAATGCAGGGAGTAATTGAAGTTGAGGGCGGGTAGGGGGCTTAGTGTGGGGGATGCCTCGATACACCCCGCTTGTTGTTCCCCCACTCAATTCCAACCTTCCTGCTGCTAGTGAGGGAGTTGTCTTATGTAGGGTCAAGATGCATCCTGGTGCCTACACGACATGCTTCGTTTTTTAAAAGGACGGAAGGGAAGCCTACACGACACAATAAAAGGTAAAAAAGTTCATTATTATAGACTGATTGCACAATAAGGGTGTTCTTTTCAGGAAAACCAAGGGGAAGCATGCGCTAAACATTATGCATCATGCTTCATCCCCGCTAATACAGCAACAATACACGGGGAAACAACTTTCTCCGCACCAAGATGCGCTAGCCCATCGTCAAAGGGCTCCACCAGCTCTAAGAAGGGGAATTTGAGCGCTAGGGCAAACACGCAAGGGAGGATAAGCTTGGCGGTGGCTGCTGTGATGCGTCCGCCGTCTTCTTGCAGCACCTCATCCACCCTCTGGGGCAGGGCCTGGAGCTCTGTCACCAGGCAATCGAAGAACGGAATGAGGGATGAGACATCTATCCCATCCACGACGCCTAGCTGCATGTCCATCATGTGCATTGGGATCAAAGAGGCACGTGCGATACCGGCCAGTGCGCTAGTCTTGGCACGGTAGAGGGCCGAAAGCTGATCCAACCCTCTGGTGCAGTCACGGTGTGCTACCTCAGCTTCGTCTCGCGCCTTGCGAAAATGCGAAATCTGGTGGTCCTGCCGCGTGACGTGCTCTTTGGACTGCCAGGCGAGCTCAAGCGTTTCATAAAAGGTTCTTCTGGAGAACCGCCTCTTGGGTGGTGGCTTGCTGCTGGTCGGCCAGGAACTATTGGCGCAAGGTTTCATGCCGCTCCACCACGCTAATGGCCACGCTAGTCTCACAGCATCTTATCTCTTCAAGTTGACAAGATGAGCTTCTAAGGCTGGTAAGGTCTCTTCGCACTTGCAAATCAGACCCTGAAGGGCCCCCACAATGGAGAAATGCTCCGCCTCGTGAGAGTTCCTCTCCTCCATGGCGCGCGTCACCTCACGCTCGTAAAAGCGCTTCTTCTCCTCCATGCGTCCCTGCAGCGCCAGAACAGAGGGAGTGGCGACCGCTTGGAGGTCTCTCCTGCCCTTCAAAACCTCGAGCTGGACACGTTCGAGCTTACCATCCGCTTGGGAGGCTGAGCTTTCCTCCGTGCAAAGGCTCGCTCGCTCGCGGGAAATGTCATGATACAGCTCATCCAGCTCGTGGCCCTGCTGGGCCTAGACCTCATCGGTCCTCTTCTACATCTCCTCCGTGCGCATCGTGTGGAGTGCAAACTTGCGCTTCTAGGATTCTAGCCTGGCGAGAGCCTGGTGTGCTTCCTCAAAGACCGATGGGTCAAGGGAAAGACCCGCTAGGGCATGGGCATACCTGTGTGTGATTATATCCCAATGGGAAGGAGCCATCCTATCTGTGACGGACATCTCAGGGAGATCGCCATGGGCTTGGTGTGCCACTAAGGACCAACTCGGCCAATAGTCGGGAGAAAAGTTGTCATTGGAACGTGTTCCCGCTGGCGAGGGACAACCGAGATCCTAGGGGGCTCCTCCATCGTTGGCTCCTGAGTCGGAAGCCTCCGTTACTGAATCCCCCGTCGAGCCAGAATTGGAGGGAACATTGATACTTGAATAATAATGCCAAGAGGTGAGGTAACGACCGCCAAAACCTCAAGAACTATTGAGTTTGGGGGACCAAGGATGGCTTACCGGCACTCAGAGGGTCCATCATTGCGACGGATGCTGTTTTTAGAGCAGCATGCTTGGCTGAACCCGACGAGGATTCTGGGGGTTGAGGTATTGAGACCTTCCCCTAGCCTTATTTTCCGGCAGGGTGGATGCCTCGTCCGGAAGCTCGGCGAGTGGATTCCGCCTTCTCTTCGAAGAAGGCGGAGGGCACATTGGCGTGACGCTATCCTGCCAATGGAGCTCAGATATAGATCCCAGCGTGTCTGCCCCTACGACGACACCATCCAGCGCGCGAAAAGGATCGACGATGTCAACTTCCGTGAAGAGGTATGTTGTCGAGCAACGGTGCGACAAGCCCATTATCAACAAATTTTATGCCGGTATCTGATGAGTCCAAAATTGAGTCCGAAAGCTCGGCTAGTGGATTCCGCCTTCTCTTGGAAGAAGGCAGAGGGCACATTGGCGTGACGCTATCCTGCCAATGGAGCTCAGATATAGATCCCAGCGTGTCTGCCCCTACGACGACACCATCCAGCGCGCGAAAAGGATCGACGATGTCAACTTCCGTGAAGAGGTATGTTGTCGAGCAACGGTGCGACAAGCCCATTATCAGCAAATTTTATGCCGGTATCTGATGAGTCCAAATTTTATGCTCAGATATACCTCTTGTTTTTGCATAAATAGAGTAGGGATTTTTGTATTTCACTGCGCCTACAAGCAATATTTCGTTCTTGTTTCAACAGGATCCCAAAGCATGGAGTCATATTGTGTAATTAGAGCTGTCATATTGTGTAATTATATGGTATTTCTAAGTGATAAATGCCATGTTATGAATTTATCTTTGCACCTGGATGAATAACAAATAAAGAGGAGGCATCAACACCGATAACGACCACTGGTACAGGCGGAGCCCGCCCGTACTAGGCGTCATCGGGATGACCTCGTCAAATAGTTTCTCCTGGCGAAGATGAGAGACAGATCCAACATACACAGCCACCAGAAACCACGAAACACAACATACGAGAGGGATCTGAAGGAGGAACTTGGCTGGGGCAAAATCCCAGCTACTTCGTGGATAACTGGAGGACAATGCATCATCCCCTTCATCATCAACCGCTACATCTTCATCACCACCATTACTCCATCCTTCATCTATCAGATCTCTTTGTAATTCCAGATCCAATGGTGGTCTGCATTAGATATACACCCGTACTTTAATCCATCCATTTGATTATGATGATGTTGTTGATTGCTTCCATGAGTGAGTAGTTCCTTTGTTCTTGGGGAGATGGAGAAACCCTAGCACCACTATGAACTTGTAATGAAGATGATCTATTCTTGTGTCCATATGACTTGCTTGTCTATGATATAATGATGACTTGTGTTTGATTTCTCTCTTTAGATGATATGTGAAGTCGACCATGTATCATTTGCCTTTGGGACTAAAGGGAGGATGAGACCCTTTGGACGTGTTGTGGAAGCGTACCCGGAGTGCCTCGTGACAGATTGGCGCCGGTTCGTAACCCTCACGGTCAAAGGGGGATTAAGAGGGACTCCCTAAGCTAATTATGATATCCATGGGGAAACCCTTAATTGCGGTGGACTGTATGGGTGATTTCTCTCAGTCACTGTAGTGGTTATTTAGAGGTGACCTCACACTTGGCTCAACAAAGTGGCTTCCTACGAGCCTTGTCGTGAACATCTTATTATGGGGCTTGCTGGTGCATGGTTGACTTGGGAGCAATCCCTGGTCAACGGCACCAGAAATATAGCTTGTTGGCCCTAATATATCGAGCTCGTTGGGGAACCCCAAGAGGAATGTATGATGAGCACAGCAGCAAGTTTTTCCCTCAGCTTTGAAACCAAGGTAATCGAACCAGTAGGACCAAGGAAACACTGCAAAGGTGTTGTTTCCAACTTGGAATCCTGCACAACACAACAACATAACTTTGCCCCAACTTATAGTGAGGTTGTCAATCTCACCGGTTTTACGGAAAACAAAGGATTAAACGTATTGTGTCGAAGAAAATAGTAAATAACTGTAGATTGATGGTAAAAGAAAGGACCGGGGTCCATAGTTCACTAGTGGTGATTCTCCTTAAGATAGATGACATGTTGGATGAACAAATTATAGCGGGGTAATTGACAAACATCGAGAAAGCATACATGCATATACTAATCATGTTGACTCCTATCAGATTTGATTGGGCATTACAACATGATTCATAGACTGTAATCCAACTGCATCTATGACTAATAGTCCACCTCTAGGTTATCATCCGAACCCCCTCCAGTATTAAGTTGCAAGCAATAGATAATTGCATTAAGCATTGTGTGTAAAGTAAACAATACGATTGTTCTATGAACAAAGGATTGATGTTTTCTCCCTAGTAGCAGCAACACATCTAGTACCTTAGAGATTTCTGTCACTTCCCCGTATTACTAGAGGCATGAACCCACTATCGAGCATAAATACTCCCTCTTGGAGTTGCTAGCATCTACTCGGCCAAGATATCTACTAACAACGGAGAGCATGCAATCAGAAATAACAAAGACATGATAGAATCAATAATCAATCTGAAATAGCATCTCAATATCCATCGGATCCCCGCAAACACAACATGTATGATTACAAATAGATGATCTTGATCATGAACGGAGCTCACAAGATCTAGACATGTTAGCACAAAGGAGAGGAACCAACCATCTAGCTACTACATGGACCCATAGTCCAAGGATGAACTACTCACGCATCACACCGGAGGCTTGCATGGTGATCAAGAAGGCCTCCAGGGTGAATTCTCCCCTCCGGCAGGGTGCCGGGAAGAGCTTCAGATCCCTCCTGATCTAGGGATGGATATGACGGCGGCTCCAAACTCTTTCGTGGAATTTTGATCGGGTACTTAGGGTTTCTGTATCAGAGGCAATATATAGGCGAAAGGGGATGCCGAGGGGGTGCCCTAGGTGGCCACAGCACCCCATGGCGCGGGCCAGGCCTGGCCGCGCGGCCAGGTGGTGTGGCTGGCCTCTAGTCCCTCTCTATCTCGTCTTCTGGCTCCGTGACCCCCTCGGTGAAATATTGACTTTGTGTTGGGGGGATACCCCTGGGTAGGGCAACACTGGGGTATAAAGGCCGGGTTAGCGGGGTACGGTGCGGTCAAAGCAAAGTGTTGACCGGGTCACCTCAAGGCAGGCCGAATCACGGTGTGGCCTGGCCCATGGGGCATTTCCTTAACAATGGTCCGGCCGGCATAAGATTTATGCCGGCCATGTCTATCTATTTTGTGGGTAAATGGGTAAGCCGGTTTAGCTATATGCTATCTAGACTATCTTAGCTTCAAAGAGAAGGACTCCCCCGCTGGTCAAACGGTGGCTTTATTAGCTGAAGCATGTGCAAAGTAAAGTAAAGGAGAGGACCAACGGGTCAGTGGCGACCAAGGTGACGCGGGCAAAGCCGGATGACGTAGCCCGTGACGCCAAAAGACAAGGATGATGCTGCGGGTTACATCCAAAGCCCGGACAAGCCATTAAAGAAGAATAAAGAAGCATCTGCTTTAGGAAAGGAGCATATTCGTAGAATATGCTGCCACCTGTGCCCTAGAATTGTAACCTGGGCTCCCCTATATAAGGAGCACCGGTGCCTCCATAGAGGGGGACGGCAAATAGAGGAATCACTCTCTGTCTAATGTAGAACTCTAGGGCTAGTTAGTGGGGGGTAAGAGACATTGTCTTCTTGCTAAGGGCCTGAAGAGCACTTCTAAACACTATTGATAGAGAGAATACAAGAACTTCCGTGTGTGGAATCACCACGCTCTCCCTCCCTGGATTCCCCTAGCACTCACTGGCCCCATCTTTAGCCTATACATGGCATCTGCCGTGCCGCCACCACGACAGTTGGCGCCCACTGTGGGGCTGGCGGTGCTAAAAGGGGTGAAAATCCAGACGGGAAACTTCTCGAGCACCGGCGAGCGTATCGTCTCTAGCTTGGTTCAGCATTTTGGAGCGCTGGACTACGTCAGTGACAATGTGGGAAGCTTCGGCAGGAACCCTCCACAGCGCAACGACGTCTTCATCAAGCCTGGCGTGCAAAAGATCTACGTCGGTGTGGACGAGTCCTGCGTTCATCCACATCACATCGTCGAGGGTGGCGAGCCACCTCTCAGCGCAGCTCATGGAGTGCGTATCACTCACCCCACTAGCAGTGTTGAGGTCCTGATGACCGCGCCAGATGGGGGACCAAGCAAAGATCCGGCGCCAGAGCCGCAGGTAACGCCCAAACAGACCAGGTCTAGGTTTCCTCCGCTAGAGAAGCCAGAGAATGTTCTCCAACAAGCGATAGATAGCTTAGGAACACCAATAGCACCTGTGGTAGATCCGGCTCAGGCGCAAGTTGAGTTAGAGGAAACTAGGCAGAAGATGTTAGCTGGAGCAAAGAAGGTAGTGGAGCTGGATCAGTCGCTAAACATCATCTTGAGAGAGTACACTAAGGAAAACCGATCGATGGAGTAAAAATCCGAGGCAAAAACCTGATCACTGAGATTGACAAGGAGTACGAGCCTAGGCCGGGTCAGACAGCTACGATAGTAACAGGATGGTTGGATCGATACAGTACCCTGACAAAGAACCTCATAGCAGCAAATGCGGCTGCATCCGAGTTAGAAGGCTTAACCAGTGAGGCTCGTCAAAGGCAACAAGAGAGGGTAAATCACTTGTTGAGAGTTGCATGCCAACAAAATGAAGAAATAAATAAAGCTAACCCGGCACCACCAGGGGCCTCACAGGTGGTACATTTGGCCGGAAATAACCTGGCAAGATCCAGAGGATCCGCGTCGTCTCCAGGTCACGATCCTAGGAGAGAAGAGGTAGTGGACTCCGGGAGAAGAAACAAGCAAATGGTCCCTTATGACCCGGAAAGGGCTGGGAAAAGCAAAGCAGTGCAAGTTGATGAGGACCGCCACAATACCAGCCGAGGTGTGGCTGCCTGAGGTAACCATGACCAAGGCAATGCCGGTCAAAGAAACGCTGCCAACGGTAATGCCAGACGGCGCAATCCCGTGGGAGCGGGGCAAAATTTACCTCAGGCGCAACAACTGCGCGTACCTCAGCAAGAAGGAAGCGCGGTACAATCGGCACAACGGCATCATACAAGTCCGGATCAGGAAAGATACAATGATGGTTATTCGGCTATGGTCAATGATGGATACCCTAGACCGGATCACCACGTAATTGGATCACGGTTGGGAAGCAGGAACTTGTAGCCAGATGACGCGAGGTTGAAATTGGATAGGATTTATAGATCGGCGCAAATCGAGTTACAAGGTCCACCGGGTCCAGCATGCTTTGGGCCCCGGATCATGAACGAGCCACCAGTACCGAACTTTCAGCTGGCTAGAGGAACCCGAACGTATGATGGAAGTACCAGGCCAGAGGATTGGCTGATTGACTACGCCACAGCAGTCAAGATCGCAACAAGAAATTTGAGATGGGCAGTGAGGTATGTGCCACAGATGCTGGAAGGACCAACACCAGTTTGGCTGAACAATTTGCCACCAGGGAGTGTCAACTGTTGGTTGGATTTCCAAGAACTGTTTGTTAGTAACTTCTTGATACGTCCATTTTGCATCACTATTCTATGTCTTGACTCACTATTATTCATTGATATATTTCATATTGAGAGGTGATACTTATGTTATTTCATCTGTTTTTGCATGGTTGATGACTTTTGGAGCATGGACCGCTACAGTCAGGATTCTGATGGAAAAGGTGTTGTTTGGAGGCAAAATTCGTGAAGATCAGAAAATCCGGGAAAATATACGGAAAATCCTATTTTTCCAGAAGACTAAGGATGCCAGAAGACGGAGTGGAGATGGGCCACAGGGGGCCCACACCACCCCATGGCGCAGGCAGGCCTAGGCCGGGCTAGGAGGTGGTGTGGCCACCCTGGCCCACTCCATCCTCTCCCCTCTAGCGTATATCATCCTCCCAAAACCCTAAGACTCGGGGAGCAACCACAGAAAGATTCCGCGGCCTCTGTGGGGCGGAAAACACCGAGAGAGAACGATCTCTCTGGCAGACAGATTTCTGCCGGGGGAATTCCTTCCCGGAGAGGGGTGATCGTCGCCATCAACACCACCATCAAGCTGGACTTCATCAGGATCATCATCATCATCACCACCATCATCACCATTAGTACCCTCATCACCATCTCCATATTGCTGTAACAATTGAGTTGAATCTTGCATTAGTTCATAGGGGAAACTTCCCGGTGTTGATTACTCTTTGTAGTTGATGCTATTGAGTTAACCATTGAATTATTGTTTATGTTCAGATTGTTATACATCATTATTCCATCTCTGATCATGATCCATATGATGTCTCATGAGTAGTTCGTTTTGTTCTTGAGGACATGGGAGAAGTCTTGTTGTTAGTAGTGTAGTTGTGTTGAGAAAGATTCAATAGTTTGATATTTAAGTTGTGGTGTACTTCTTCTAGTGGTGTCATGTGAACGTCCACTATATGACACTTCACCTATATGGGCGTAGGGGAATGCACTTTGTATTTTGCTACTAATCGTAGGGGTTTCCGGAGTGACAGAAACCTGAACCCCTGTTAGGAAACCATTGCACAAGGGACGTCAGGGTCTTAGAGTTTTAAAGCTGTGGTTAGGTTTCTACCTTAATTACTTTCTTGTACTTACGGATGTTTGCAAGGGGTATAATCACAAGTATGTATTAGTCTTGGATGGGGTGGTACATTAGCACAGGTTCACCCACACAACACTTAGCAAGCTAAAGAAGATTAATCAACTATATGATGCGAAAGCACTTGACAGTCTTCCCATGTGTCCTCGAGAACGTTTGGTCATCTTAAGTAATACAACCGGCTTGTCCTTTTCTGCATAAAGGATGGGGCCACTTGCTGCATTTATTCCTACTGTCTTTTATTTACTTGTACTTTGTTTACTTGCTTTATCGAAAACCCCTAAAAATCCGTTTGCTAAGTATTTGCAGAGAATTCCTGATCCATACCACTAGCCAGCACCTTCTGCTCCTCGTTGGGTTCGACACTCTTACTTATCGAAATACTACGATACACCCCATATACTTGTGGGTCATCACTTCTCAAGAACTTACAAGAGACCCAACATACCACAAACCTTTGCATTATGCCGGCAGAGACCGAATGAGCCAGATAGTGATTTCCTGACTCAGTGGTGTAATATGGGAAACTCGTGCGAGGGAGTAATTGAATCACAAGCTATTGCGTGGTTCACCCTGGGATGCAGGTATGGAAGTATGTTGTGGCAAAGGTTACAGCGAGATATGCCAACTACCTTGGCTGAGATGATCCGGATCACAGATTCATATGCCTTGGGAGATCCAACGCAGCCCCGGCTAATGTCTAGCGAAGCAAATGAGGAGTATTACAACCGAGATACCTCAAGGTCATCAAGGAGGAATGATTTCCAAGGAAAAACAAGGGAAGAGCGTCCGGATTATTGGTATAACTCGCAACAAGTCACATCAGTGGACCGGGATCAGCCCAATGCCGGAGCAAGCCAATGCCAGAAAACTGGAGGGCAAAACTGGCAGCAGAAAAACGAAGGGAGAAAGCCTTGGACTCCGGAGCAAAAAAAGCAATGGCAGGAACGAAAGGATAAGCCGAGGTATACATTCGAGTCTATGCTAGATCAACCTTGCAAATTTCACACGCCAAGTCTGAACAGTCCAGCGAATCATACAACCCAGCAGTGCGAGTGGATGAGGAAATTAGAACAGGGGAGTTCGGGGAATGCTCAGGCACCTCGGAACGAAGCACCTAGAAGTGAAACACCGTGGCCACCATTACTGACAGGGGGAAATGGACAGCAACTGATGCTGCCACCACCTCCGCTGAGGTACGAGAATCCAGAAAGAAGGGATGTGGTACATCAAGTAGGCAACAACCAACAACAAGGCAAAGGTTACAACGAGAATGAGGGACGAAATGAGTACAGGGAACATCATCAAAGCTATTGTGTGTTCACCATGGAAGAGAATGACCGGAAAAGCTTGCAGCACCGGCATATGGGGGTGAACGCAGTAATGCCGGCTGTGCCAAGATATATGCCTTGGGTGGATCAAGAAATCACATGGAGTGTCAAGGATCACCCAAAGATCATGCCAAGCCCAGGAACCTACGTTTTTGTCTTAGATCCGACGTTCATCGGGCTGAATCTCAACGTGAGATTTTCCAAGGTATTGATTGACAATGGCAGCAGTATCAACATTATGTACAAGGATACCATGCACAAGTTGGGGATAACAGAGAACATGTTGCAAGCGACAAGGACCACCTTTCACGACATTGTGCCTAGTATCTCTTGTGAACCAATTGGTAAGGTTCGGGTTGACGTGTTATTCGGCACGAGACAACTGCCGCACTTAGAACTTGGAATTCGAAGTAGTGAATCTAGAAAGTGCCTATCACGCATTACTCGGCAGGCTAGCGCTGAGAAAATTCATGGCAACTACCCATGTCAGCTACCTTAAGATGAAATTTCCTGGACTAAGGGGCATGATAACTATATTAGGGGACTTCTAGCGTTCGATCGAGTGCGCGTCAGCCGGATCCAATTTAGCCGAGTCACTCGTGATAGCTCAAGAGAAAAGGAAGATACTAGAGGTGGCAGCATTGTCTCAATCCGTGCAACAACATATGCCGGCCCTGACCAACCCGCATGGGAGCTTGTCGTTCCAGGCGACTAAGGATACGAAGAAAGCGCCAATTGATGATCTGTTCCTAGAGCGCACCGTCACCATAGGTGCTGGATTAAGCAGCAAATAGGAAAGAGAGCTCGTCAACTTCCTCCGTGAGAATCGGGATATCTTTGCTTGGTCTACGCAAGATCTGCAAGGTGTACCGAGGGAGTTGGCTGAGCACTCATTGAATGTAAGACCCGGGGCTAAGCTCGTAAAGCAGCCTCTCAGGCGTTTTGCAGAGAACAGAAGAAAAGTCATTGGAGATGAGATAGCAAGATTACTAGTGGCCGGGATTATCATGGAGGTACTCTATCCGGATTGGCTCTCTAATCCGGTGCTAGTAGAGAAAAAGAAAGATGATTCGAACGTGGCAGTGGTATGGCACATGTGTATTGACTACACGAACCTGAATAAGGCATGTCCAAAAGATCCATTTCCACTCCCTAGAATAGATAAGGTCATAGACTCAACGGTCGGATGTGAGCTACTATCATTCATTGATGCGTATTCTGGTTTCCATCAGATACCCCTGAATCCGGATGATCAAATAAAGACTGCATTTATTACCCTGTACAGGGCTTATTGCTATCGAACTATGCCGTTTGGATTACGTAATGCAGGAGCAACGTACCAGCGATGTATGCAAAAGTGCTTGCATGACCAAATAGGTCGGAATGTGCAGGTGTATGTGGATGATGTGGTGATCAAAACCAAGGAAAGCAATATGCTCCTTGAGGATATCCGGCAGACATTCGCGAACTTAAGAAGGTTCCGAATGAAACTGAACCTGGAGAAATGCACCTTCGGCGTACCAGCCGGAAAGTTACACGGTTTCTTGGTATCTAGCTGCGACATTGAAGCTAACCCGACAAAAATCCGGGCCATAGAAAGAATGGAGTTGCCAAAGTGTCTTAACGATGTCCAGAGGTTCACTGGTTGCCTGGCATCGTTGAGTCGGTTCGTATGTCAGTTGGGAGAGAAGGCCTTGCCCCTCTATCAGCTGATGAAAAAGGCAGATAAGTTCACATGGACGCCACAGGCGGATCTTGCATTCGAGACTTGAAAAAGATGTTGTCTACCGCACCAATCCTAGCTGCACCACTACCAAAGGAACCAATGTTGCTTTACGTTGCCACGACCAACCGAGTTGTAAGTGCAGTGATAGTAGTGGAGCGCGAGGAGGAAGGAAAGTCGGTACAAAGGCCGGTGTATTATCTGAGCGAGGTATTGTCAGCATCAAAACATAACTATCCTCATTATCAGAAGATGGTGTATGGCGTATATATGTCGGCCAAGAAGCTCAAGCACTATTTCTAGGAACACCCCATCAAGGTGATATGTGAGGCACCCATTTCAGAGATCATGAGTAACAAGGACGCAAGCGGCAGAATAGCAAAGTGGGCTATCGAGCTAGCTCCATATGCGCCACAGTTCGACAGAAGAGATGCGATCAAGTCACAAGATGTGGCGGATTTCTTTGTGGACTGGGCTGAAATGCAATATGAGCCACCCCTGCCGGACTCAAATTATTGGCAAATGCATTTCAACAGATCGAAACTGAAAGATGGATTAGGCGCTGGAGTAGTGCTTACCTCGCCCAAGAAGGATCAACTGAAGTACGTCCTTCAAATCCATTTCAGTGCCTCAAATAATGTGGCGGAATACGAAGCACTGGTACATGGTCTCAAAGTGGCAAAGGAAGTCGGGATACGTTGGATACAATGCTTTGGAGACTCGGATTTAGTGGTGCAGCAAGTGTCTGGAAACTGGGATGCCCTGGATGCTAACATGGTCCTGTATAGGTTCCATGTTCAAAAAATAAGCGGGGTCTTCGAGGGATGTGAGTTCCATCACATACCAAAATGAGGCAGCGGATACACTATCCAAGCTAGGCTCATCCCGGCAACCAATCCCGCCAAATGTTGCCTTGGAGCACCTGAGAAAACCATCAATCACACCATCGGCCGAATCAGATTCCATTTACATCCCGGCACTCCCCGAATCAGGAGTTGCACCGATGGAGATAGAATAGGGAAGCACCTCTGCAAACCCGAGGACTGCTTCAGCAAACCCGGGGACTGTGCAGCTTGATACGGTGGGAGTTATGTTGGTGGATGCAATGGAAGTGGATGAGGAACTATTTCCCGTCCAACCTATACCGTCTTGGGCCAAGCCAATTTTTGATTTCCTAAAAGAGGGAATCCTGCTGGATGATGAAATAAGTTCAAGGCAAATCCAGAGAAGGGCAAAGGCCTATACCATAATCAACGTCGAATTATACAAAAGTAGTGTGACAGCGGTACTACAACGGTGCGTTGATCCGGAGGAAGGACTTGATATGCTCTGAGATATTCACCAAGGGGAATGTGGCAACCATGCCTCCTCAAGGGCCTTAGTGGCAAAGGCTTTCCGAATGGGTTTTATTGGCCCAGTGCTTTGGAGCAAGCAGAGGACTTGGTGAGAAAATGCAATGGTTGTCAAAGATACGCCACGAAAACTCACCTGCCAATATCAGAGCTGAAAACTATCCCCATTACGTGGCCATTTGTTTTATGGTGCCTAGACATGGTAGGACCATTTAAGCCAGCCAAAGGAAGGATGACCCATATTCTGGTCATGGTTGACAAGTTCACCAAGTGGATTGAAGTAAAACCAATTCGAAAATGCGATGGGGCAACATCAGTAAGATTCCTCAAGGATATAATCTTAAGGTACGGCTATCCCCATAGCATCATAACTGATAATGGGACAAATTCCCTGAAGGAGCATTTGCGAGATTCTGCCAGGAAAAGAAGATCGGGTTAGATGTCGCTTCAGTCGCCCACCCCGCATCGAACGGACAAGTGGAAAGATCCAACGGACTCGTACTGTCCGGGATAAAACCCCGGCTCATAGAGCCGCTGCAAAGATCAGCGGGGTGCTGGATACAAGAACTACCAGCGGTACTGTGCAGTTTATGAACAACTCTGAATCGATCAACGGGCTATACACCATTCTTTCTAGAGCATGATTCGCCTAGGGTCACCCAATACACAGAATCCGAAGTGCGTGAAGCCTGGCAGAATGATGTTGATCTACTGGAAGAAGCGAGAGAATTGGCCTCGTCCAGATCCACCATATATCAGCAAAATCTCCGACGCTATCATAGCCGGAAAGTAAACCCCCGAGTTTTCCGGGAAGGTGATTTGGTGCTAAGGCTAATACAGCGCCCCGCTGGCATGCATAAGTTATCCCATCCATGGGAAGGACCTTTCATTGTGAGCAAAGCTTTGCGCAATGATTCCTATTATCTTATTGATGCACATCCCCAGCAAAAGAACAAGGCGGACATGTCCGGAGAGGAATCCAAAAGACCATGGAATGTAGCACTGTTGCATCCTTTCTACACCTAAGAGGTGAATGTATGCGAACTACTCATATGTCGGTATGTATGTCGGCAATGAGCTTATCAATAAAAACTTTGCCACCCCGAACAGAGACTCGGGGACTGCTATAACGCTTGTCTTTTGTTTTCATATTTTTTGTGTCGGCTGGGTTAAGTATCTTATGTCTTAGTTGGATTAGTAATGTGTTAGCACCAAAAACCTAACTCTTCGACTTTGCTACTGTCCGACAAGAATTGGCTTCATGGCAAGCAAGAGAACAAGTTTGGAATGGCAAAGTACATGAAAAACGACTAAGGGAAAGAACTTAAGCAGGCCGACATTGGTTTTTTGGCTAACCCTTAGGTTATTTTCTTCACTAAAGTGCCGAATCATTTTGAGCTAATCTCAAGGTTTCATGTATTGTTAAATCAATTTTTTGAACCTCGGACTCGTAAGTCGAAAAAACCGAATCAAGGTAGACATGAGCCGAGTCAAAAATTGGAGGAACAAGAAAATGAAACTCGGGGACTTCGCCCATGATAATCCGGCAATAAAAACTTAATTCGGAACATAAAATTGTAGCACAAAAAAACCAAGGTAATAAAGTACATCTGCGCCTGGCATTTCGGGGATCTGATAAATATGGTAAGTGTTTTTCAAGGGACAGGAGCAGCAGAAGAATCATTGTTGAGGAGGGAGGTACTCTGGAGTCTGCGGGAGGAGTGCTAGCTTCGGCTTCATCATCCGGGTCAAATTCATTGTCCTCCGGGTCTTCAGCCTCGTCGCCTAGCTCGGATCCTTCGCTCTCGCTCCCTTCCTCTTCAGCTCCAAAAATAACCTCGTCATCAGCGACATCAAGATAACTCGGCCCCTCATTCCAGGCATGGCAGAAGGAGTATTGGATGAGCTTGTTGGCACAGGCCTGGCAGCGCGCGGTCCACTCCGGATCCTCGCACCACTTAGACCTGGTGCGCATATGACTGAGCAATGCTAAGTTAATCCCTTCATACCATGAGAGCGCAAACTTCAAAGCAATGACGGCTCCAGCCCGTGCCGTAGATTCGCGCCACAAATGCCGCTACGTGTCACATTCCATGAGTTTCACTATAAAGTCCAAGGTTTCCTTGGGAATGGCCTCACTGGCCAGAGGCAGCCGAACATCCGCGTTGTAGCTGGGACAATATCCGCGCCAAAATTCTTTACCACCTCAAGATGAGCGGTGAGACTCGCGAAGAGGTCTTCTGTAGTGTAAGGGATTGGTTCATCATCCGGGCCAACAAAAATTCCACGCTGCTCACGAGATTGGCGTACGACAGAGGCGGCGAACGTATCACTCTCTAGAAATTTGCCTAAGGATAAGAGGAGAAATAGTGAGCGGATGGACCAAATCCGAATAAGAACAGATCAAGCAAGGGCGGAGAACTTACGCTAAATTTGGAAGAGGAGTCGCTGAAGCTCGGAATTAGTGTTGGCGTCCTAGACACGGAGTTTTTCGTACTCAGTGGTTTCCTATGTAAGTTTAACGTTGGCTTCCTTTAGTAAGCTCTTGTCCTTGGAGATTTGCATGATTAAACGCTCCTTCTCTTCGGCACTCCTGATCGGCCTTCTCCAGCGTGGACTGATGAGAGCTCTTAAGCCTCTGGATTTCGGCATCCAGCCGAGTAATCTCCGAGTCCTGCTGCTGGAGCCGAGCTATCTCAGCGTCTTTCTTCTTCAGCTCATCTTCGTACGTCCCTACTTGTTCGAGGCAGTGGGTCATCAGTTCAGGCATGGGGACCTGTTCTCAAGAGCAACTACAACATGATCCGGAGGACCCAAAATATGAGTGTCCACCGAATAAAGCACGGAAGGTACAATGATCATGTAAAGGGGATGAGTTTACCTTTGATCTCTCCAAGATTCTTCCTCATAATTATATTCTCAGTCTCAACCTCGGCTGTGTAATTTGGACAAGACATTCATATAAGTTCTAAGAAGTTTGAATGAACAAGAAAGGAAGAGGAATGGAAACTAACCACTCTTCTGGTACTCCTCCAGGAGTTTACCATAACGCCTGCGCATGTCTTTGTAGGAGTCCAGCAGGCACTGGAACTCAGTGGTTTGGCGGTTAGTGGTAATCTAAAACAGGAAAGAGACAAAAATTCAGAGGCAAAATAGAAATAATTCGAAGTCTACAAGATCCGGGCCAAGTGGAACTTAACCCGGCTCTAGGTGTGTGGATATTCGAAGTATACAAGATCCAGGCCAAGTGGAACTTAACTCGGATCTAGGTGTGTGGATATTCGAAATATACAAGATCCGGGCAAAGTGGAACTTAACCCGGCTCTAGGTGTGTAGATATTCGAAGTCTACAAGATCCAGGCCAAGTGGAACTTAACCCGGCTCTAGGTGTGAGGATTTTTGAAGTCTACAAGATCCGGGCCAAGTGAAACTTAAACCGGCTCTAGGTGTGTGGATATTTGAAGACTACATGATCCGGGATAAGGGAACTAGACCCGACCCAAAATTTATTGCAAGTTAATGACATTATGAACAAAAACTAAGGAGCATCTGACTGAATAACAAGTTATTCCCTCGGAGGCTCGGGGACTAGGGGATATATCTACAAATGATAAGTTATGAAAAACACCAACAACAGAGAAAAAGGATTACCTCCATCATCCGGCCAGCCAGGGAGATAGCCTTGGTAGCGGAGTTCATCTGCACGCTGAACTCGGCTGGGCCGAACCTTTTTGGGAGATCGTCTTGGGGGTCGACGAATTCGGTATTGTTCCAGCTTTGCACGTACTCAAGGAGTAGTGTACTGTAACTCTCGCCACTCGGAGAATGGCTTGTCACTAACCCCTTCCCATGGGCCTCATGCCTGGTGGATTGAGCCGTAGCGGGGCTGGTGTGCAGAACTAGCTGCTTGCTGCTCTCTGATCTAGAAGCTGGCCCGAATGAAGCTGACCCAGAGGTCTTCCTAGCTTTGCTGGATGAGGGTTGAGGAGCGTGTGGAAAGAAGTCCGTAATTGAAGGGGCAGACCCGGTGGGGGCCGAAGGAGCTTTTCCCTTGGGAGGCTTGGAAGCTCTTGTTGTTGCTGCTGCTGGTGCTGTTGCTGTTGCTGCTGCTGATGTTGTTGATGTTGCTGGTATTGTCGCTGTTGTTGCTGTTGGTGTTGCTAATGATGCTGCTGGTGTTGAACTTGGCTGGGCCGAACCTTTCTGGGAGAACCTCTTGGGGGTCGACGAATTAGGCATTGTTCCAGTTTTTCACGTACTCAAGGAGTAGTGGACTGTAACTCTCGTCGCTCGGAGAATGGATCGTCACTAACCCCTTCCCATGGGCCTCACGCCTAGCGGATTGACCCGCAGCGGGGCTGGTGTGCAGAACCAGCTGCTTGCTGCCCTCTAATATGGAAGCTGGCCCGGATGAAGCTGACCCGGAGGTCTTCCTAGCTTTGTCGGATGAGGGTTGAGGAGCGTGTTGAAAGAAGTCAGTAATTTAAGGGGCAGACCTGGTGGGGGCCGAAGGAGCTTTTCCCTTGGGAGGCTTGGAAGCTCTTGTTGTTGCCGCTACTTGTAATGTTGTTGTTAATGTTGCCGCTACTGATGTTGTTGCTCTTGCTGGTGCTGTCGCTATTGTTGTTGTTGGTGCTGCTGATGCTGGTGCTGGTGTTGCCGCTGCTGGTGCTGTTGCTGCTGGTGTTGATGGTATTGCTGGTGCTGTTGCTGGTACTAGAGATATTGGGGGGCGGCACTGATGAAGCTAGCACCTCAACATTGGGCACAGAGGCGGAGGAGCTAGAGAGATCTGGCATCGCCGTATCCAGATCCGGCCCACTACCCCCCGTGCCGATGTTGCCCTCCTCTTGACGAGGTAGGCTCTGGTCAGGCGCGGCCGCAGAACCCTATTGAATAGGGCTAAGCGGACAACGATCATCATTGCGGGGGGGGGGAGAGGGACCGCTCCGGAGAGGGGAGACTATACCGAAACCACTCTGGATAATATCCAGAGGAGCTCTGGAAAAAAGGAAGGACAGCGAGACAAAAAGAGAGAACCAACCAGAAACAAAGGCAAGCGAAGAAAAGATCCAAAGTAGCAATGCTAAAAGGACTTACTCGTCTACGGTAGGAGGAGCCCGAGGTTTGGGTGCCCTCCGAACTATGCTCTTGGTGGCAGGCTTGGCCGAGGGTTTAACCTCGGCCTTATTTTGCCTCTTCTTGGGCGGCGGCACCTCCGAAGCTGCGGCCGGGGTAGCTGTGCGCTTCTGGGAAGGGGCCGGGGCCGGGCCACCAGTGGCAAGTGGAGGAACCTCATGGACCTGAGCGTCCAGGTTAGCTGAACGTTCGAACATAACCCAGGTGCAAATAAGAGATAAGAACCGGATCAAGTACCTCAAGGACTTCAATGTCCGAATCATCATCGTTTGGCCAGTCCCTTAGAGAAGAGGCCTTACCAGCGCTGCGTTTGAGGACATCCGGGGTAGGCAAGAAGGCCTCCGGATCAGTATCCACCTCATCACCCTCGGGACGGTCCTCCAACCACCTACTCGCCGGTACCTCGCCATCTTCCAATGGTTGCTGGAGAAATTTCTGAAAGGATAGTGGCCAAGTTACAGAAGGAAACCGACATACGTTGAAGATTCAGAAAACAGAAAAGAGTAATTTACCTTTGGAGGGGGGTTGGTACGGATGAAGGGCTCAAGTCCCCACTCCCAGGCCTCGGAGAACTCCTTCTCCCCTTTAAATATGTACTTAACTCGGCGGTAAACCACCGAGTTATCCAGCTCAAAGGAAGAGGTCCGGTGAGGGTCAACAAGACCGCTAAGATAGCAGATCTTGTGGGCTCGCTTCTGGAGGGGGGAGACCCGGCTGCGGATGAAAGTAATCATAATATCCTCCCTCAGAGGTGCTCCTTAAGCAGCTCCGTGATCCGGCGTGCCACTTGATTCGCCAAGCCGTGGCGCGTTTGGGAATGCTTTCCCAAAGCGAGACATCTGGAGGGCCGAGCCTGAAAGGGAGCAGCCGGATCTGGTCCTCCTTGGTGGTGTTCCGGATGTAGAAGAAAGTCCGGGCCCAGCCCTTGCAAGATTCCAGCCTAGTGACCCGGGGGAACACGGACTTTTTACGTGGAGAGATGGAGGCGGAACCGCATTGGGTCAGGTGCTTGTCCTCCGGGACAACCTTCTTATCCAGAACCACATTCCTCCACACACCAAAGAACTTGATCCAAAGTTCTTTGGTTGGCCATATGCCAATGTATCCTTCAATTCCGGAGGCAAAGGAGGACAGAGAAGTGATAGCCTTTGCGGGGAGATGATGCAGTTGCAGTTTGTATGTGGAAATGAAATCGAAGAAGAAATCAGAGGTGGGGAGGCCTAAGCCGCGTTGGAAATGTGACAAGAAAACCACATATTCCCCAGATTTGGGGGCGGGAGTAATCTCACCGGCGAGGAGGCGGCAGGCGACGCCGGTGGGAGGCATGGAGCCAAGCCAAGTCCTCCTCGCGGACGGTGGAGTCGTCCAAGCATCTGCGCTCGTGGCCCTCCGTCCCTTCTTCCTGCTGCGCCACCATCGAAGCCTCTGCCTCTGTCATGGTGAGATCAAAGCTTTCGAGTGGGTAATCAGAATAATGGTAGCCAGAAGAAGGGAAACGGGAACCGCAAGGCCCCGTGGTGGAGATTACCACTGGGAACGGTGGCGCAAGCGTGAAACTCTGTCGGAGCACGGTCGCAGTGGCACTCGTGGAGAAGAAAATCAGCGGCGGCGGAGTCGCAGTGAAAGAGAGAGAAATGGAGCACGGCTCGAATGGGGGAACTTCCCCTACGAGTGCACCGCACCCTCTACTTAATCGTGCCACGCGCGCGTCGTGGGATCCTTTGCGGGTGGCGTGCCCCACGCAGCGAGCGTGTATGTGGCCCAAGCAACCAATCAGAACAAGGCCACAAGAGGGGCCACGGGAGCAAATGATCCCATGAAGGGACATTGCATTACGGTTAACAAGGCGCTGAAGTGATGGCACGGTCACATCAGTTATGCCTGACGCAGTGACAGTAACCAGCGCGGTAAATGCGCACAACCCTTAAAATGAGGCAAATGATGATTACCATCCACGTAGGATGTGGAGAAGCATACGAGAGAAGGAAAAACAACCTAGATAAGCAAGCGAGAGACCTAGCCAACGAGGAATGACTCGGAAAGAGCAAAAGGGTCACAAGAAAAGAAACTCTGGGCAATGAGGTAACTCGGCTGTCGTGGTGGTGTCACGGCAGATGCCACGTATAGGCTAAAGGTGGGGACTAATACTCGCTAGGGGAATCCAGGGAGGGATAGTGAAGTGATTCTCCACACAAGAGTTTGTACTGATTTCCTTCCAAGGTTACAAGTGCTCCTAGAGCTGTATTGGCGAGAGGAGGAAGAAGGAGCTCTTGTACTCTCACCCACAGATCACACTTGAAACCCTAGCCCAAAACAGATTCACAGAGAGATCAACCCCTTCTACAGAAGCCCTAGCCCCCCTTTTATAGGGGAGGCTCGGTTTCTGCCTAGGGCATATGTGGAGGCATATTCTCCCAAAGTGGTTAGCCGACCGGGGTGCTTTTTCCCCCGCGTCACACATTCTTTAGCTACGTGAGCCCCTGCGGCGCCCTTGTCAGCCGACACGGGCAACGTCACGCTTGTCGGCCATGCCCCGGTGGTCCTGTCCTTGCTCGCTTCGCTCAGGCAGTGCGTACCGGGGCTCCTTTTGACCAGCGCGATTCCTTCCTTCTCCTAGAAGCTTGCTATGACCCGGATGATGGTTCGTCCGGCCACACCCGTTCCTGCATACAGGTAAAACTTGCACTTCCGACTTACTACTTAAGTCGGATGAGACCTAGTTAGGCGAACCGCCTCAGGTCCGGATTACCCCGTGATTCGGCCTGCCTTGAGGTGACCCGGCCAGCATCTGCTTTGGCCTTGCCGAACCTCGGCTAACTCAGCCTTTATACCCGGCGTGACCCTACCCGGGGGTATCCCCCCAACATTTGTCCCCGAAGCTGGTGCGGTCTTAGCTGCCTTGGCCGTTAAGGCCACACCAAGTTCAATCTTGTGCCCCGGTCGTTATTGCCGAGTTCCCTCTGTACCTCGGACTGCTTGGATTTATGTTCCCTTCGCACATTTCAAGTTTTCACTTGTCGGCCGGGTTACCACAGTTCCATCCGGGTCTTGCTTCCTTCTCTCGTAAGCTAACCCATGCGAAGGGTAATCATTATGTCGTCTTATTTTAAGGGACGGTATAGTAACCGCCGCAGTAATTGTTAGTTATCACTGTGCGCGGGTCATGTCACGCCCGCCTCCTCGTTTATCGCATCAGCGCATCGTGTCACAAGACTCTCTCCGCCCTGTGGCCCTTCGTGTGGCTCCTCACTGATTAGTCCGGACGGGTGATACACAACCACAGCGTGTGGCCGGTCCACAGGGCGCGATCCCACTCACCCCTGATGGGAGTGGTTAAATAGCGGAGGGGTGCGTCCCCTAGGATTTTTCCCCCTCCGCACCCCTCTGCCCGCTGCTATTCTTCTTCCTCTTCCTCGCGACCGCGCCGCCGCCCGCATTGCCAAATAGCAGCGTCGCCGCCGTGCTTCACCATCGCACATCCACGTCGCCGCCACCGCGACGCAAATATCTCGCCACGGGTCTGCGCCAATCCCGGCCACTATCCCCCGCCGCCTCCAGTGCCAGCGAGGGCCTCGAGGACCAGATGACTGAAGAGGAACTCATTGTTGCTGAGCAGGAGATAGAAGAGGACGCCGCGGCGGCGGACCGCGGTGCGTGGGCCGGCTCCTGGGTCTGCCAGGATGACCTGGACTGGCTCTACCGGACCAGACGCATCCCTGCTGGCGTCGCCGCGCGCCTTCCTTCCAACGAACTGGCCCCCTCACCCAATCCGGGCGAGTTCGTCGTGTTCGTTCTCATTTCCAACGGGGCTTCGGCTTGCCGGTGAGTGATTTTTTCCGAGACTGGCTCGGTACGTCCCAACTCCAGCCACACCACCTTCCAGCCAACGCCATCACCTCTCTTTCTGCCTTTGCTTCTATGATCGAAGGCTACGCCGGACTATGGCCCACGAAAGAGCTATGGATCCGGTTCTTCGGCCTTCGTTGCAACGTCATTCCCAACATCCACGCTGATCCGGAGGACAAGCGGCTCACTCAATTTGGAGCTGCCTCCATTTCACCCCGGCGATTTTCTGTTTTTCCCTGGGTCACCGGGCTACAGTCTTGCAAAGGATGGGCCCAGACCTTCTTCTATGTCCGGAATACTGGCACCGAAGACTTGATCCGGTTGCCTCCCTACACTCCGGGTCCACCTAACCCAGACCTGTGGGATGTGATCCCCAAGAAGCCCACAGCCTTGGCCAACCAAGTGAGCAAAAGGTTTGCGGAACTGAAGGAGCTCGGGCTATGCAACGAGGATGCCATGATCACCTTTGTGCGTAACCGAATCTCACCCCTCCAGAAGCGCACCCACAAGGTGTGCCACATGAGCTACGGCCGCGATCCTAACCGGACCTCATCCTTCGAGCTGACCAACTCGGAGATTTATCGCCGGGTTAAGGCTCTCTTCACCACTCACAAGGACTTTTCCACTGATTGGACATGGGGGATTGAGCATTTCTGCCGTGACCGGCTTCCTCCCACGGTAAGTTTCATGCTGCAAACTTAACCTGGACTAATTACATGTCAGTTATTGTTGCAATTTTTGACTCTTTTGTTCGCTCTTTTCCTTAGCAATTCCTTCAGCAGACCCTTGAGGACGGCACCGATCCGTCCCTTAAGAGGGCGCCGGACCGGGAGACTCCGGATAAGGAAGAGCCGGACCAGGAGATGTTCCTCCCTATGACCGACGCCACGAAACGACCCACGGGTAAATCCTCTTCTATTAGAGATTGGCCTGATGATGAAGATGACTCGGAAATCGAGGTGATTGAACCTTTTGAGGCTGTCCCCCTTTCTTTTGCTTTTCCGCCATCAGCTCACCCCGGCGGTCATATTCATGAGGATCCCCCTCTCGCTACGGGCGAGCCTGTTCCGGTGGCAATGAAGAAGAAACGTGGGGCTTCTTCAAGTTCTTCCTCCGGACCCTCTCAGCCCGTTAAAAGGCGAAAGAAGTCCGGGGACAAGACTGCCCCTAAACCAGCAGGCAAGGCCCCAGCACGAAGGGCTCGGAAACGCAAGGCGGCCGAAACCTCAGATGCGTAATTCCTTCTTTCTTATGTAACTTGTTCTTCCTTACTTCCTAGTAATTTTTCTTCTGATGTTATTCGATTTTGCAGGGCTCCGGTGGAGGTCCTTCAAAGTGGATCTAGCATCTCTTCACCTGTCCAACCTAGCCCTTCTCCCCGTCGTGACGACGAGTCACGCCCGCTGAGCCCTATCCCAAAGGGTTCTGCGGCCGCTCCGGGTTCAGCTCCACCTCGGCAAGAGGAGGGTAACCTTGGAGCGGGGAAGACCGGCCCAGCCGGAGCAACAGCATCCACTGCCTCGACAACGCCTCAACCAGCAGCCACCGAGGCTACTTCGGCCCAGCACCAGTTCTAGTACCAGCAACCAAACCAACAACCAGACCAGCACCAATTCCAACCTCGGCATCAGCACCAACTCTGGCAGCGAAAACTTCGGCGCCGGCCCCAAGCCCAGCAGCGAGAGTACCAGCGCCTAGTTCCTCTGCATCCTCCGAGTCCTCCCAACCTCGGCAAGGAACTACCCCGGCAATTTCTAAGGGGAAAACCACTGCTACAGCTTCTTCTATCCAGCAAGCCAAAGGCAAGAAGGCTCCAGACACTACCAAGACCACTGCCGTCGAGTCTAGGAAGCGCACCCTTGTGTCAATGCTCCCCAAGAAGACATCAGCGGCAAAGGACGCGCCTGTCGAGCCAACCGAAGCCCAGCAGTTGGTTATGCACACCAGCCCCGCCCTTGCCCTGGTGGAGAGGAAATAAGCGCATGCAAAGGGCTTGGTGACGCCCCATATTCCCACGGGTGAACGGTACCCTCCGAGACTGATGGAATTTGTTATGAATTGGAACAAGGCCGAGATAGTCCATGAATCTGATCTCCCGGAAAAGTTTGGTCCTGTCGAGTTTTCCGCTCAGATGAACACGGCCGCAAAAGCTATTAACCTCGCTGGGAGAATGATGGAGGTACGTTGCTCCTCCTTGACAAGTTGTAGATAATAACCATTAGTCCCCGAGCCTCCGGGGGAGTGACTTGTTACTCGGTCGGATGCTCTTTTAGAACACTAACGTAGCTCCGTGAGAACTTCAAACATGCACACACCTAGAGCCGGGTTAAGTTCCACTTGGCCCGGATTTTAGTACACTTCGAATATGCACACACCTAGAGCCGGGTTAAGTTCCACTTGCCCCGGATTTTAGTACACTTCGAACATGCACACACCTAGAGACGGGTTAAGTTCCACCTGGCCCGGATTTTAGTACACTTCGAATATGCACACACCTAGAGCCGGGTTAAGTTCCGCTTGGCCCGGATTTTAGTACACTTCGAACATGCACACACCTAGAGCTGGGTTAAGTTCCACTTGGCCTGGATTTTAGTACACTTCGAATATGCACACACCTAGAGCCGGGTTAAGTTCAACTTGGCCCAGATTTTAGTACACTTCGAACATGCACACACCTAGAGCCGGGTTAAGTTCCACTTGGCCCGGATGTTAGTACACTTCGAATATCCACACACCTAGAGCCAGGTTAAGTTCCACTTCGCCCGGATTTTAGTACACTTCGAATATGCACACACCTAGAGCCGGGTTAAGTTCCACTTGGCCCGGATTTTAGTACACTTCGAATATGCACTAGGCTGACTTAAGTTTCTGTATCTCTTTTAGGTGACCACCAACCGCCGGAGTGCTGAATTCCAACGCTTGCTGGATATGCACAAGAATCTTCGCGCAAAACAGGCTGCACTCATCGTGGAGTACGAGAAAAGGGGTAAATTTCTTTCTTATCCTTTCCTCATTTTTCTTCAACTTCGTTTGCTGAATTAATTTGATTGCTCGGTTTCCGCAGCTGGGGTGGAGGCTGAGAACAAGATAATGCGGAAGAACTTGGAGCAGATCAAGGGTACATCCTTTTTGTCTGTCTTTACCATGGTTTCCATCGGCTTTCCTCCTTGGCTCGGCAAACATTCATTCCTCGGCATTGCCAGGCCAACGCACTATTTCAGCATCGCTTGAAGATAGTGTGCCTGTGCCTGACGTGATGCTACATTTTCTCGAACAAGCAGGGCAGCACCAAGCCGAACTAAAGAAGAAAGATGATGAGCTCGCCCTCCTCCGGACCAAAGACGATGAGATAGCCAAGCTTAAGGCTGAGATGGCTAAAATGAAGGCGCAGCACCAAACCGATCTAAAAAAGGCTGGCCAGGACTACACAGAAGAACATGAGTGTCTCAAGCTCGAAAATGCTAAGGACTGTGAGCTTCTTCAGGAAGCCGAGGTCAAACTTGAGTCGGCAAATGCTGAGCTAGAGCAGCTTCGGAAAAGGTGTGATGCTTGCACCAAGGAATTGACCCAGATTCACAGTCACATCTCACATAATTTCTTTTCCTTTATCCGCCTTATTTCTCCGGAGTACTTCATATGTCTTGTTTTCTCAACTTTGTCCTTTGCCTTGTTTCCCAGGCCACTTTCTAGAGGGTACTGCTATTGCATGTGCTGCTGTTGCCAATTTCCGCCGAGAAAGGGGTACTCCCGTCGCTCCTGACGGTGAGAGCATTCCCTTTGACATGGAGGACCTATTGGTCAGCCTGTCGTCTCGCGTGGAAATTATCAAGAACTACGGCAAAGATCTCCTTGATGTTTCAGTCCGAGTCTTCAACACTTTCTGGCCTGCTGATGACGCTCCTGAGAGAGTTAGACATCTCGCTAAAAAGCTTTCGGAAATCGAGACCCAGCTCGACCTCTGCCGAGAGTCCGCTGGACGTGCTGCAGCCGATACCATCCTTCACCACATTCTGACGTGGTATGAGAAGGTAGATCTCAGCCTCCTCACACGCCTGCGCACCGGATCCAAATGGACAGATGACGCGGAGTGGGTAGCTCGGCCCCAGGCTTGCGCCCACAGCCTCATCGAATATGCCCCCATTCACGAATGGATTGAGGGTCCGAACTTCCTGGAAGTCGCTGGCGAAGAAGAAGTTGAGAACGTTGAAGATGATTCGGGTGAGGACGAAGAGGACACTGCCTCGGATATCGAAGAGGGCGACGATGATGCCGAACTTCCTCCCGCTGCTCCTTAAGAAAAAACACTTGAAAATTTATGAGATCCCCGGTATGCCGGGTGGAATTGTATTCCGAACACATGTGATATTTTGCTACTAAGAGCTTATGCCGGATTAACTTGGGCGTAGTCCCCGAGTTTCTTTTTCTTGTTCGTTCAATCTTTTGGCTCGGATCGTGTCTACCTTGATTCTGTTTTACAACTTACGAATCCGAGCTTGAAAAATTGTCTTAACGATACTGGGAAACTTTTAGACTTAGCTCAAAAACAAAACTGTATAGCAATTTGAAAATGAATACGGGGTTAGTCCGAAACACAAACGTCAGCTCGAATAAATTCTTTTCCTTAGCCGTTTTTCAGGTGCTACGCAATTCCAAACTTGTTGTCTTGCTTGCCATGAAGCCAATTCTTGTTGGACAGCAGCAAGTCGAAGAGTTGGGTTTTTGGTGCTCGTACACTACCAATCTGAGTTAAGTAGAATAACTTACTCCAGCTGACGCGCAGAAAATAACAAACATTATTAAGGCAGTCCCCGAGTTACTGCTCGAGGTGCCCACATTTCATTGATAAGCCCATTGCCGACATACATACCGACATATGAGATAACCCGGATACATACACTTCTTAGCTAGGTGTAGAAAGGCCGAAGTAGAGCTATGTTCCATGGTCGCTTGGATTCCTCTCCGGACCTGTCTGCCTTGTTCTTTTCCTGTGGCTTTGCATCTATAAGATAGTAAGAATCGTTGTGCAATGCTTTGCTCACGATGAATGGCCCTTCCCATGGGGGGGATAATTTATGCATTCCAGTAGTACGTTGTACCAACTGGAGCACCAGATCGCCTTCCCGAAAGACCCGGGGGCACACTTTCCGGCTATGATAGCGTCGGAGATTTTGCTGATATATGGCGGATCTGGACAGTGCCAGTTCTCTCGCTTCTTCCAGCAGATCAACATCATTTTGCCGGGCTTCTTGCACTTCGGCTTCTGTGTATTGGGTGACTCTAGGCGAATCATGCTCTATGTCGGCTGGTAATACAGCTTCTGCCCCATATACCAGAAAGAACGGCGTATAGCCTGTTGATCGATTCGGAGTTGTTCTTAAACTCCACAGTACCGCTGGTAGTTCTTCTATCTAGCACCCCGCTGATCTTTGTAGAGCTCAATGAGCCGGGGTTTTATCCCGGATAATACTAATCTGTTGGATCTTTCCACTTGTCCGTTTGATGAGGGGTGGGCTACCGAAGCTACGTCCAGCCGGATCCTCTTATCCCGGCAGAAACGAGCAAATGTTCCTTCCGCAAAATTTGTGCCATTATCAGTTATGATACTGTGTGGATAACCGTACCTCAAGATGATATCTTTGAGAAACGTTATGGCCGTAGCTCCATCACATTTTCTTATAGGCTTCACCACAATCCACTTCGTAAACTTGTCCACCATTACCAGAATGTGAGTCATATTTCCCCTTGCTGGTGTGAACGGGCCAACCATATCCAAACACCATACGGCAAATGGCCAAGTGATTGGGATGGTCTTGAGTTCCGACATTGGCATATGTGTCTTGGTAGCGTACCTCTGACAACCATTACATTTTCTCACCAGATCTTCAGCTTGCTCTAAGGCATTTGGCCAGTAGAATCCGTGTCGGAAAGCTTTTGCTACCAAGGCTCGGGATGAGGCGTGATGCCCGCATTCCCCCTGATGTATATCTCGGATGATTTCAAGCCCTTCTTCCGGGTCAACACACTGCTGGAGGACATTGGTCACACTTCTTTTGTATAACTCGGAATTGATGATCGTGTAGGCCTTTGCCCTCCTCTGTGTTTGCCTGGACAGCACCTCCTCAGTGGGTAACGCTCCATCCTTCAGGAATTGAAATATAGGCAGTGCCCAAGCCGGTATTGGCCGCATGGGGAACACGTCCTCGTCTATCTCCATCTGATCCACCGGCATAACTTCAACCGGACCATGCTGAGTAGTCCCCGGGTCTTGCGAGGCAGTCCCCGGGTTTGCCGAAGCAGTCCCCGGGTTTTGCGCACCACTTCCTGTGTTAACGTCCATGGGCACAGCTCCGGATTCGGTGTCCTCCGGGACATAGATTGACTCGGATTTCGGGGATGGCCTGATGGATGGTTTCCTGAGGTGCTCTAATGCTACACCCGGTGGAATTGCTTGTCTGGTTGACCCGAGCTTCGACAGCATGTCAGCAGCCTCATTTTCCACCCGGGGTACATGATGAAATTCGCATCCCTCAAAGTAACCAGAAATCTTCTGCACATGAAATCTGTATAGTGCCATGTTTGGATCAAGGGCGTCCCACACTCCGGACACTTGCTGCACCACCAAATCTGAGTCGCCAAAGCATATGATCCGACGTATACCAATTTCTTTTGCTACCTTGAGCCCATGCACAAGTGCTTCATACTCAGCGACATTGTTTGATGCCGTGAAGTGGATCTGCAGCACATATCTCAACTGGTCCTTCTTCGGCGACGTGAGTACAACTCCGGCACCTAGCCCGGTTTTGGTCTTTGATCCGTCAAAGTGCATGCGCCAATAGTTCGGATCCGGAAGTGGTGGTTCGTACTGTACCTCGGCCCCATCCACGAAGAAGTCCGCCACAACTTGAGACTTGATGGCCTCTCTCCTGTCATACTACGGCGCATAAGGTGCTAGCTCAATTGCCCATTTTACAATTCTGCCGCTTGCATCCTTGTTACTCATTATCTCGGATATGGGGGCCTCACATATGACCCGGATGGGATGCTCCTCAAAGTAGTGCTTCAGTTTCTTGGCGGCCATGTACACGCCATATGCCACTTTTTGATAATGTGGGTAGTTCTGCTTTGAGGTTGACAACACTTCACTCAAATAATACACCGGCCTTTGCACCGACTTACCTTCCTCATCGCGCTCCACCACTATCACTGCACTTACAACTCGGTTGGTTGCGGCTATATAGAGTAACATTGGCTCCTTTGATAGTGGTGAGGCTAGCACTGGTGCCGTGGCTAACATTTTCTTTAGGTGGGCAAAGGCTTCATCGGCCTGCAGTGTCCAAATGAACTTATCCTACTTTTTCATGAGTTGGTAAAGAGGCAAAGCCTTTTCTCCCAACCGACATACAAACCGACTTAATGAGGCCAGGCAACCTGTGAACTTCTGGACATCGTTAAGACACTTCGGCAGTTCCATTCGTTCGATGGCCCGGATTTTGGTTGGATTAACCTCGATACCTCGGCTGGAGACGAGAAAACCGAGCAATTTTCCAGCCGGGACACCAAAAGTGCATTTTTCTGGGTTAAGTTTCATCCGGAACCTTCTTAGGTTTGCAAACGTTTGCCTGATATCGTCAAGGAGCGTTTTCTTTCCTTGGTCTTGATAACCACATCATCCACGTACACCTGTACATTTTGACCTATTTGGTCGTACAAACATTTTTGCATACACCTCTGTTACGTTGCCCCTGCATTACGTAAACCAAACGGCATGGTGCGATAGCAATAAGCCCCATACGGGGTAATAAACACAGTCTTTATTTGATCATCCGGATTCAGAGGTATCTGGTGGAAACCAGAATAAGCATCAATGAATGACAGCAGTTCACATCCAGCAGTTGAGTGTATGACCTGATCTATTCTTGGCCGCGGAAACGGATCCTTCGGACACGCCTTGTTCAGGTTCGTGTAATCGATACACATGCGCCAAACCACTGCCACGTTTGGGTCATCCTTCTTCTTTTCCACCAGCACCGGATCGGACAGCCAATCCGGGTAGAGGACCTCCATGATAAATCCTGCAGCTAGCAACCGAGCTATCTCATCCCCAATGACTTTCCTCCTATCTTCGGCGAAGCGGCAGAGAGGTTGCTTCACCGGCTTGGCTCCGGGTCTCACATTCAAAGAGTGCTCGGCCAACTCCCTCGGAACACCTTGCAAGTCCTGTGTGGACCAAGCAAAAATGTCCCGATTCTCACAGAGGAAGCTGACGAGCTCGCTTTCCTATTTATCACTTAGCTCGGCACCAATTGTTACGGTGCGCTCTGGGAACATGTCATCAACGGGAACCTTCTTGGTATCTTTCGTGGCCTGGAAAGAGACAGTTCCATGCGGGCTACTCAGCGCCGGCATATACTGCTGCGCGGACTGAGCCAATGCCGCCACCTCTTGAATTTTTCTTTTTTCCTGCGCGATCACAGGTGACTTGGCTACGTTTGATCCGGCCGATGCACACTCCATGGAACGTCGGAAGTCCCCAGCAATGGTAATCACTCCGTTTGGTCCCGGGCAATTTCATCTTCAAGTAGCTGATATGACAACTTGCCATGAACTTGTTCAGCGCTGGCCTTCCGAGCAACGCATGATACGCGCTTTCTAAGTTCACCACTTCGAACTCTAGATTTTCAGTTCGGCAATTATCCCTCGTGCCGAACAAGACGTCAACCCGGACCTTGCCTATGGGCTCGCAAGAAATGTTGGGCACAATGCCATGGAAAGTTGTCCTCGTGGCCTGGAGCATGTTCTCCGAGATACCCAACTTGCGCATTGTGTCCGCATACATGATATTTATGCTACTGCCATTGTCGATCAGTACCTTTGAGAACCTTACGTTAATGCTAGGTGCAATGAACGTAGGATCCAGCACCAACGCATACGAACCAGGGCTCGGCATGAGCTTGGGATGATCCCTAAAGCTCCAGGTGATTTCCTGATCGGACCAAGGCATGTACCTCGTCACTGCAGGCACTACTGCATTCACCTCCATATACCTATGCTGCAAGCTTTTTCTATCAGTTTCTTCTGTGGTGAATACACAATAGCTCTGGTGATGCTCCCTGTACTCGTTTCTCCCCTCATTTCCGGGGTGCCTCTGATCCGGCTGATGCTAATTTTCTACCTGATGCACTGCATCCCTTCTTTCATTGTTATCATACCTCGGTGGAGGGGGAGGCAACATTAGCTGTTGCGTGTTCGCTCCGGAGAGCAATTGCTGCCGGGGTAACTCCTGCCGAGGCTGATCATTCCGGGGTGCCTGAGCATTCCCCGAGCCACCTTTCTCGATCTTGCGCATCCACTCGCATTGCCTCGTCGTATGACCCGCTGGGTTGTTCGGATTTGGCGTGTGAAACTTACACGGCTGGTCCAACATCGACTCGTAAGTATACCTCAGACGGTCTATCCTTTCTTGCCACTGCTTCTTTTCTTCCGGTGTCCAAGTTTTCTTCCCATCGTTCCTTGGAGTCCATTGACCTCCACTTTTCTGGCGCTGGCTACCCCCTGCTCCGGGTTGATCTTGATTCACAGCTGCAACTTGGTGCGAACCGTACCGGTGGTCCGGTCTATCATCTCTCCTTTTTCCTCTGTAATCATTCCTCCGGGATGATCCGTATCCATCCCTCTGATAGTACTCATCGCTTGACTCGTTTGACGCGAGCCTTGGTTGGGTTGGGTCACCCAACGCATACGAATCTGCAATCCGGATCATTTCTGCCAATGTAGCTGGCATTTTCCGTTGCAACTTCATCCATAGCTCGCTTCCATATCTGCACCCCTGTGCAAACCATGCTATGGCCTGTGATTCTATCACGCCCTCACATGAGTTTCTCACGGTACACCACCGGGTCAAGAACTCCCGGTCTGTCTCATTGGGTCTTTACTTGCACATAGCTAGGGTCTGTGCCCTATTTGGCCTTTGATAGTACTCAAAAATTGCTGATGAACATCTCCTCGAAATCTATCCAGGAGTTGATGCTTCCTGGTGGAAAATTGTTCAACCACACCCTTGCCGGGCCTTCCAACATCTGGGGTACATACCGTACAGCCCATCTCAGGTTGCCTGTGGCAATTTTTACAGCCGTAGCATAGTTTATCAGCCAATCCTCTAGCTGGGTACTATCGTCATAGGTCTTGGTGCCCCTGGGCAGCTGATAGTTCGGTACTGGTGGCTCTTTCATGATCCGGGGTCCAAAACAAGCTGGACCCGGTGGACCTTGACATTCAATCTGTTCCGACCTATACAGTCGATCCAGTTTCAACCTTGCATTGTCCGGCATCAAATCCCTACTTCTCAATCTCAACCCTATCACATGATAGTCCGGTCTTGGATATCCCGCATTTGCCATCTTCGAATCACCGTCGTTGTACCGGTTTTGCTCTTGCGGTGCACCTTTCTGTTGCACACCTCGGCCGGCACTGTGCTCTTGCCTTGGTATGTTCCGCTGCTGCGGTTGTCTTGCTCCAGCTGAGTTTTGCTGCCCGGCATTTCTGTTGACAACGTTCCCTTGACCGGCATTGCCTTGGTCACGGTTACCTCGGCCAGCTTCGCCTCCGCTCACACTCTGTCGATCATCATTTTTATGCGCTTCTTTCTCTTTCCCTGCCCGTGTCGGGTCATACGGGACAATCTGTTTGTTCCGTCTGGCCGAGGTTACCACCTCCTCTCTCCTTGGACCGCCATGAGGGGACGATGCGGCTCCAGCGGATTTTTCCGGGTTACCCCACCGCCGATTGGACGATCTTGGAGGCTCCAGCTCTTTCCGGGTTTGCCCTGAGTAGTTCCTCATTTTTCCTATTTGCAATCCGAACCAGCTCGTTTACCCGATCTTGCTGCCTTTGTTGAGCTTCACCCGTCAGTCCCTCTAACTTGGACGCAGCTGCATCCGCTGCTCTGAGGTTCTTGGCCTCGGTACTATACCTCGGCAGCCCCACGGACAAACAGTTTTCTGATTCCTCGATTCCAACATCACCTTCTCTGTTCATTTCGCTCATGAGATTTCTCCCTTTGACTTTTACATTATCCACGTTGTTCGCCTTAGCGTACTCACGCAGCGTCATGTTCAATGACTGCTGGGCCGCGGCTATTTTCTTTGCGCCCTCTAGTATTTTCTGCCTAGTTTCTTCCAGCTCGGCCTGTGCACGAGCCGGATCTACCGCTGCTACTACAAGGTTTGCCAAGCTATCCATTGCCTCTCTCAATACGTTTGCCGGCCTCTCTAGTGGAGGACCTCTACCTTTCCTTGGTGCCTTGGGCGTTACCTCCGGATCTGGCGCCGGATCTTTGCTCGCACCCGCACCTGGCGCTGTCATCATTACCTCTGCATGGTCCGGGGAACGAGCGATACGCTCCCCGCGAGCCACAGTGAGGGGCGGTTCGCCTGCTTCGACGATGTGGCGCGGATGAACGCAAGACACGTCCACCGCAACGTAGAACTTGTGCACGCCGATCTTGACGAAGATGTCGTTGTGCGGGAGAGGGTGCGTGCCGAAGCAACCTGTGTTGTCGCTGACGAAGTCCCGTGCTCCAAAGCGCTGAACGAGCCCGGAGACGATGCACTCGCCGGTGGCGATGAGGTTTCCCATCCGGATTTTGACCCCTGCTAGCGCCACTAGCCCCACGGTGGGCACCAACTGTCGTGGTGCTGTCACGGCAGATGCCATGTATAGGCTAAAGGTGGGGACTAATACTCGCTAGGGGAATCCAGGGAGGGATAGTGAAGTGATTAGCCACACAAGAGTTTGTATTGATTTACTTCTAAGGTTACAAGTGCTCCTAGAGCTGTATTGGCAAGAGGAGGAAGAAGGAGCTCTCGTACTCTCACCCACAGATCACACCTGAAACCCTAGCCCAAAACAGATTCGTAGAGAGATCAAACCCTTCTACAGAAGCCCTAGCCCCCCTTTTATAGGGGAGGATCGGTTTCTGCCTAGGGCATACGTGGAGACATATTCCTAAGAATATGCCTCCTCCCAAAGTGGTAAGCCGACCGGGGTGCTTTTTCCCCCGCGTCACACATGCTTTAGCTACGTGAGCCCCTGTGGCGCCCTTGTCAGCCGACACGGGCGTCGTCACGCTTGTCGGCCACGCCCCTGTGGTCCTGTCCTTGCTCGCTTCGCTCAGGCAGTGCGTACCGGGGCTCCTTTTGACCAGCGAGATTCCTTCCTTCTCCTAGAAGCTTGCTGTGACCCGGATGATTGTTCATCCGGCCACACCCGTTCCTGCATACAGGTAAAACTTGCACTTCCGACTTACTGCTTAAGTCGGATGAGACCTAGTTAGGCGAATGCCCCCAGGTCCGGATTACCCCGTGATTCGTCCTGCCTTGAGGTGACCCGACCAGCATCTGCTTTGGCCTTGCCGAACCTCGGCTAACTCGGCCTTTATACCCCGGCGTGACCCTACCCGGGGGTATCCCCCCAACATCGGCCAAAGGAGCGAAAGATCCGGACATGGGAACCTGCTGTGGCCTTAACAACTAAAAGTTCCTAAGACCGCACCAGCTTTGGGGACTAATGCTGGGGGGATACCCCCGGGTAGGGCAACGCCGGGGTATAAAGGCCGAGTTAGCCGGGGTACGGCAGGGTCAAAGCAAAGTGTTGACCGGGTCACCTCAAGGCAGGACGAATCACGGTGTGGCCCGGCCCATGGGGCATTTCCTTGACAATGGTCTGGCTGGCATAAGATTTAGGCCGGCCATGTCTATCTGTTTTGCAGGTAAATGGGTGAGACGGATTAGCTATATGCTATCCGGACTATCTTAGCTTCAAAGAGAAGGAATCCCTCGCTGTTCAAAAGGTGGCTTTATTAGCTGAAGCATGTGCAAAGTAAAGTAAAGGAGAGGACCAGCGGGCCAGTGGAGACCAAGGTGACGCGGGCAAAGCCGGATGACGTAGCATGTGACGCCAAAAGACAAGGATGATGCTGTGGGTTATGTCCAAAGCCCGGACGAGCCGTTAAAGAAGAATAAAGAAGCATCTGCTTTAGGAAAGGAGCATATTCGTAGAATATGCTACCACCTGTGCCCTAGAATTGTGACCCGGGCTCCCCTATACAGGGAGCACCGGGGCCTCCACAGAGGGGGACGGCAAATAGAGGAATCACTCTCTGTCTAAGGTAGAACTCTAGGGCTAGTTAGTGGGGGGTAAGAGACATTGTCTCGTTCTTGGTAAGGGCCTCAAGAGCACTTGTAAACACCATTGATAGAGAGAATACAAGAACTTCCGTGCGTGGAATCACCACGCTCTCCCTCCCTGGATTCCCGTAGCACTCACTGGCCCATATTTAGCCTATACATGGCATCTGTCTTGCCACCACCATGACACTTTGGCTTTTATCCCGTCTAATTCCTAGAATATTCATTTTCTGACTTTCCTAGAACCAAAAGCAACAGAAAATAGGAAGCTGGCACTGTGGCATCTTGTTAATAGGTTAGTCCAAGAAGGTGTATAAAAATACTCCAAAGTGTGGACAAAACATAAGAAAGTAGATATAAACCAAGCATGGAACATCAAAAATTATAGATACGTTAGCAACGTATCAACATTCCCAAGCTTAACTCCTGCTCGTCCTCGAGTAGGTAAGTGATAAAAAGAAAGAATAATTTTTGAGGTGACATGCACCAACATAAATTTGATCAAAGTATTTGTAAAACATTGATAGTTGGGATCATAGTACTTCAACATAGCATGAAATATATAGTTCTAACAATAAGACATAGCAACTATGTTGTAACATGAAAAGGCACAAACAAAAGATTCATGAATAACAATGCTTTGCAAGACGTTTGTTTGTTTCACATAAATAAAGCATAATGAGAATGGTATTCAGCTTATCGCTCATAGTGTAGCAAAACATAAATGCATAGGACAACTTCAGAGTTCATAAGGGTGACTAGATACAAATAGTTTAAGAACAAGCAATATCAAAGTTATGCATCAATCAACAAGTCTTGGGACGATGCACATTAAACTAAGAATGTCCACTATGCTCTCTTAATAGGTGCATAAAGATAGAAGATGGAGACTCAACATAAAAGTAAAAGAAAGGCCTTCATAGAAGAAAGCAGGGATTCAAGTCTCATAAAGAGCTCCCAAAAATTATGGTACTTATTAGCTTTCATCTCTCATTTCCCCTATCATAAGCATCTTGAGGTGATTGAGGTTAAAGT
Source organism: Avena eriantha (assembly GCA_910589775.1). Classification (NCBI taxonomy): domain Eukaryota; kingdom Viridiplantae; phylum Streptophyta; class Magnoliopsida; order Poales; family Poaceae; genus Avena; species Avena eriantha. The sequence continues at coordinate 462,547,752 of OU342742.1, forward strand.
GAACAAACCATGGAGTATATGCTTGACAAAGTATAAGTTGGAAATCTCATGTCCCTTGAATACGAGGGCCGCTCCTCATGCTACTCAAGTTTAGTCACCGGTAAGTTCTTGTCATAGTAAGTACATGTGTATCATAGAGAACCGCCAACAGGGTACCCTCACCAGATTATACATAAGAATCCACATATCAAAATGACAAGGCAAGCAGACAACGAGCATCTTAGCAATCTTCTTATTTACCATGGGAAAATGGTGCTTTTTTCTCTCTTTCCTCTTTTCTCATATCTTTTTTTCTTTTTTTCTTTTTCTCTTTTTTTCTCAATCTCTATCTCTTTTTTTAGAAGAAGAATGCTTCATAGATTGCTCCTTATGGTTAAGCTGTGGGTTTCCACCATGATTAGGCATGGATTAGACCAGCGGCTCAGGCGTTTCTCTAACACACATACGTAACTCCATGGACTTACAAGCTCCCCTTTCATTTCACACCGACGACATCCATATACAAAAGAGCATGATATCAACTAGGTACAATGTACAAGTGCAATGTTGAAAGCATTCCCCATGATAGCATGGTTATGCTAATCCCCAACGTATAAGTGCAAGCATATACAACATAGATGACACAATGGTTCAAGTTTATTAAGTGCAAGAAAAGTAAAGTGTGCCATCAAGTTCATGAGAGCTTTAATCACTAATTTTCGCATAACAAGTTTAATTCGGAAGGTAGATAAAAACATGAATATATACTTGGAATAGCAAATGCTAATAGGTAGGTATGGTGGACTCTTTTGAATAACTTGGTTTTATTTGGAGTTGGATGCATGAGTGGAACCCATACTTGGTTATGGAGGCTAGCAAAAGACTGGGAGCGACCAACTAAGAGAGCAATAATGGCGATAATCATGCAAAGCGATAAAACATCATTGATTAAAGCATAAAGTGATATTACAAGTCAAAAACTAAAGGATCATCGAGGCTATGGTGACTTGGTATAGTCATAACATGGTGTCAGCATGCGCCAAGTCAACCCAAATAAAGCATCAAAGGAGAATACCACAATATTATTCTTTAATATGCTAAAACAACGCATGATTCTTTCAAGGCACATTAAGAAATATCAATTGTTTATACCATGTCATGCTACAGAAAAAATCACTAAGCATAAAGCCAGAATAATACCAAGCATGACATTACAAAGCATAGGCCACAGTCAAAAACAAGCTCCTTTTACCACTTAAGCATGAACTTTTCCTACTCTTTTTCCAATCCAAACCAAACTTATTTGAAAACTAAAGTATGAATGAGGGGGTCCAACCAATTTATTCAACCAAACTAAGCAAACCAAGCAAACGAAAACAAAAAACAAAAACAAAAACAAAGACGCTCCAAGAACAACACAATTGTGCATGAAACAATAAAAATGAAGTGTTTGGAAGAAACATGAGAGTTTTATTGATGAAGAAGGGGATGCCTTGGGCATCCCCAAGCTTTGACATTTCTTCTTCTTGGATATTTTTTGGGGTGACATGCTTGGCATCCCCAAGCTTGAGTTTTAGTCCATTCTTCATCTGATTACATCATTCTTTCCATACACCTGAAATTTTTCCTGCATACAAAACTTCACACAATCTTTATTAGCAACATTAGTGCACTCAAGATAATAAGTCTTTGGGTACAGTTCCAATACCAATAAAACATCCATTAAAACACAAGCTACTGTAGCACTTCCCTAAAAAGCTCGACTCCCAAAAAATAACCCAAAAAGGAATCAACAAGAAGCAAATGCAAATAATGGGAGAAATCTGTCAAAACAGACCAGCAGGTAAAAACCAATTTATCGAAGACCTTCTGTTGCTCAACTCGAAAAGTGTTGAACCAAGGAAAGTTAGATAATAATATGGGGCAGAAGCACAAAAATTCATAGCTCAAACCGACTTACAGAGATTTTACACGATTTTTTACAATGAAGCACAAAAATCTATTTTGGGACAACAACTTTCTCAAGCATTACTTCTCTCTCATTAGAGGTTACTCTTGGCACAAAAAGCAAATAAAAAGGATAAGGAGCGGTTATTAGATAGGTAATAACTTCCAAGACTTATCTAAAACTTTTGCGTTATCTCCCAATAAGTACTTTTCTTTAACGCATTTAAGTTAGGCATAAGAAGCATGAAAATAATCAAGTGTTCTCAAATGAAGAAGCATTAAAACCAAATTTCTTGCCCTTACCTCTCTTACTTTTATTCTTAACCTTGGGGAACATATGATTGTTTGGTGGAGAAGAAAAGTGCATGGTGCGCTTTTCCACATCTATTATTGCTCCAAGGAGTTTCAATAGGGATCTTCCAAGTGTAATTTGTCCTTTTCCTACACATTCAATAACAAGATAATCAGTAGAAACCATTTTCCCTAGGATCTTTGTAAACACTCCTCCATCTATTCCAATGGGTAATATTGTGGTATTATTAGCAAGAAATATTTCTCCTCCTCCTTTAGAAAGTCCCCAAAGATTCAAAGATTCATAGATATGTTTAGGCATAACAAAAAATTCAGACATAATATCACAGCGAGCATGAAAAAATTCATTATTTATAACAACTTTCACTATAGGAAGCCATTTTGAGGGTTCAGAATTTATTGGAACATAGTCATGATGCTCTCTAACCGTGTTATAGCAATCTTTTAAACTAGCAGTTTGGGTCTCAAGAGTGTTCAATCTAGCAAATATATTTATAAAGGAAGAATAAGATTTGCTAGGCAGGTTGTAAGATAAGACAACCTTCTTTATGGCATTAAAAGCATCATCCTCATTGCATTGGAGGAAATCTCCTCCCACTACAACATCCAAAGCATATCCATAGCAAAGAGCAATTCCAAGGTAAAAACTGCTAAGAAACAAGCTTTGAGTCATTTTAGTTCAGTTTTTTTCATGTACCTCAGAGATTCTAGACCAAGCTTCTTTCAAACTCTCTTCAATTCCTTGTTTGAATGTAAAAATCATTTCTTCAGGTGACATAGTGATTGGAGCAATGCTGGACATAATGGCAACTTTAAGGTAGGAACTAATATTATTTTTGTGTGTTTTTTGTTTTTAATAAAGAAAGCAAACTAGTACAACCAATTTGTTTGTGTTTTTGATAAAGAAACAAGCATACAAAGCAGAAATAAACTAACGAAAACAAAAACAACAAAGTAAGGAGATTAGTTATGAGGGACTCCGCTTGTGAAGATGTCCTTGACTCCCCGGCAATGGCACCAGAAAAGCACTTGCCGGCGCGTCGTTGACTTGGGAGCAATCCCTGGTCAACGGCACCAGAAAGATAATTTGTTGGCCCAAATATATCGAGCTCATTGCGGAACCCCAAGAGGAAGGTATGATGATTACAACAGCAAGTTTTCCCTCAGCTTTGAAACCAAGGTTATCGAACCAGTAGGAGCAAGGAAACACCTCCAAGGTGTTGTTTCCAACTTGGAATCTTGCACAACACAACCACAAAACTTTTCCCCCAACTTATAGTGAGGTTGTCAATCTCACCGATTTTATGGAAAACAAAGGATTAAATGTATTATGTCGAAGAAAGTAAATAGAAAATATTAAACAATTGTAGATTGATGGTAAAAGAAAGGATCGGGGTCCATAGTTCACTAGTGGTGATTCTCCTTAAGATAGATGACACGTTGGGTGAACAAATTACAGTTGGGCAATTGACAAACATCGAGAAAGCATAATTGCATATACTAATCATCTTGACTCCTATGAGATTTGATTGGGCATTACAACATTATACATAAACCGGAATCCAACTACATCTATGACTAATAATCCACCTTCAGGTTATCATCCGAACCCCCTCCAGTATTAACTTGCAAGGAATAGATAATTGCATTAAGTATTGTGTGTAAAGTAAACAATACGATTGTTCTATGAACAAAGGATTGTTGTTTTCTCCCTAGTAGCAACAACACATCTAGTACCTTAGAGATTTCTGTCACTTCCCTAGATTACTAGAGGCATGAACCCACTATCGAGCATAAATACTCCCTCTTGGAGTTGCTAGCATCTACTCGGCCAAGATATCTACTAACAACGGAGAGCATGCAAGATCAGAAATAACAAAGACATGATAGAATCAATAATCAATCTGAAATAGCATCTCAATATCCATCGGATCCCTACAAACACAACATGTATGATTACAAATAGATGATCTTGATCATGAACGGAGCTCACAAGATCTAGACATGATAGCACAAAGGAGAAGAACCAACCATCTAGCTACTACATGGAACCGTAGTGCAAGGATGAACTACTCACGCATCACGCCGGAGGCTTGCATGGTGATGAACAAGGCCTCCAGGGTGAATTCTCCCCTCCGGCAGGGTGCCGGGAAGAGCTTCAGATCCCTCCCGATCTAGGGATGGAGATGATGGCGGCTATAGACTCTTTCGTGGAATTTTGATCGGGTACTTAGGGTTTCTGTATCGGAGGCAATGTATAGGCGAAAGGGGAGACCGAGGGGGTTCCCTAGGCGGCCACACCACCCCCTGGCGCAGTCCAGGCCTAGGCGCGCAGCCAGGTGGTGTGGCCGGCATCTTGTCCCTCTCTGTCTCGTGTTCTGGCTCCGTGTCCCCCTCGGTGAAATATTGACTTTGGCTTTTATCCCGTCCAATTCTAAGAATATTCATTTTCTGACTTTCCTGGAACCAAAAACTGTAGAAAACAGGCAGCTGGCACTATGGGATCTTGTTAATAGGTTAGTCCAAGAAGGTGTATAGAAATACTCCAAAGTTTGGACAAAACATACGAAATTAGATATAAACCAAGCATGGAACATCAAAAATTATAGATACGTTAGCAACGTATCAGGGCTCTGTCCACACATGTCATGATATAAGAAGTATGTTATCTTGATTACATATAATAATATTACTATGTTAGTGGTGTATCCTATATCTCCGAGAATGTTTTAGCCCTATTGAGTTCAACCATGCTTTCATACAATCTTGTTACTTATTTTCTTTTACTTATTTTAATTACTTTTCTGCAAACAACTATAAACCAGTCAAACGCCCTTTACTTGATATCAAAGACAACTTAGAAGTATTCTTTGCTAGATAGTAACGAGGGGCATAAAGACCTTAACCAATAGCTCTCTGTGGGTTCGATATCTTTACTTCAAAACTAGCTACAATTGGTATGTGCACTTGCAGTCATCAAGCTATTTTATAGCGCCGTTGCCAGGGAGCTAAGCACTTTTGGTTTTTGTTCTAAGTTACTCATTTTAGTTATTGTTCTACTAATGTTGTTTACAAGTTTTTGGTAATCACTATGGCCGCACTCGAACTGATTAATTAGATTGATGCAACTGAATACCTCGGGAGATTCAATAGAGGATTGGTGATAGAATTTCCGAGTGGGAGCGAACCAGAGTACGAGGTTAACCCTCATTTTATCGCTATTATTAAATAAAAAACTTTTGCAGGAGATGATCCCGATGAGGATCCTTATAATCATTTAATGCACTTTATCAAGCTATGTTGTACTCTAAAGTTGAGAGGCTATTCTGATGATGAATTAAAACTTAAACTGTTTAGCCAATCTCTAACCAACACTGTTTTGGCTTGGTATAGAATTTGCCCTGCAGAGAAAATTGATACCTGGGAAAAGCTTAAAATAGAATTTGTGTCTCGATTCTTTCCCAAGGTAAAGACCACTGAGGTAAGAAGGGAAATTACAAATTTTAAAAACTGCCCAGGCAAATGTTTGGTAAGATCCTATAAAAGGTATAAGTCTCTACTCCACAAATGTCCCCATCATGATTTACCAGAATGGTATGTACTGCATACTTTTTATGGAGGACTTAATCAAGAAATTAAACATGATCTTGACACGAATTCAGGAGGTTCTTTTATGGACTTATCTATAATAAAAGCTTGGGAACTTTCAGAACGAATTCGCCGTAATAGAGAAACATGGGGATTTGATTTAGGAGGCAAAGGAGGTATAGAAATTGAATATGATTGTCTTAATGCTTACACAGACTCTGGTAAGGTAAAATAAACTTCTAATGAACTGCAACTTGATGATGATACTGTCTTGAAAATCCTTCTGTCTTTTATAGAATATATTGAAGCTCGAAAGAAGGACTGGCTTTATTATACTCTGCCACCTGAGCCAGTCAATGTAGATGAACCAATAATTATGGCCCCTATCGAGCCGATGAGGGAGGTGCCTTCGTATGTTGAACCCCTTCCTTTTCCAAGGATGGTGAGAAAACATATGATGGCTTAGCAACTTGAGGATCAACGGAAAGAGGAAGAATTATTTCTCAAAGGAGCTAGGAGAAGGAGCTCTAATAAGGAAAACCAAGGAGGGAAGTGAGCAAGAGGCAGAGGCATCAATAAAAGAAGATATTTCGACCATGTTCACACATTGCAACTTAATTGAGCTAGATTTCGAAGCCTCGCAATTTGTTGAAGGAAAGGTAAAAGCCAAGGAAATGGGTAAGCCTATCCTTCCCTGCACTTTCGGTGGAACTTCCTATTATGGTCTTTGCGATATAGGTACATCTGTTAACGTTATTCGTTTTAACTTTAATTTAAAAATTCAAAATGAACTTGCCCCAGCTGAAATGGAAGATACAGATATGACTATAATCCTTGTAGATAAAATTCTGAGAGTCCCTATGGGAATAATTAGGGATGTACCAATATGTATTGGACCTCACAAATACCCTATTGACTTTGTGCTTATTGATATGCCCGCTAACGTTTATTGTCCCATCATCTTTGGAAGGACCTTTTTAAATATCGTAGGTGAAAACATAGATTGTAGAAGGCAAATTGTGTCTCTCAAGTTTGGTGAAGAGAAGATGGATTTCCATTTATCCAAATTTGATCATAAACTTGCTATAGAAGAAATAGATCATGATGAGTACGAACGTGAGGAAGAAGGTAATATCACAAACTTAGCCTCAATAATTATTGAGACTCCAGATGATGATGTAGCAAGAAGTCTAGTTAACAATAGCAACATTCTTGAGGACATAGAAAAAGCTGAAATAGATAACTATCTCGACTCCACACTGGAGGTGGACACCGAGATTAATCAAATGCATGAAGAACCTGTAAGAAAGGGAGATGAGGATCTTCCTCCTCCAACCCTTCAAACTATATCAAAAGAATTAAAATATAGATTCCTTGATGATACAAACAATTTCCCTGTTATTATTAGTGCTAACCTCACAGAGAAAGAGGAGTCACATCTCATGAAGGTTCTTCGCATGCATCGAAACCCTCTTGGATATTAGATGAGTGACTTAAAGGGGATTAGTCCTTCGATAGCCACCCATAGAATATTTATGGAAGAAGGAGCCCAGCCAGTGGCGGACTTTGAACGACGTCTCAAACCTCACATGAAAGAGGAGGTAAGGAAAGAAATAATACGTTTATTGGATGCATGCGTTATCTTTCATGTGGAGGAGAGTGAATGGGTAAGTCCCATCCACTGTGTTCCAAAGAAAGGTGGGTTTATGGTTGTAGAAAGTGAACATAATGAAATGGTACCCACTAGAACTGTTGTTGGCCACAAAATGTGCATTGACTATAGGAATCTTAATAAGGAAACTAGGAAGGATCATTACCCTCTACCTTTATAGATAAAACTTTAGAAAGGCTTGCCATGCATTCTCATTTTTGCTATCTAAATGGTTATTCCGTTTCCCATATTGTTGTACACCCTGATGATCAACTTAAAACAACCTTCATTTGTCCTTATGGTCTCTATGCTTATCGTCGTATTCCTTTTGATCTTTGCAATGCTCCAGCCACTTTTCAAAGATGCATAACTGCTATTTTTGCTGACTATGTTAAAAGTATTATGGTAGTGTTCATGGATGATTTCTCGGTTTATGGAACCTCATTTAATCATTGGCTCCAAAATTTTCATAAAGTTTTGCAGAGATGCAAAGACATTAACTTAGTTTTGAACTGCGAGAAATGTCATTTCATCGTCCAGGAAGGCATAGTACTCGGCCACAAAGTCTCGGGTAAAGGTATAGAAGTCGATAAGGCAAAGATTGAAGCAATAGAAAGACTACACCCTCGTCGAGATATAAAAGGTATAAGAAGCTTTTTGGGCCATATAGGGTTTTATAGAAGATTCGTTAAGAATTTTTCAAAAACCACTAGACCATTAACTAACCTTCTCCAAAAGGAGGTTCGTTTTGATTTTGATGAAGCATGTCTTGACTCTTTCAACATATTAAAACAAGAAACCCTTTGAAATATTTGTGAAGCTAGCAATGAATATGTAGGGGCAATTCTTTGCCAGTATGATGGTGATGGTATAAATATCATTCATCATGCTAGTCACACCTTAAACGGGGCCCAAAAGAACTATCCTATGGCTGAAAACGAATTCTTCAATGTAGTCTTTTCTTGTGATAAATTTAGATCTTACATCATGGACTCCAAAGTAAGAGTACACACTGATCGTGTTGGATTAAAACAAATCTTGGAAAGGACTGATGTTAAGCCAAGAATGGTCCTTGGACTCTAATTTTGGAAGATTTTGATTTATAGATCCTACAAAGAAAGGAAGAGGTGGTGGAAGTGTTCACGGATGTTCAAGGAGGTCTCCGTTCTAAGGAGGTATCATCCGTGTGCATACCTTTGGGAACAACACAACCAGAAAGGAAGTTTCCTATTACCCCTTATAAAAGTTTTGGCAATTTTCTGCGACCTGTTTTATTTGAAGAGAGGAAGAAAAGAAATTCAAGTGATATTATATTTCCTCGATGAACATGACCTATGAAATTCTCAACACACCTTTGTTCTGGATGATTTTCTGCTATTTCTTTTTGCATATTTGAATTTCTTTTGTTTTTCTGAGTCATCTGCCGGTCTTACTAGATCGGTATAGGCGGACAGTACGTCCGGCTCCACCAATACCGATGGTCATTAAGCCTACTGACGCTTTGTTGCTTTTCTTGCAGAAGCGGTACGATCGCGCGGTTTGGGCATACCTACTCGTACCGCTGGTCATTATCGGCTCGGTGACTTTGTTCTTTTACTCTTCATCGATTATTCTGTCAAAAAAATTGAATTTGCAAAGTCAGTGTGGATGGGTAGCCCGTACCACTTAGTCGGTTGGCCCTTTACTGACATCGTGCCATACAAGTCTTGGAAACGACCAGGTATGGTCGCACCGTACGGGCGCCGCCCATACCACTCTGGTTGTTACGACCAAAATTTCCTTCTTTTGCACCTATTTGTTTCCTTATTTGTTGGGATTCTTTTCTTGGGCGACCGTTTTTCTCCCAGCATGGATTTTACCTTACCTCTAACCCTTTATAGGTATCCTTAGAGATCTGCCTCTCTCTTATATCAACAGATTCAATCTACTTGATGCGCTACTCGATTCAAGTTAAGGGCAAGCCTCTAAACCTCATGGCGCATTCGTGGGATAGTTTCCAAACTTTCTCCATCGAAGCCAATGATCATGAAGCTCAAGGCCTAAGCCCAAAGGACAAGCGGTACACGTATGATTCGGATGATGATTCTAAAGATGAAGAATTCTAGATCTTCATAGAGCAATCGAAGAGGGGGTGGAAGCAACCGAACTATTTAGCAATGCTGAAGCCTAGAGATGAGGAAGAAGCCAAGAAGCCCCATGGGAAGGGATGCATGGAGTAGCTCATTCTTATCTCCACCAACTACTCGTCACCAAAGCATAAGTAGTCTAACAATACCACTGCAGGAACCTGATGTCTACGCACTTCTATTCTTATAGACAGTTGTTGGGCCTCCAAGTGCAGAGGTTTGTAGAACAACAGCAAGTTTCCCTTAAGTGGATCACCCAAGGTTTATCGAACTCAGGGAGGAAGTGGTCAAAGGTATCCCCACTCAAGCAACCCTGCAATCAAAATACAAGAAGTCTCTTGTGTCCCCAACACACCCAATACACTTGTCAGGTGTATAGGTGCACTAGTTCAGCGAAGAGATAGTGAAATACAAGTGGTATGGATAATTATAAGTGGTAACGGTGCCAGAAAATAGCTTCCTGGCGTGTGGTTGACGTGGGAAAAGACTAAAGGAAAAATGAAATAAAGATGGAATCAAGCAAACAAGTAACATATCTAATTGCAAATGATGTATCAATGCTTAGAAACAAGGCCTAGGGATCATACTTTAACTAGTGAACACTCTCATATAAATATCTTCTCTTTATGATACTACTCTCAACTACTCTACTGTTGAACACTCTAATCGATGGTAGGGCTATAACAACACACCTCAAAGTTCGCTTTCCGCCTCTAGATAACCGCACACTGTCACCTTGAGCACTACATGGTTCCAACAAACACCATAATTTCATAGAGACATCCAACTCCAAATATAACTCATAATAAGTATTTGTAATCTCTAGCCTAAGTGCCACCATGGTGTGCACACTGTCAACTTCACACACATGGGGAGAGCATAGATCGATTAAAGCACTTGAGTAGCAAGGTAGATCTATTTGATTACAAAGCTCATGAACACATAGCTACTGGTAGAACCCTTATCCTCGAGGAAGAACTACTCCCTCATCATCATGGGAATCAGCAACGGCGATGGAGATAGTGGTGGACATCGATGGAGATGGCTCCGGGGGCACTTCCTCGTCCCAGCAAGGTGCCCGAATAGAGACTTTCTGTCCCCTGAATCTCCCCTTCAGTGGCGGCGGCGCTGCGGAACTTTTCATGGCTGGAGGCTGGTCGATTTAGGGTTTTTGCATCGGGAGGCATCTTATAGGCGAAGAGGCAAGGTCGGTGGGCGGCCAGGGGGCCCACCCCATGCCCTGGCGCGGCCAGGGGCTACCCGCGCCTAGGGGTGGTTTGGCCACCCTGTGGCCCCTCTCCGTCTCGTCTTCTGGCTCCGTGAGTCTTCCGGTAAAATATCAATTTCGGCTTTTGTCCCGTCCAATTCCGAGAATATTCATTTTCTTACTTCCTGGAACCAAAAACAGCGGAAAATAGGCAACTAGCACTGTGGCTCTTTGTAAATAGGTTAGTCCAAGAAATCATATGAAATGTACTCCAAAGTGTGGACAAAACATAAGAAAGTAGATAAAACCAAGCATGGAACATCAAAAATTATGTATACTTTAGCAACGTATCAACATCCCTAAGCTTAACTCCTTCTCGTCCTCGAGTAGGTAAGTGATAAAAATAAAGAATAATTTTTGAGGTGACATGCACCATCATAAACTTGATCTTATTATTTGTAAAATATTTATAGCTGGGATCATAATACTTCAATCATAACATGAAAGACAAAGTTCTAACAATAAGGAAAAGATACTATGTTGCAACATGAAAAGGCACAAACAAAAGATTCATTAATAACAATGCTTTGCAAGACGTTTGTTTGTTTCACATAAAGAAAACATAGCATAGTGGCATTCAGCTTGTCCCTCATAGAGTAGCAAACATAAATGCATAGGACACCTTCAAAGTTCATAAGAGTGACTAGATACAAATAGTTTAAAACAAGCAAGCTATGCATCAATCAACAAGTCTTAGGACAATGCACATAGAACTAAGAATGGCCACTATGCTCTCAAAGTAGGTGCATAGAGATAGAAGGTGGAGACTCAACATAAAAGTAAAAGAAGGGCCTTCATAGAAGAAAGTAGGGATTCAAGTCTCATAAAGAGCTTCCAAAAATTATGGTACTTATTAGCTTTCAGCTCACATTGCCCCTATCATACGCATCTTGAAGTGATTAAGGTTAAAGTGAACAAACTATGGAGTATATGCTTGACAAAGTATAAGTTGGAAATCTCATGTCCCTTGAATACGAGGGCCGCTCCTCATGCTACTCAAGTTTAGTCACCGGTAAGTTTTTGTCATCGTAAGTACATGTGTATCATAGAGAACCACCAACGGGGTACCCCTTGCCCGATGATACGGAAGAATCCCCATATCAAAATGACAAGGCAAGCAGACAACGAGCATCTCAGCAATCTTCTTATGGGAATATGGTGCTTTTTTCTCTCTTTCCTCTTTTCATATAACTCTTTTTTTTCTCAATATCTGACTCTCTTTTTATAAGAAGAATGCTTCATAGACAGCTCATTATGGTTACGCTGCAGGATTCCACCATGACAGCATGGATTAGACCAGCGGCCCAGGCGTTTCTCTAACACATATACATAACACCATGGACTTAGAAGCTCCCCTTTCATTTCACACCGACGACATCCATAGACCAAAGAGCATGATATCAACTAGGTACAAAGCACAAGTGCAATGTTGAAAGCGTTCCCCATGACATCCTGGTTCTGCTAATCCCCAACAAATAAGTGCAAGCATATACAACAAAGACGACACAATGGTTCAAGTTTATTAAGGGCAAGAAAAGTAAAGTGTGCCATCAAGTTCGTGCGAGCTTTAATCACTAGTTTTCTCATAACAAGTTTAATTCGGAAGGTAGATAAAAACATGAATATACTTGGAATAGAATATGCTAATAGGTACTCATACTTGATTACGGAGGCTAGCAAAAGACTAGGAGCGACAAACTAAGAAAGCAATAATGGCTATAATCATGAAGAGCGACAAAACATCCTTTATCAAAGCATAAAGTGATATTACAAGCTGAAAACTAAAGGATCATCAAGGCTATGGTGACTTGGGATACTCATAACATGGTGTGAGCATGTGCCAAGTCAACCCAAATAAAGCATCAAAGGAGAATACCACAATACTATGCTTTAATATGCTAAAACAACGCATAATCCTTCCAAGGGACATTAAGCAATCTCAATTATTTATAACATGTCATGCTATAGCAAAGAATACTAAGGATAAAGCCAAAACAATATCAAGCCTTGCATGACAAAGCATAGGCCACAGACAAAAACAAGCTCTCTTTACCACTTAAGCATGAACTTTCCTACTCTTTTCCAATCCAAACCAAACTATTTGAAAAACAATGCATGAAAGAGGGGTCCAACCAATTTATTCAGCAAACTAAGCAAACCAAGAAAACGAAAAACCAAAACGGAAATGAAAAAGAAGATGCTCCTTGAACAACACAACTGTGCATGAAACAATAAAAATGAAGTCTTTGGAAGAAACCTGGGATTTTCATTTATGAAGAAGGGGATGTCTTGGGCATCCCCAAGCTTTGATGCTTGTACTTCTTGGATATTTCGTGGGGTGACACGTGTGGCATCCCCAAGTTTGAGATTTTTCCCATCCTTCATCTCATTACTCATTCCTTCCATACACCTGAAATTTTTCCTTCATACAAAACTTCACACAATCTTTATTACCAACATTAGTGCACTCAAGATAATAAGTCTTTGGGTTCAGTTTCAACACCAATAATATTTCTATTAAAACACAGGATACTGTAGTACTTCCCTGAAAAATCTCAATTCCCCAAAGAGAACCCAAGAAGGAACCAACAAGAAGCAAATGCAAATAATGGCAGAAATCTGTCAAAATAGACCAGCAGGTAAAAACCAATTTTTTCGAAGACCTTCTGTTGCTCAAATCGAAAAGTGTTGAACTAAAGAAAGTTAGATAACAACCTTGGGCGGAAGCACAAACAATCACAGATCAAACCGACGTACACAGATTTTACACGAATTTTTACAGTGAAGCACAAAAATCTGTTTCGGGACAGCAACTTTCCCAAGCATTACTTCTCTCTCATTAGAGGTTACTCTTGGCACAAAAACCACAAAAAAATGATAAGGAGAAAATTTTCCAAGACTCAACTCAAACTTTTGGGTTATCTGCCAATAAGTACTTTTCTTTAATGCCTTTAAGTTAGGCTTGATAGTTTGAGAAGATGCTCACATAAGAAATATGAATTGAAGTAAAAAAGAGCATGAAGAAGCAAATTCAAAACACATTTAAGTCTAACCCACTTCCTATGCATAGGAATCTTGTAAAGAAACAAGTCATCAAAGCACAAAGCAACAAGTATAGGAAAGCAAAACAAGTGTAACTTCAAGACTTTCAACATAGAGAGGGGAAACCTAATATTATTGAGATGCATAAAACCATGTTTCCCTCTCTCATAATAACTTTCAGTAGCATCATGAATAAAATTAACCATATAACTATCAAATAAAACATTCTTATCATGAGCCACATGCATAAATTAATTATTACTCTCCCTATAAGCATAGTCATTCTTATTAAATATAGTGGGAGCAAATTTAACAAAATACCTATCGTTATTATTCTCATCACCATAATCATCAAATATAGGAGGCATATTGTAATCATAATTAATTTTCTCCTCAATAGTAGGTGGACTGAAAATATCATATTCATCATTGTAATCATCATATATTGGAGGTTTTGTATCATCATAAGCAATAGAATAGCTATCTTCCAAAGTTAGGGAACTAACAAGATCATTTTCATAAAAACTAGCTTCCCCAAGCTTAGACTTTTCCATAGCATTAGAAATAATGGTGTTCAAAGACTTCATACTAATAACATTGCTATTAGCATGCAGATAAAGTTCCATAGGTTTTTTAATTTTCTCTTCAAACACTTCATGTCCTAACTCAAGATAAATACTATAAAGCTCTCCAATTTTTTTGTTGATTTCCATTAAGCCTAACTAGTGAAAATAAAAACAAGAAACAAAAGGCAAAATTGCAGAATCTAATGTAAATAACTTCGAGCACTCGCACCGGAGGATATGAGTACCTTTTACCTTACCTCCCCGGCAACGGCGCCACAAAATAGCTTGATGTCTACGCACTTCTATTCTTGTAGATAGTTATTGGGCCTCCAAGTGCAGAGGTTTGTAGAACAGCAGCAAGTTTCCCTTAAGTGGATCACCCAAGGTTTATCGAACTCAAGGAGGAAGTGGTCAAAGGTATCCCCTCTCAAGCAACCCTGCAATCAAGATACAAGAAGTCTCTTGTGTCCCCAACACACCCAATACACTTGTCAGGTGTATAGGTGCACTAGTTCGGCGAAGAGATAGTGAAATACAAGTGGTATGGATAATTATAAGTGGTAACGGTGCCAGAAAATACCTTGCTAGCGTGTGGTTGACGTGGGAAAAGACTAAAGGCGAACTAAAATAAAGATGGAAGCAAGCAAACATGTAACAGATCTAATTGAACAAGGCCTAGGGATCATACTTTCACTAGTGAACACTCTCATATAAATATCTTCTCTTTATGATACTACTCTAAAATACTCTTAGATTGAACACTCTAATCGATGGTAGGGCTATAACAGCACACCTCAAACTTCGCTTTCCGCATCTAGATAACCCCACACTATCACCTTGAGCACTAGATGGTTCCAACAAACATCACAATTTTATAGAGACATCCTACTCCAAATATAACTCATAATAAGTATTTGTAATCTCTAGCCTAAGTGCCACCATGGTGTGCACACTGTCAACTTCACACACATGGGGAGAGCAGAGATCTATTAAAGCACTTGAGTAGCAAGGTAGATCTATTTGATTACAAAGCTCATGATCAAAACATGATCATGCATAGAGAGAGATGAACACATAGCTACCGGTAGAGCACTTAGCCTCGAGGAAGAACTACTCCCTCATCATCATGGGAATCAGCAACGGCGATGGAGATGGTGGTGGAGATCAATGGAGATGGCTCCGGAGGCACTTCCCCGTCCCGGCAGGGTCCCGGAGCAGAGACTTCCTGTCCCCCGAATCTCCCCTTCGGTGGTGGCAGAGCTTCAGAACTTTTCGTGGCTGGAGGCTTGTCGATTTCGGGTTTTTGCATCGGGAGGCATCTTATAGGCGAAGAGGAAAGGTCGGTGGGCGACCTAGGGCCCACACCATGACCTGGCGCGGCCATGGTCCTAGGGGTGGTGTGGCCACCCTGTGGCCCCTCTCCGTCTCGTCTTCTGGCTCCGTGTGTCTTCCGGTAAAATATCAACTTCGGCTTTTGTCCCGTCCAATTCCGAGAATATTCATTTTCTGACTTCCTGGAACCAAAAACAGTAGAAAACAGGCAGCTAGCACTATGGCTCTTTGTTAATAGGTTAGTCCAAGAAATCATATGAAAATTTCTCCAAAGTGTGGAAAAAACATAAGAAAGTAGATAAATCAAGCATGGAACATCAAAAAATATGGATACGTTAGCAACGTATCAGAACCTATAAGGAGACTATGGCCCACATATCGACAACAAAGAAGATCACAATGAACGCACGTATGAGTGTGAAACCGCAAGAGGACTAGGATTTCAGACTTTTGGACGTACTGGTGGGCATGCACGTCCTGGATAATTAACACTGCCTCAACAAGATAGAGAAGTACCAAAAAGAAGAACTAGTTCAAAGAGAGATCGTGCGTAAGTGCCTCTTGGATCTTGAAGGCAAAAAGGAACTCCATGAGATGATGAGCAAAGTTGCTGATGGGATGTTCCTCTTGCGTTCAGATCTATAGCAGTGTCTCCAACGCATATCTTCCCTGGAGAGGACAAGCAAAAAGCTCTGTGCGGCACTTTCCAACAAGATCTCCCCTCCATGAAGCACGCCACCGTATCAAATAATCGCAAGGGATTATTTGATCCACCCGGCCTGACACCAAGCTTGGGGGGATCTATGAGAACCTTGTAATCTATGTTACGATTTTTAGCGTGTTAATTCTTCCTACACGCATGGTTAGTTTCAAATTCTAAATTTTGCATTAGTTGCATCAACTTCGAGTTCCCTTTGTTCAAGAGAAGAATTATATCCGTTGAGTTATGAGACTTTATGATAATTGAAGTGGTGTTTGATTCATGATTATTATATTAGATGATTGAACTAGGTTGAGTGTTATGATACTTGTATAGCTGTCATAATTTTAGGGACTTCCACACCTTTAGAAGTGTTGATTAAGTTATGAGAAGAAGAATTCTAGTAGCATATTGTGATTAAGAATTTTCAAAAGCCACTGAAGTAGTGAGCATGATCAAATAGCTTGCTGAAAAGAAAAAGAGAAAAAGTGAGCAAGGAAAATTATAGATAAACAAGTATAGAAAAATAAAAAGAAAGTAGCTCTCAAAAGAATCAAGCATTTATAAAAGAGAGGAAGAAGGAAAAGAAAATGATCATGAATCTTCAGTATTAAACTTAGTGCTACAATTCTCTAAACTCCATGATTATATGATATGTTGAATCACTAGTAGCTTCTTATAATTTCATTAATACTAGAAAAAGGGTGTGGACGCCTCTAAGTTATGTAATGTGTAAGGGTATGGTAATACCCCGGATGTATCTTTACATCCGATGTTATACTCTTGTTTCAATTTTTGCCTCATTTATTGTAACGTCTCGTGTCTCATGAACATGATGATCTTGTCCATAAGCCACCATCTTGCTCCGGAACGAGCAAGAACCTAACTTGGGGGAGTTGATGAGTCCAAAATTGAAGCATTTTTACCTCTTGTTTTTGCATAAATAGAGTAGGGATTTTTGTATTTCACTGCGCCTACGAGCGCTATTTCGTTCTTGTTACAACAGGATCCCAAATCATGGAGTCATAGATGAACTTATCAATTATAGCTTTCATATTGTGTAATTATATGATATATCTAAGTGATGAATGCCATTTTACGAATTTACCTTCGCACCTAGATGAATAACAAATAAAGAGGAGGCATCAACATCGATAACGACCACTGGTACGGGCAGAGCCCGTCCGTACCGTCCGCCCGTACTGGGCACCATCGAGACCGCCTCGTCAAATAGTTTCTCCTGGCGAAGACAAGAGACAGATCCAACATATACAGCCACCAGAAACCACGAAACACCACATCCGAGACGGATCTGAAGGAGGAACTTGGTTGGGGCAAAATCCCAGCTGCTTTGCGGATCACTAGAGGACAACGCATCATCCCCTTCATCATTAACCGATGCATCTTCATCACCACATTACTCCATCCTTCATCTATTAGATTCATTGTAATTCCAGATCCAATTGTGGTTTGCATTAGATCTACACCCGTACTTTAATCCATCCATTTGATTATGATGATGTTGTTGATTGCTTCCATGAGTGAGTATTTCCTTTGTTCTTGGGGAGATGGAGAAACCCTAGCACCACTATGAACTTGTAATGAAGATGATCTATTCTTGTGTCCATATGACTTGCGTGTCTATGATATAATTATGACTTGTGCTTTATTTCTCTCTTTAGATGATATGTGAAGTCGACCATGTATCATTTGCCTTCGGGACTAAAGGGAGGATGAAACCCTTTGGACATGTTGTGGAAGTGTACATGGAGTGCCCCGTGATAGATTAGCGACGGCTCGTAACCCTAATGGTCAAAGGGAGATTAAGAGGGACTCCCTAAGCGAATTATGATATCCATGGCAAAACCATTAATTTCTGTGGCCTGTATGGGTGATTGCTCTCATGCATTGAAGTGGCTATTTAGAGGTGACCTCATAGTTGGCTCAATAAAGTGGCTTCCTACGAGCCTTGTCGTGAACATCTTATTATGGGGATCTCTCCACACATGTCATGACATAAGAAGTATCTTATATTGATTACATATAATAATAGTACTTTGCTAGTCGTGTATCCTACATCCCCGAGAACGTTTTAGACCTATTGAGTTCAACCATGCATTCATACAATCTTATTACTTATTTTATTTTACTTGTTTTAATTACTTTTCTGCAAACAACTATAAACTATTCAAACACCCTTTACTTGAGATCAAAGACAACTTACAAGTATTCTTTGGTAGATAGTAACGAGGGGCATAAAGACCTTAACCAATAGCTCTTTGTGGGTTCGATATCTTTACTTCGAAACTAGCTACAATTGGTCTGTGCACTTGCAGTCATCAGTATCATAGTAGGTGTGTTCTCCCTTGTGAATTGGAACCTAGGGACCTAGTCCTCAGGCGAAGGTTGTACACGAAGGGAATGAACAAAGTATCACCTAAGTGGGAGGGGCCTTTCAGGGTAGCACATGTAACCAGACCTGGTGCAGTCCAGCTAGAATACGAGGATGGTCAGCCCGTGCCGAATTCCTAGAATATCGAGCACATGTATAAGTACCACCTCCGCAAGTACTACTCTTGAAACACCCAACCATCTAAAGCACAGTTCTGTTCAAACTCTTTTAAAAAAGCCAAGAACAGGAGTTTTCTTGGTACAATTGGTGAATTATGTGCGCACGACAACTAGGCCCATATAATGTGTCCTAGGAGTCATATAAGCCGCTGTAGAAAGCCCGGGAACAGGAGTTTCTTGGCAAAATCAGTGAATTACAAATACACGACAACCAGGCCCATATAAAGTGTCCTGGAAGTCATATAAGACGTCGTAGAAAGCCCGCAAACAGGAGTATTCCCAGCAAAAAAAAACAATACGGTGGTACGGGGTCTGGCCAACCCAGTGTAAACCGCTGTAACCCCGAGGCATTCCATCACTCCTATCAATGACAAGATTCCGCAATCAGAACCTCCTAGAGTTGGAAAAAACGGAGAACCTTGTCATTCATAACCTTGCAACGGCGCAGGGAGTAACTGAAGTTGAGTGCGGGTAGGGGCTGGGTGCAGGGATGCCTCGATACACCCAAGCTTGTTGTTCCCCCACTCAATTCCAACCTTCCTACTACTAGTGAGGGAGTTGTCTTATGTAGGGTCACGATGCATCCTGGTGTCTACGTGGCGTGCTTCTTTTCTTAAAATAAAAGAGAAGAAGGACGGAAGTCAAGCCTACACGACACAATAAAAGGTAAAAAAAGTTCATTAATATAGAATGATTGCACAATAAGGGTGTTCTTTTGAGGAAAATCAAGGGGAAGCATGCGCTAAACATTACACGTCACGCTTCATCCCTACTAATACAACAACAATATACGGGGCAACAACTTTCTCCTCACCAAGATGCGCTAGCCCATCGTCAAAGGGCTCCAACAGCTCTGAGAAAGGGAAATTGGGCACCAGGGCATACACGCGAGGGAGGATAAGCTTGGCGGTGGCCACCGCGATGCATCCGCCGTTTGCTTGTAGCACCTCATCCAGCCTCGAGCGCAAGGCCTGGAGCTCTGTCACCAGGCGATCGAAGAACGGAATGAGGGATGAGACATCCATCCCATCCACGACCGTTGGCTGCATGTCCATCATGTGCATTGGGATCAAAGACCTGCGATACCGGCTAGTGCACTGGTCTTGGCACGGTAAAGGACCGAAAGCTGATCCAGCCCTTTGGTGCAATCGCGGCGTGCCGCCTCGGCTTCATCTTGCACCTTGCGAAGATGCGTAATCTGGTGGTCTCGCCACGTGACGTGCTCTTCAAAGTGCCTGGCGAGCTCAAGCGCTTCATCAAGGTGCTTACGGAGAACTGCCTATTGGGTTGTGGCTTGCTGCTGGTCGGCCAGGAACTATTGGCGCAAGGTTTCCTGCCGCTCCACCGTGCTAATGGCCACGCTGGTCTCATGGCGTCTTATCTTTTGAAGTTGAGAAGATGAGCTTCTGAGGCTCGCAAGGTCTCTTCGCACTTGCGAATCTGACCCTGAAGGGACCCCACAATGGAGAAATGATGTGCCTCGCGAGAGTTCCTCTCCTCCATGGCGCGCGTCAGCTCACGCTCGTAAAAGCGCTTCTGCTCCTCCATGTGTCCCTGCAGCACCAGAACAGAGGGGATTGTTTGTTTGCAGCCCGAAAGTTCCTGGGCGAGTGCATCGCGATACCCAAGTTGCCTGTAATTGCCGTGTTTCATAAAGTTGGGTTGCCAACTACTTAGAGGGGCCATTTCGAGGCAAACTCATCTCACCCCGGCCAAATTCAAACATTCCGTTAAACTGCCCTGTGAACTAGACTGTCGGGACCCACATGTCGGTCATCTATCCGTGACGCGAGCGCCAACGTGGCAACCTCTTAGGCAAATCGGGGAACTAAGTGGATTGGGTGCGTTGACCAATTTCACAAATCCATTCCCTCCTTTCCCATAGCACCGGTAGCGTCGAAATCCACCCTCCAGGCAGAACAATCCCTTCAGACATTTGACTTCCGGTGCTAGGTTGTTGGGCCCATTTGCTAATCCCGAGCTCCAATGGCGCATGCCGTAGCCGCCGTTGCGAGGCTCTATCCCGCCTCCGCCGCCAAAGACCTGAGCAGCTCAGAGGATGGAAGATCCTACTACCAAGGAAATAAGAAGTTCTGGCTACATGCGGGTGAGCTACCCTTCTCTTTGCTATTCGCACTAATTATAATTGCTAGCTGGCTACTGAACCTAAAATTGTTTTTTAGCCCAATGTTGAAAAATATATTTTATCCCCAGTTTTCTGTCAAGTGGGATCTTCGCGGACCACCCTTACCTGGTTATGGTAGCCCTCTTCAGGTACGACTCTAAATCTGCAAGGGTGAAGGGCAAGTGTTATGGACACCATTGTATCACGATGGAAGAAGCGCCTGCGTAGATTTACACTATCCCTGGTATGGTTGTTGCTCTGCGTAATCTTGACGAAATATGGCCAAAGCAGACTACAAAGTTCAGCTTCATGGATGAACGAGGCATCATGGTTCCTCTAGCGTGTGACAGTTAGCTAATTGGGTTGATAAAAAGGTATGCTTTGGCTTGCTTGTTTGAGCTGAATTGTGATGTACTGGATGTGGAAGCTGCTGCAATTGGGAGTCGCTCTTCTATTGTTGGACAGGGTGGTTGCTCAAACCAAATTAGCCCCTGGTAAGCAAAAGTCTCTTGGGGTTCATATGTTTGTGCTGAATTGTAATTTTTGTTTTATTTACTCTGTAGATATTAGGAAGTTATGAAATAGTCCTGTTTCTTTGACACAAGGTTAGAAGTGCCACAAGGTTAGAAACATGACCGCCGGGTCAGTCATTTTGCTACCGGAAGAAAATAAAAATGAGTGGAAAGATGATGTTGGACATGATTCTGGTGCTGATTGTCCCAGCGATGCAGAGTACGTGAAGCTAAGAAAAATGGCACCGAGGAAGAGGAAGAAGCCAGGAAATGAAGAAGCCAGTGGACATGAAGGCTTGGCACCCAGGCGGGGGAAGAAGGCTACTAGCAATGAAGATGCATATTAATGTGTTAAACATGAACCTATATACGTAATTCGGTTAAATTCTGGAGCTCTATGTGTGGAACTTTGCGGGGCGAAACAATCTACCCATGTTCTCAGAGTAAAATGTACCGCGACTTAGGGTTTGGAAACCCCTGAGTTAGTAGTTGAATCCGAATTTGTGATTGTGCCACTACTATCCAAAAACACACAGCACTGGTTCCACGATTGCTGAGAGGCAGGAAGTCTCCAAATTCGATGGAGTGTAAGTGGCACAGAAATAAATTATTTAAGCTGCTACACTCCATGAAGCAGCAACTTATTTCAGCTACTGCACAATGACATGGCAACATAAACATCAATGGCAACCAATAATGCCCAGATGATGAGGAAATCTGTACCATTTTCTGGCCTAATCTTGAGCATGTCTATCTCACCGCCTCCCTGCTCCTGCATCCCCTACATCTGGCAAAGCTCCCGGATCTCCAGTAACCGGGTGTACATTCTTCCACTTTATAAATTGTGGTTGTGCCATTTGCATGCGACACAATCCACGTAGATTACGTTTAAACAAACAACCAATGTAAGAATACCACCATGATCATACAAAAGGAAGTAATGCATGGTTAAGACAGATTAACGGGCGACCAATTTTCTCTCTCCTAGGACTCCAGGACCACTACTTCAGACCGCTAGGTCAACAAGTACCACTATTACAACTTAAAAAAGTAAGGATCTCAAGCTAAATAGAACTAGTTATCACAGATCTCCTTGATCTTCCTAATCTTAGACCGATGTGCATCTTCCTACGAGAGAAAGAATCGAATCGTCTGCTCCTTCCTTTTAGCATCTTCCTTGCACAGCTTCAATTGTTTCTCTACATTTATCCTCATGCACTTGTCAATACTCATAGTTTTGAACTGCATGACTTTGGCCTGGTGAAATTCATTCCTTTCTTGAGTAAGTTCTTTCTCTACTTTAGCCTTCAGGGCCAAGGCCAGGTCCCTCTCCTTATCGACTTTGCTAACCTTGTCTTGCACCCTCCTGAGATCTCCGTTAAGCTTGGTTGTGTCAACTTGGTCAACTAGCTTCATCTCAGCACTGTCAAGAAGTGAGCTGACTATGGAACCTTTCAACTCAACAATCATATCCCATAGTTTGTCTACCGTTTTCTGCATCAACTTGGGCCACTTTGGATCTACCCATTTGACAACACCACCACTTCTGACTTGCATCATTGCACGATGTCCTTGACACCGTAAGAACATCATGCCTGCGTTTCGTCCTTCAAACGCTACAAATTTAGCAGGCACATATCCATATTTACATAGCGGAGGACTGTCTTCCTCCGCTAAACCATGATAGTCGGAGTCATACAGCGTCTGGTTGGCCTAACACATCATACGTGCATGAGTAATCAGAGTAGATCTAGCTCAAAATAGATAATTGTGCATAGATGATACAGATAGAGATGAGACGACTCACATCGAAATCACCGTCCCTATGGTCACGACGTGTTTCCTCACTGTCTCCCATTGAACCCATTGAGAGGGGGGTGGGCGACTAGGGTGGCTATGGGAGAGATAGCTGGAGGCGTTGTCGGCTTGTGGCTACGGCAGGATGGGAGAGAGTGGCTTCGAGGGGAAGGAAGAGAAGTATGGGGAGGAAGAGAAGTAAAGGGGACATAACACTAGCATATGGCCCATGGAACTCGTGAGTCGTGACACTCACAAAAGGGGAGCGACCGGTGTTGCCAGTTTGTCCAGAGCAAGCGGGCAGTAAGAGTGGCAAATCATGTCGCAGAACAGCCTACTCGCATATCGCTCTTACGAAGACCATCCCAATCGTCCAAGCGCCCCGATCGAATGGTATGTAACAATCGTCATGCAGAACAACTGTGTTAGGGTGTGCCTTCTAGAAGACTCGGTCTAACAGCCACCGTTGGGGGCTAAGGTGAACTCTAGCTGTGGTTTATTAAAAGAACACACATGCAATGCCACTAGGGGATCCATATCTGGTTAATGCAAAGAACACACATGCAATGACACTGGTGGAGCCATATGTGGTTTGTGAAAAAAAACACATGCAATGGACTCTAGTGGATCCATATGTGGTTTGTGAAAAGAACACACATCCAGGACTCTAGCTGTGGTTTATTAAACGAACACACATGCAATTAACTCTGGTGGATCCATATGTGGTTTATGAAAAGAACACACATGCAATGACACTGGTGGATCCATATGTGGTTTGTGAAAAGAACACAGATGCAATGACACTGGTGGATGACATTGGTGGATCCATATGTGCTTTGTGAAAAGAACACACATGCAATGACACTGGTGGATCCATATGTGGTTTGTGGAAAAAACACACATGAAATGACACTTGTGGATCCATATGTGGTGTGTAAAAATAAGACACATGAAATTACTCTATATGTGGTTAATGAAAAGAACAGACATGCAATGACACTGGTGGATCCATATGTGGTTTGTGAAAAGAACATTCATGCAATGACCCTAGTTGTGGTTTATTAAAAGAACACACATGCATTGACACTGGTGGATCGATGTGGTTTGTGAAAAGAACAGACATGCAATGACTCTAGCTGTGGTTATTGAAAATAACACACATGCAATGACACTATTGGATCCATATGTGGTTTGTGAAAAGAACACACATACAATGAACTCTGGTGGATCCATATGTGGTCTATGAAAAAACAGACAAGCAATGACACTAGTTGTGGTTAATGAAAAGAACAAAAATGCAATGAGACTAGGGGAACCATATGTGGTTAATGAAAATAACACACATGTGATGGCCCAAAATATATAGAGCTCGTTGGGGAACCCCAAGAGGAAGGTATGATGAGCGCAGCAGCAAGTTTTCCCTCAGAATGAAACCAAGGTTATCAATCCAGTAGGAGGAAGGAAACACCCCAAAGGTGTTGCTAGCTGAACGTTGGCAGGGCGCACTACAGGTGCCAGTAGCAACGTGGAGACCTGCACAACACAACCACAGAACTTTGCCCCCAACTTGCGATGAGGTTGTCAATCTCACCGGTTTTGCTGGAAACAAAGGATTAAACGTATCGAATAGAAGGATTAAACGTATCGAATAGAAGGAAGTGAACACAAAGCAGTAAAAAATTTGTAGATTGAATGTAAAAGAAAGGACCGGGGTCCATAGTTCACTAGAGGTGGCTCTCCTTAAGATAGAGAACATGTTGGGTGAACAAATTATAGCGAGGCAATTGACAAACATCGAGAAAGCATACAAGCATATAGTAATCATCTTGACTCCTTTGAGATTTGATTGGGCATTACAACATTATACATAGACCGCCATCCAACTGCATCTATGACTAATAATCCACCTTCAGGTTATCATCCGAACCCCATCCAGTATTAAGTTGCAAGCAACAGATTTTTGCATTACGAATTGCGTGTAAAGTAAACAATACGATTGTTCAATGAACATAGGATTGTTGTTTTCTCCCTAGTAGCAACAGCACAACTAGTACCTTAGAGAGTTCTATCACTTCCCCAGATTACCAGAGGCATGAACCCACTATCGAGCATAAATACTAACTCTTGGAGTTGCTAGCATCTACTTGGCCAAGATAGCTACTAACAAAGGAAAGCATGCAACATCACAAATAACAAAGACATGATAGAATCAATAATCAATCTGAAATAGCATCTCAATATCCATCGGATCCCTACAGACATAACATGTATGATTACAAATAGATGATCTTGATCATGAATGGAGCTCACAAGATCTAGACATGATAGCACAAAGGAGGAGAACCAGCCATCTAGCTACTACATGGACCCGTAGTCCAGAGATGAACTACTCACGCATCACACCCGAGGCTTGCATGATGATGAAGAAGGACTCCAGGGTGAATTCCCCTCTCTGACAGGGTGCCGGGAAGAGCTTAAGATCCCTCCTGATCTTGGGATGTGGATGACGGCAGCTATAGACTCTTTCGTGGATTTTTGATCGGGTACTTAGGGTTTCCGTATCAGAGGCAATATATAGGCGGAAGGAGAGGCCGAGGGGATGCCTGGGGCGGCCAGACCACCCCCTGGCGTGGGCCAGGCTTGGCCGCGCGGCCAGGTGGTGTGGCCGGGCCCCAGCCCCTCCCCGTCTCGTATTTTGGCTCCAATTGTCCCCCAGTAAAATAATAACTTTGGCTTTTGTCCCGTCCTATTCCGAGAATATTCATTTTCTGAGTTCCTGGAACCAAAAACAGTAGAAATCAGGCAGCTGGCACTGTGGCTCTTGTTAATAGGTTAGTCCAAGAAATCATATGAAAAGTACTCCAAAGTGTGGACATAACACAAGAAAGTTCATAAAACCAAGCATGGAACATCAAAAATTATAGATACATTTGCAATGTATCAACATCCCCAAGCATAACTCCTGCTCGTCCTTGAGTAGGTAAGTGATAAAAAGAAACAATAATTTTTGAGGTGACATGCACCATCATAACCTTGATCAAAGTATTTATAAAACATTCGAAGCTGGGATCATAGTACTTCATCATAACATGAAAGACAAAGTTCGAGCAATAAGACAAAGAAACTATGTTGCAACATGAAAATGCACAAACAAAAGATTCATGAATAACAATGCTTTGCAAGACGTTTGTTTGTTTCACATAGAGAAAACATAGCATATTGGCATTCAGCTTGTCCCTCATAGAGTAGCAAACATAAATGCATAGGACACCTTCAAAGTTCATAAGAGTTACTAGATACAAATAGTTTAAAACAAGGAATATCAGATTATGCATCAATCAACTAGTCTTGGGACAATGCACATAGAACTAAGAATGGCCACTATGCTCGCAAAGTAGGTGCATAAAGATAGAAGGTGGAGACTCAACATATAAGTGGAAGAAAGGCCTTCATAGAAGGAAGTAGGGATTCAAGTCTCATAAAGACCTTCCAAAAATTATGGTACTGATAGCTTTTAGCTCTCATTGCCCCTATCATAAGCATCTTGAAGGTGATTAAGGTTAAAGTGACACAACTAAGAGGATATTCTTGACAAGTTATAAACCGAAATCTCATGCCCCTTACTTATGTAGACCGAACCTCATGGTACTCAACTTTAGTCACGGGTAAGCTCTTATCATTGTAAGTACATGTGTATGATAGAGAACCGCCAACGGGGTACCCCTTGCACATGATACAGGAGCTATCCCATAATCAAAATGACAAGGCAAGCAGACAATGAACATCTCACCGATCTTTTTATTTGGTATTTGCATAGGTTTTTATTGAGGATGCTTCATAGAGTGCTCATTATGGTGATGCTGCAAGTTTCCACCATGATTAGGCATGGCTTAGGCTAGCAGCCCAGGCGTTTCTCTAACACACATACAAACTCCATGATCTTACAACTTCCACTTTTATTTCACACCGTCGGTATCCATAAGCAAAAGAACATGATATCAACGGGGTACAAAGTACAAATGCAATGTTGAAAGCGTTCCCCATGATACATGGTTCTGCTAATTTCAAATTATAAAGCGCAAGCATATACGCAACAAAGAAGGACCCAATGGTTCAAGTTTATTAAATGCAAAAAAGTAAAGTGTGCCATCAAGTTCGTGAAAGCTTTAATCACTAGTTTTCTCATAACAAGTTTAATTTGGAATGTAAAAAACATGAATATACTTGGAATAGCATATGATAGTAGGTAGGTATGGTGGACTCTTTGGAATAACTTGGTTTAAGGAGTTGGATGCATGAGTGGAACTCATACTTGCTTGTGGAGGCTAGCAAAAGACTAGGAGCGACAAACTAAGAGAGCAACAATGGCCATAATGATGCAGAGCGATAAAACATCATTGATCAAAGCATAAAGTGATACTACAAGTTAAAAACTAAAGGATCATAAAGGCTATGGTGACTTTTGATAGTCATAACATGGTGCGAGCATGCGCGAAGTCAACCCAAATAAAGCATTAAGGAGAATACCACAATAGTATGCTTTTAATATGCTAAAACAACGCATGATTCATCCAAGGCACATTAAGAAATCTCAATTGTTTATAACCAGTCATGCTACAACAAACAATACTAAGCATAAAGCTAAAAAAAATATCAAGCATGGCATGACAAAGCATAGGCCACAGTCAAAAACAAGCTCTCTTTAACACTTAAGCATGAAATTTCCTACTCTTTTCCAAACCAAACCAAACTATTTGAAAACCAACGTCTGAAAGAGGGGGTCCAACCAATTTATTCAGCAAACTAAGAAAACAAATCAAACGAAAACCAAAAACACAAACGAAAAATAAGACGCTCTAAGAACAACACAACTGTGCATGAAACAATAAAAATGAAGCATTTGGAAGGAACCTAGGATTTTTATTGATGAAGAAGGGGATGCCTTGGGCATCCCCAAGCTTTGACGCTTGTACTTCTTGGATATTTCTCGGGGTGACACACGTGGCAGCCCCAAGCTTGAGCTTTAGTCCATCCTTCATCTCATTACTCATTCCTTCCATACACCTGAAATTTTTCCTTCATACAAAATTTCACACATTCTTTATTAACAACATTAGTGCACACAAGATAATAAGTCTTTAGGTTCAGCTCTAACACCAATAAAACTTCCACTAAAACACAAGATACTGTAGCACTTCCCTCAAAAATCTCAATTCCCCAAAAGACTCAAAAAGGAACCAACAAGAAGCAAATGCAGAAAATGGCAGAAATCTATCAAAATAGACCAGCAGGAAAAGATGAATTATTTCAAAGACCTTCTGTTGCTCAAATAAAAAAGTGTTGAACTAACGAAAGTTAGATAACAACCTGGTTCTGAAGCACAAAAATTCACGCCTCAAAATGACATACAGAGATTTTACACGAATTTGTACGGTGAAGCACACAAATCTGTTTCGGGACAACAACTTTCCCAATCATTACTTCTCTCTCATTAGAGGTTACTCTTGGCACAAAAAGAAAATAAAAAGGATAAGGAGCGGTTATTACATAAGTAATAACTTCCAAGACTCATCTAAAACTTTTGGGTTATCTCGCAATAAGTACTTTTCTTTAACGCCTTTAAGTTAGGCATAAGAAGGAAGAAAAAGAATCAAGTGTTCGAAGCAGCATTAAAACCAAATTTCTTGCCCTTACCTTTCTTACTATTATTCTTAACCTTGTGAAACATATGATTGTTTGGTGGAGAAGAAAGGTGCATGGTCCCCTTTCCCACATCTATTATTGCTCCAAGGAGTTCTAATAGGGACCTTCCAAGTGTAATTTGTCCTTTTCCTGCACATTCAATAACAAGATAATCAGTAGAAATCATTTTCCCAAGGATCTTTGTAAACACTCCTTCAGCTACTCCAATAGGTAATATTGTAGTATTATTAGCAAGAGATATTTATTTTCCTCCTTCAAAAAGCCCCCAAAGATTCAAAGATTCCTAAATATCTTTGGGCATAAGACAAAATTCAGACATGATATCACAGCGAGCTTGCAAAGTTTCAATATTTATATCAATCTTTACTGTGGGGAGCTACTTTGATGGTTCAGAATTTATTGGAACATAATTATGATGCTATCTAAGTATATTATAGCAATATTTCAATCTAGCAG
Organism: Avena eriantha; assembly: GCA_910589775.1. Lineage (NCBI taxonomy): Eukaryota > Viridiplantae > Streptophyta > Magnoliopsida > Poales > Poaceae > Avena > Avena eriantha. Next base: position 462,577,426 of record OU342742.1, read on the forward strand.
TGCTAGTCTCGAGAGTATTCAATCTAGCAAATATGTTTATGAAAGAAAAATCAGGTTTGCTAGGCAAGTTATAAGTAAAGATCAACTTCTTTATGGCATTAAGAACATCATCCTCGTTACATCGGAGGAAATCTCCTCCCACAATAGCATCCAAAGCATATCTATAGCAAAGAGTGATTCCAAGGTAAAAACTGCTAAGGAACAATCTTTGAGTCATTTTAGGCTCAGTTTTTTCATGTAGATCACAGATTCTAGACCAAGCTTCGTTGAAGCTCTCCTCAATTCCTTGTTTAAAATTGAAAATCATTTCGTCGGGTGACATAGTGATTGGAGCAAGGCTAGACATAATGGCAACTTTAAGATAAAAACCAATTTTTTTTTGTTTTCAATAAAGAAGGCAAACTTGTAAGACTATTTTTTGTGTGCTTTTGATAAAGAACCAAGCAAACAAAGCAAAAGTAAACTAAGAAAAAAAAAATAACAAAGTAGAGAGATTGGTTATGAGGGACTCGCCTTGTGAAGATGTCCTTGAATCCCCGGCAACGGCACCAGAAAAAGAGCTTGATGGCCCGAAATATACCGAGCTTGTTGGGGAACCCCAAGAGGAAGGTATGATGAGCACAACCGCAAGTTTTCCCTCAGTACGAAACCAAAGTTATCAATCCAGTAGGAGCAAGGAAACACCCCACAGGTGTTGCTAGCTGAACGTTGGCAGGGCGCACTACCGGTGGCAGCAGCAATGTGGAGACCTGCACAACACAACCACATAACTTTGCCCCCAACTTGCGATGAGGTTGTCAATCTCACCGGTTTTGCTGAAAACAAAGGATTAAACATATCGAATGGAAGCAAGTAATAGTTTGTAGAAAGTAAACACAAAGAAGTAAACAGTTTGTAGATTGAATGTAAAAGAAAGGACCGGGGTCCATAGTTCACGAGAGGTGGCTCTCCTTAAGATAAATAACATGCTGGGTGAACAAATTACAGCGGGGAAATTGACAAACATCGAGAAAGCATACAAGCATATACTAATCATCTTCACTCCTTTGAGATTTGATTGGGCATTACAACATTATACATAGATAGCCATCCAACTGCATCTATGACTAATAATCCAGCTTCAGGTTATCATCCGAACACCCTCCAGTATTAAGTTGCGAGCAATAGATTATTGCATTAAGAATTGCGTGTAAAGTAAACAATACGATTGTTCTATGAACAAAGGAACAGAACATCTAGTACCTTAGAGATTGCTGTCACTTCCCCAGATTACCAGAGGCATGAACCCAATATCGAGCATAAATACTAACTCTTGGAGTTGCTAGCATCTACTTGGCCAAGATAGCTACTAACAACGGAAAGCATGCAAGATCACAAATAACAGAAACATGATAGAATCAATAATCAATCTGAAATAGCATCTCAATATCCATCGGATCCCCTCTCCGGCAGGGTGCCAGGAAGAGCTTCACATCCCTCCCGATCTAGGGATGAAGATGACGACGGCTACAGACTCTTTCGTTGATTTTTGATCGGGTACTTAGGGTTTCCGTATCAGAGGCAATATATAGGCGGAAGGAGAGGGCGAGGGGGTGCCTGGGGCGGCCAGACCACCCCCTGGCGCGGGCCAAGCCTAGCCACGCGGCCAGGTGGTGTGGTTGGGCCCCAGCCCCTCCCCGTCTCGTATTTTAGCTCCAAGTGTCCCACGGTAAAATAATAACTTTGGCTTTTGTCCTGTCCAATTCCGAGAATATTCATTTTCTGACTTCCTAGAACCAAAAACAGCAGAAAACTTGCAACCGTCACTGTGGCTCTTGTTAATAGGTTAGTCCAAGAAATCATATGAAATGTACTCCAAAGTGTGGAAAAAACACAAGAAAATTAGATAAAACCACGCATGGAACATAAACAATTATAGATACATTTGCAATGTATCAACATGCAATGACTCTAGCTGTGGTTAATGAAAAGAGCACACATGCAATGACACTAGTGGATCCATGTGGTTTGTGAAAAGAATAGACATGCAATGGCTCTAGCTGTGGTTAATGAAAAGAACACAAATGCAATGCCACTAGTGGATCCATATGTGGTTTGTGAAAAGAACACACATGCAATGAACTCTTGTGGATCCATATGCAGTCAATGAAAAGAACAGACATGCAAAGACACTAGTTGTGGTTAATGAAAAGAACACACATGCAATGCCACTAGTGGATCCATATGTCGTTTGTGAAAAGAACACACATGAAATGACTCTATTGGATCCATATGTGGTTTGTGAAAATAACACACATCTAGTGACTCTAGATGTGGTTTATTAAAAGAAAACACATGCAATGAACTCTGGTGGATGCATATGTGGTTTATGAAAAGAACACACATGCAATGACACTGGTGGATCCATATGTGGTTTGTGAAAAGAACACACATGAAATGACACTGGTGGAACCATATGTGGTTTGTGAAAAGAACACACATGAAATGACACTTGTGGATCCATGTTGTTTGTGAAAAGAACAGACACGCAATGACTCTAGCTGTGGTTAATGAAAAGAACACACATTTCAATGACACTGGTGGATCCATATGTGTGTTTGTGAAAAGAAAACACATGCAATTACTCTAGTGGATCCATATATGGTTTTTGAAAGAACACACATCTAGGGACTCTAGCAGCGGTTTATTAAAAGAACACACATGCAATGAACTTTGGTGGATGCATATGTGGTGTATGAAAAGAACACACATGCAATGACACTGGTGGATCCATGTGTGGTTTGTGAAAAGAACACACATGAAATGACTCTAGATGTCGTTAATGAAAAGAACGGACATGCAATGACACTGGTGGATCCATGTGTGGTTTGTGAAAAGAACACACATGAAATGACTCTAGATGTCGTTAATGAAAAGAACGGACATGCAATGACACTTGTGGAACATATGTGGTTTGTGAAAAGAACACATATGCAATGACTCTAGTGGATCCATATATGGTTTCTGAAAAAGAACACACATCCAGTGACTATACATGTGGTTTGGTGGATGCATATGCAGTTTATGAAAATAACACACATGCAATGACACTGGTGGATCCATATGTGGTTTGTGAAAAGAACACACATGAAATAACTCTTGTTGTGGTTTATTAAAAGAACACACATGCAATGACACTGGTAGATCCATGGGGTTTGAGAAAAGAACAGACATGCAATGACTCTAGTTGTGGTTAATGAAAAGAACACACATGCAATGATACTGGTGGATCCATATGTGGTTCGTGAAAAGAACACACATGCAATGAACTCTGGTGGATCCATATGTGGTCTATGAAAAGAATAGACATGGAATGACACTAGTTGTGGTACGGTTAATGAAAAGAACAGACATGCAATGAGTCTGGTGGATCCTTGTGTGGTTAATGAAAAGAACATACATGTCATGACTCTAGCTGCGGTTAATGAAAAGCACACACATGCAATGACACTGGTGGATCCATGTTGTTTGTGAAAAGAATAGGCATGCAATGACTCTAGCTGTGGTTAATGAAAAGAACACACATGCAATGAACTCTAGTGGGTCCATATGTGGTCTACGAAAAGAATAGACATGCAATGACACTAGTTGTGGTTAATGAAAAGAACCCACATGCAATGACACTAGGGGATCCATATGTGGTTAATGAAAAGAACACACATGCAATGACACTAGTGGATCCATATGTGGTTTGTGAAAATAAGGCACATGCAATGACTCTACTGGATCCATATGTGGTTTGTGAAAAGAACACACATCTATTGACTCTAGCTGTGGTTTATTAAAAGAACACACACATGCAATGAACTCTGGTGGATCCATATGTTGATAGGGTAAAGGTGCCTGATCTTTCGATGAGACGATAACTGTCGATTATGGTGGAGGTCGACGTTGACGATCCGACTATAAATGTGTGGGACTTAAGGGTCTTATTAAAATCAATTCCAGTTCCACTAGCATACCATTCCAACTCAAAGGTCTTCTTGTTGTGCATCACCCCAAACAAAGGGCACATATTTCTCAGTAAGCTTGTTCAACAACGCTGCAATGGAACCAAAATCTTTGACAAAGCGCCTATAAAATCTAGCGAGGCCAAGGAAGCTCCTCACTTGTGTGACTATTTTGGGATGTGGCCAACTAGAAATTGCATTAAACTTGGCAGGATCAACTTCAATACCCTGTGCTGTAACAACATAGCTAAGAAAAGCAACTCTATTCGTGCAAAAGGTGCTCTTTGCAATGTTACCAAACAAACGTGCAGCACGTAAAGCATAAAAAACAACACGTAAATGCTCCAAATGTTCTTCTACAAATTTGCTATATATCAATATATCATCAAAATACACCACCACAAAATGTCCAATAAAAGCATGTAAAACTTCATTCATTAATCTCATGAAAGTGCTGGGAGCATTAGTTAAACAAAAGGGCATCACTAACCACTCATATAGGCCAAATTTAGTTTTAAATGTAGTTTTCCATTAATCTCTAAATTCATACGAATCTGGTGGTAACCACTACGCAAATCAACCTTAGAGAACATGGTAGAGCCACTCAATTCATCAAGCATGTCATCTAAATGAGGAATAGGATGAGGATATCGAATAGTAATATTATTGATTGCTCTACAATCAGTACACATGCACGAAGAACCATCTTTCTTTGGTACCAAAATAATAGGAACAACACATGGACTAAGAGATTCACGAATATGACCCTTGTCAAGAAGTTCTTGAATTTGTCGCTGAATCTCTTTCGTCTCCTCTGGATTGGTATGATATGGAGCACGGTTGGGCAAAGATGCTATAGGAATCAAATCAATTTGGTGCTCAATTCCACGAATATGTGGCAGTCCTGGAGGTACATCTTGTGGGAAAATGTCCTCCTACTCCTGCAAAATGTTAGCAACAGTAGGTGGCAAAGAAGGAGGCATCTCCTCAGCCGAAAACAACACTTCTTTGCAAATGATAGCATAACATGCAGTAGTACTCACATCAATTTCAGAAATATCAGATTTGCTAGCTAGCAAACAAGCACTATTTAAACGAATTTCATTAGCATGTTTTGGATCAGATTTAGAAGTACTTGTAGAAGGCATAAGTTCCTTAGCAACAATCTGATTTTCACTCAGCTTTTTACCCTCATTATGTGCTCTACTAGCTCTAGCAAGATCATCTTTTAAAATACTTTCAGGAGATATGGGAAGTAACACAATTTTCTTATCATTATGGACAAGAGAATATTGATTTGTGCTACCATAATGTATAGAATTTGTATCAAATTTCCATGGTCTACCAAGTAAAAGAGCGCATGCTTGCATAGTAACAACATCACACTCAACATAATCAGCATATGCAGCAACGGTAAAATGCACACAAACTGTATGTGTTACCTTAACCTTGCCACAGTTATTAAACCATTGAATGTGATATGGACGAGGATGGGGTCGTGTCGTAAGAGAAAGATTTTCAACCATCTCCATGCTCACCAAGTTGTTGCATCTCCCTCCATCAATAATAATGCGAATACAGTGATCTTTAACCACGCCATTGGTATGGAACAGATTATGGCGCTGGTCAGACTCGGCCTTGGTAATTTGTGCACTCAAGACTCGCTGTGCAACTAAACTCGGGTATTTCTCCGCATGTTTTGCAGCCATATATTCAGAATCTTGCTCCGTAGGTGCAGCAACACATTGCTCATCATATGCAATAAGAGCCAAAGTATCTTCATCATAATAACTGGCGGAATCGTATCCACCATCCTCAAGAGCGATCATCACACCGGAGGTGGCACAATCACGTGCAAACTGACCAAGTCCACCATATTTGCGGCACTGAATTTGGCTGGACTTGCCCGTAAATGCCATGGAGGATGCAGCACTCGGGGTTGGTCCCGTAGTAGACTTTCGTGCAGCCAACGGAGGTCATGTAGATGCTGCAGATCGCGTGGATGTGGTCGCTGGAGGTGTAGGTGCAGCACCCCGTGATGCCGAATTCGGTGATCTCTAAGTAGAACGCCCTGCAGAATAATTAGTCTGTCTCGCCTCGCGTCGATCCTGCACTTCACATTCAGCATTCCAAGCAAGATGGAACAAACAGGTAATAGTGTGGTAAGATTTATATCTAAGAATGGTCTGAATTTCCTTATTTAACCCGCCTACGAATTGTTCCATTAATGCTTCATTATTCTCCTCTAAACCACGACGCAGCATGCCAGTTTGCAACTCCTGATAGTAATCCTCTACAGAATTTTTTTCTTGATCTTGACATGCTAATTTGGTAAGCATGAAACGCTGATAATATGGTGGAACAAAACGAATATGCATAGCATGTTTAATGCATCCCACGTAACGATTGGATTAGCATGATTAGCACGACAATATTCAGACCACCATATGGAAGCAAAACTAGTGAACTCACAAGTAGAAGCACTAACACGTCTATCCTCGGGATAATTTAAGCATGCAAAATGATGGTATAATTCGAATTCCCAAGAGAGGTATGCATCAGGATTATAGCGACCATCAAACGGAGGAACATTTAATTTCAGTTTAGCAACATGTTCATCATCACGTACCAACGGAAAAGGAGGTGGACAGCGAATGTGGGGATTGTATTTTCTAGGACGACCAGCTGGCTGATCAACTCTGAAGTCGTCCACGTACTCGCCCTCGTACTCATCTTCCCCATAATAATCATCCAACTATGCATCACGGTCCTGTGTGACACCCGTAGCTCCTGCAACGCCAGCAGCAGCAGTGCCCGCGGCAGCAGCAGCACCCGCAGCCGAAGTTTGTGTCGGATGTTTGAGAATGCGTTGTGCACGTCCCAACAAGGTTGGTGTAGGAGCCACGCGAGTCGACTATGGAGGAGGCGCGCAAGCCATCGGTGGTGGAGGTAAGCGTGCTAGCACCTCCTAGAATTTAGCGTCGAGTTTGGTGGTGAAGGCAGTCTCGAGTCCCTCGACTTGCTCCATCGTGTCAGTAAAACGCTTCTCGACATCCTGCATATGGTCAGCCAAAAGTGTGGTGACGTGAGCCTGCAAGGCTTCACCCTCTAGTGGCTGTGTCTCGGTGTTTTCTGGTGGAATGATTAGTATGCAAAATGCACAGGTATATAATAGAGATACAACAGGAACAATGGTGGAAAATGCTTAATCTGTCAAGCAAACCAATACTCTTACCCGCTCTTACCCTGCAGCAGGTGGTGAGCAGCAACCGTCGTGATCAAACCTTAGGAAGATTGAATAGAGAGATTTCCTAGTGGTGTCAACGCATGGTGTAGGAATATGTGGAGTTCTGGGTGGCTGCAATATCTGTAGACACAATTTCAAAACAGAAATGCAAGGTTGAATAACAGCTCAACAACGGTATTGTGCTGGTCCTAGACTATCCCAAGCTAGAGACGCGAGCCTAGAACACGATGAGTCACGCTGCGACACCGAAAAGCAACATGCACCAGTGCGCTGAACAACGCGCGAATGAGGCGAAAATCACTAGGATGGGAAATGTCTCAAAATGATCAGCAAGGTGGAATATCAGGATAGGCGCAAGATTTTTTTTTGAAATTTCCGAAAACTGCACGAAACTGCTCTAGAGAGCGTGCAAACGCCAATTGTTTTTCACTATAATGGCGTATAGCTCAAAACGATCCCAGAAGCCTAAAAACAGTAAAGGCCAAAAAAATCGAAGGAGTTTCCAGACTTTTTTTGCTCTCCCCTCCTCTTCCCTTTTGGCCGAAACTTTCTGGAACTCGGATCAAGTTAGAACTCGTATCGGATCTACAATGATGGAAAGCAAGAGTAGGAAAACGAAAACAAACCTAACTAGACTGGAACAAGGATATGTGGTGGCGTTGGCGGTATGTGGGCGTAGGGTTGTAGCAAGTGTATGGCGGTGGTGATAGCAGAATTAGTGGTGATGACGGATTCAGTGGTGGCGGTGGTGATGACTGAGACGAGAACTCGAAACTCTAAAGGTCTAGATCTAAGACCAGCACTGGACACGATGATGCAGATTAGAACTCAACAAAGTAAATATAGAAAAGAAACGATGCAAAAGGCCCGAAAGTGTTTCCAGGATACGGATCTAACCCTAATTTGTTGGATTTTTATGGTTTATAGGAAGAAGAAAAAATGCAATCTAAACTACGAAATCTGTAAGCCTCACGGAGAAACCCGAAATCTGTCACCACTTGATAGGGTAAAGGTGCCCAATCTTTCGATGAGACGATAACTGTCGATTATGGTGGAGGTCGATGTTGATGATCCGACTACAAACGTGCGAGATGTTGCGCCTTAGCAATCGATACACCAACTTCCGAGGCTATTGATCACGCCAGAGCTAGATTAACCTGATCACGAGGATCAATCCCTGCAAGCAATCGAAGAACCAGTAAGAATTAAAGATGCAATCAAGATATTGCGAATATAGATGAAAGCTTTACTGAAGAGGTGGGATTCTGTCAATGCGTAGTACAAAAGGTCGGTTTGACACTTGTGCCTATGGAGAAGAGTAGCTCGTGGCTAAGTCTTTTACTAAACAAAATCCGAATCTAAACGATGACCTAATGGGGGTATATATGGAGGAACAAAAGGAAATTTTGGCCATACTTGGGAAGGAGGTCGAAATCCATCTCTAGGCTGGTTTCCTCCACTATACAGACTCTAAAAGTTCAGCCCCTTTATTTGGACGAAAAATACATGGGCCTGACCCATATTTAAAGTTGACGCAGCACCATCTAATCACATGGACAAAAATTTGAAGTGTGTAGCTCTCTAGTTCGTCCATGTCTTCATCTTTTCATTATGGTGGCTTCAAAGTTCTGAAATCTTCAGTTGCAGTATCATCCTGAATGCTCACACAATTGCTTCCATCATCTCCATGCATGATCATGCTCCAATGCTTGTCCCTTTCATCAATGGTAGGCCCATCATTCCTAAGTAACATAAACACATCTGATTTAGGCAGCATCATATTCTCATGAATATTAGGAATAGTTCCTAGAAACAAAAGTACCTGATAATTTAGTTGGCGTGCACGTGCTCTTGTTAGAGGTCCTTCGAATTGTGGAACGTGAGGAAGTGTGGCTGTAGGTGCAATGGTTGTATCAACCGTAGGGATGTCCTCATCATATGTGGTTTATGAAAAGAACACACATGCAATGACACTGGTGGATCCATATGTGGTTTGTGAAAAGAACACACATGAACTGACACTGGTGGATCCATATGTGGTTTGTGAAAAGAACACACATGCAATCACATGGGTGTATCCATGTGGTTTATGAAAAGGACAGACATGCAATGACTCTAGCTGTGGTTAATGAAAAGAACACAAATTTCAATGACACTGGTGGATCCATGTGTGGTTTGTGAAAAGAACACACATGCAATGACTCTAGTGGATCCATATATGGTTTGTGAAAAGAACACACATCCAGTGACTCTAGCTGTGGTTTATTAAAAGAACACACATGCAATGAACTCTGGTGGATGCATATGTGGTTTATGAAAAGAACACACATGCGATGACACTGGTGGATCCATATGTGGTTTGTCAAAAGAGCACGCATAAAATGACTCTGGAAGGGTTAATGAAAAGAACAGACATGCAATGACACTGGTGGATCCATATGTGGTTTGTGAAAAGAACACACATGCAATGACTCTAGTTGTGGTTTATTAAAAGAACACACATGCAATGACACTGGTGGATCCATGTGGTTTGTGAAAAGAACAGACATGCAATGACTCTAGCTGTGGTTAATGAAAAGAACACACATGCAATGACACTGGTGGATCCATATGTGGTTTGTGAAAAGGACACAAATGGAACTCTGGTGGATCCATATGTGGTCTATGGAAAGAACAAACATGCAATGAAACTAGTTGTGGTTAATGAAAAGAACAGACATGCAATGACTCTGGTGGATCCTTGTGTGGTTTGTGAAAAGAGCAAACATGCAATGATTCTAGCTGTGGTTAATAAAAAGAACACACATGCAATGACACTGGTGGATCCATGTGGTTTGTGAAAAGAATAGACATGCAATGAATCTAGCTGTGGTTAATGAAAGGAAGACACATGCAATGACACTAGTGGATCCATATGTGGTTTCTGAAAAGAACACACATACAATGAACTCTGGTGGATCCATATGTGGTCTATGAAAAGAACAGACATGCAATGTCACTAGTTGTGGTTAATGAAAAGAACACACATGCAATGGCCCTAGGGGATCCATATGTGGTTAATGAAAAGAACAAACATCCAATGACACTAGTGGATCCATATGTGTTCTGTGAAAATAACACACATGCAATGACTCTAGTGGATCCATATGTGGTTTGTGCAAAGAAGACACATCCAGTGACTCTAGTTGTGGTTTATTAAAAGAACACATAAGCAATGAACTCTGGTGCATCCATATGTGATTTATGAAAGGAACACACATGCAATGAAAATGGTGGATCCATGTGGCTTGTTAAAAGAATACACATGAAATGACACTGGTGGATCCATATGTGGTTTGTGAAAAGAACACACATACAATGACACTGGTGGTTCCATGTGGTTTGTGAAAGGAACAGACATGCAATGACTCTAGCTATGGTTAATGAAACGAACACACATGCAATGAGACTGGTTGATCCATATGTGGTTTGTGAAAAGAGCACACATGCAATGAACTCTGGTGGATCCATATGTGGTCTATGAAAGAACAGACATTGAATGACACTAGTTGTGGTTAATGAAAAGAACATACATGCAATGACTCTGGTGGATCCTTGTGTTGTTAATGAAAAGAACAGACATGCAATGACTCCAGCTGTGGTTAATGAAAAGAACACACATGCGATCACACTGGAGGATCCATGTGGCTTGTGAAAAGAACATAGATGCAATGACTTTAGCTGTGGTTAATGAAAAGAACACACATGCAATGACACTAGTGGATCCATATGTGGTTGGTGAAAAGAACACACATGCAATGAACTCTGGTGGATTCATATGTGGTATATGAAAAAAACATACATGCAATGACACTAGTTGTGGTTAATGAAAAGAACACACATGCAATGACACTAGGGGATCCAATGTGGTTAATGAAAAAGAACATACATGCAATGACACTAGTGGGTCCATATGTGGTTTGAAAAAAAGAACACAGATGCAATGACTCTAGTATATCCATATGTGGTTTTTGAAAAGAATACACATGAAATGACACTTGTGCATCCATATGTGGTTTGTGAAAAGAACACACATGCAATGATACTGGAGAATCCATGTGGTTTGTGAGAAGAAGAGACATGCAATGCCACTACGAGGAATCTAGCTATATATGACCCTCTATTTTTGTCACGGAATCATCATAATAGTTTGTTTCTGACGATTCTATGACGATTTTGAGATCGTCGAAAGTTGGGCATCGCAAATGAACTATAACGACATTTTTTGTAAAATCGTCATAACCGTCTATGACGATATTGGATCGTCATAACGTCTTTGACAATCCAATATCGTCATGGACCATCTAGCCAGGACAGCTCATATCCTACGTGGTGGTTCCTACGTGGCAAAATTGTGACGAAATGAAATCGACTTAAATCCAAATCAGCCTAGTCCACTTTAGTGATCTAAATGGGCTGACCCAATAATTCTATCCTCTTATTTGCTATGCCTTGGCCTTTTAGGTTTGTCTCTTTTGTGCCTTGCCTTCTTACGGTCCACTTATTTATTCTCAGATTTGTTACAATATATTTTGGGCCATAGCCTTTTTAGAGCTCAAATACATTTCATCCAGTCCAGATTTCTGCTATTTTTTAACTAGATTTTGCATTTTCATTTATGGAATTGCTTTAGCCATGCAATAAATCGAGAAAATACACAAGAGTTTGCAAATACATCAAGAAAATACACCATTTTTTAGAAAATACAAAACATGCAGATAATTTATCAGCAAATAGCAGGCTCACAAATGCACATGCAAGACTACAATTCAGTATTTACATTAACTTATTAGCAAATAGCACCAATTGCAACATCTGGTAGGAAACAATAAGTTAACCAAGGAATACACCACGTCCAAGCTCCAAGATTATCTCCTACCAAAATGGTGCTCCCGTAAAAAAACAAGAAATTATGGTTATGACTATCAAGTCAGAATTAAAGCAATATCTTTTAACAATAACATACAATAGCAGGAAACAAAACAAACACAAATCTACAAGCAACTAGATGATACTATAGCCTACAAATAAGGGAAAGCTCATCACAACTTGCACAAACAACAACAAATGTATGTTACATCACAATGAATGATTGCACAAGATAAACAAGCAATATAGAAATGCAAGTTATAGAAACTGCATCACAAATATGATTTTCCTCCAGGGTTTGCCATACAACAACAATAGTAGATAATACGGAGTAGATAAGAACTAATACGCTTCAAGTTTGGTTTGCAAAGACAGTTTTACAGTACATTGGAAGGATGCAGAAAGACGGCCGTAGCATGAAGCAGGTCTAGGTGGGAGCTTCCTCCTGCACTCATTGTGATCTGCGAGGCATCCGCAGCAACTTCGTTTTTCTTTGTCAAATTTAGGCACCTAATGGAACCTGTGATCATATATAAAGCATTACTTGAGTATTGAACTCCAAGATGGTGATTTCAGTAATAAAGATTCACTAGAGAACTTTTCTCAATCCAAAAGCTAGGAAATGCTTCCTATCATGTTGTTTCTCGCTAATTACAGAAACTCGAGGCATACATCTAGTACTTCCTATCATGTTTTTTGTCGCTACTTATTAAAAACTGCACGCACATCAAAATATGGGAAATGATAAAAATGCAATCAAGAACCAGATCTGTCTTAGTATCTTAATACTACCAACCATGCATCAAGTGAATAAATAAAATAGAAAATCAAATGCCATGTGAAAAACTGCATCAGTGTAAGCAGACTATCACAACAAAGCCACACTCCAAATCTCCAATAAGACCATTAGGCATCAGTAGGAACAAAGCCATAGACATAACAGCAAAGCCACACATGTAACCATTACTAATTTGTTTTTCACAAAATCAATAGTTGAGCATTCCTATTACCTTGAGGCTGGTGGCGTACTCTAGGGATGTTGCAGGTGCTTGTCGGTGAACCATTCTGCGCTCTTGCATGATCATCTGTTATGAATAAAAGACTGCATGAACAACTCGAAATAGCTATTAGTAGCATCTCATGACTGATGTACCATGAATTGAAGAGACATGTAAAGAGATAAACAATAGAGTTTATTCTAGCAGAGACATACAAATGACTAGAACAACACTTTACGTTCGGATACAAGTATTACTGATCATGTACTAATTTGAGAAATGCATGGCTTGGATCATTAAGACGTGGATGGTAGCGTTGGTGATGAGCGCGAAGGGCATGCGCAAATGGCTGGTGGCGAGCCTAGGGAGCCACAGTTTTTGTTCTCCCCATCCACACCTTCTGTGAAATCAATTGAACTACTCAGTCAATATCATGATATATGGTTGCTAGAACTACATCTTTCTGCCAAAATTAACTACATATTGTAAGAAAGCTAAATTTTAATTCAAAAGAGTAGTCTTATTCCTAGTATCAAAATCATCTACATATTGTACATAATTTAAGAGATGAAAGAGTAATCATGATGCAGCGTTCTATCGGATGAATTTTCTTTGTTTAAGGTTAGCTATATCAGGAGGTGCTGGAGCATGGAAAAGAACTGTGACGCACAACTATTGTGCTGTCAGATTCTACTAGAAGCACTAGTACACTGACATAGAACAATTTTACCAGGGGAAAACAAGTACTAATGCAAACAACAGAAGTGTCAAAACTAACTACATTATCAAAGGAAGATGTACTCAAGATAATAGCCCAACTAGCTTCATTTAGCACAGCAAGAGAGACATTTATCGGCAATATACACTAATACCTCAATGATGTACATATACACATAATCTGAATGTACAAGACTTCAATTAATTGATATTTCATTCTCCAATCAATTTTTCTATTGGCGACCAAGGGATAGCAATGATTAATCAGTATAAAGTGTTGGGGGAATTGGGGAAGTACCTTTTCAGGGAGCAATCATGGTGGGGGTCGAGGATGTATCCCTCGAGCGGGGGATGGACGAGCTCCACGTGACCATGTCCAGCTCTTACGCCTCCTCCCCTTCTGTGAGGACGCACAACACCTCCCGCTCTACCCCTTTGTTCCCCACCACGAGCAGACCGCCATGGCTACTATCGTTGAAGGCTAGCGTCATGGTGGATGCTGGCCTGAGGTGGCGAACACGAGGGAAAGGGCTAGCCAGAGCTTGGGCCGTTCACGGTACCCAGATGCTGTTGTCTGCTATTTTGTAGGTCGAGGCCGTATCTGCCCCTGCACAGTGAAGCCACTCACCGATGTTCCCCGTAGTCTGTGTGTGCAGGTTCCTCCTGGCGTCGTTGGCAGACGACGCAGAGGACTCCCTGCACCCGCCGCCTGGGACCGTCCGCCCTACAGACCCATGATGCAGAGGCCACCCTCGGCAAGCACGTATCACTGCTGATGTGGATCCTTGGAGGTGGCGGTCGTCGAACCGTCTGGTGTGGTGGAGGGGCGCCGTTGTCGATCTAGGTTAGCGAGAGGGGAATCGAAGCACGTGGACTCAATTGGGTTCCGTGAGTGAGGGTGGGGCTCAGATGCGCCCACGCAATCGATGCGGGCAGGCCGGCTCGACAGAGCGTCGTGCACGGATGCATGCGCGTGCCGGCGAGCCAACCCACTGCGACATCTCTTGGGGGAGACGCCGTCGCCTCTCTGGTCTGGTTGGGATCTAGGGTTTGGTAGTTCATGTGTGGGGCGACACGGCTGCCTCTCTGGTGGGGGAGAGAATGGGATCGAGACTAGAGAGGATGGGATCTAGACTAGGGTGTGGTGGGTTTTTTTGGTTCTTTCGGGAGGAGAGGATTGTGCCGTTGGATGGGTAGATGTTGGACGGTTCAGATCAGGGTATATGTTGGTGATCCGTGGGGAGGTTGTCCGAGTGACCCGATTGGCTGGAAACAAGCTATTTTTAGGGGGTTTCATTTTCTAAGTCCTAACCGACCAATGTTATGGCCATAATTGCGGCATAGTTTATGCTAATGTATCTATATTGTGCATACATATGTATCTTGAGATGGCGAATAATGTTGTAGGAGGAAGTTTTCCTTTTCGTCGCACGGAAAAACCATTTTCCATTTTCTGAGCGCAAAAAATCGGGCGTTTTGTGAAGCAACCACCAAATGACCATTTTAGAATACTACCACCCCATTTTTCAAAAATAGTATAGCACCTTACATGGACGAATGTCCCAACTGGAGTTTCTCAAACCTTTTCGTCCACCCCTGGAGAAAAAGACAAATTCCCACCGAATCGCAAGGAAGTGGGTCTAATTTGAACTACAAGTACATGATCTGATGCCCATGATTTAAAAAAAAAATAGATTCACAATATGCTATTTCTTCAGAGATCCAATGCAAGTTTAGCGAGGCTCAGCCCCTATCTAAGAACCTTCATGCCCGCCGTTTTGACCATAGTTTGAAACGGGCATAAAAAATTCAAAAAAGGTCCGATCAATGCAAATCCTTCACATGGTGTCTTATTGTGTGACATAGTTTCAAGGAAAAATACAAAAGTTGGTATATTGCAAGTGTATCGACAAAACCTTCTCAGAAATGACCTATCATGTTTGAGGTTTTATGGCTTTCGGGCCAAACGACCAATGTTATGGCCAGAATCACGGCATAGTTTGTGCTAACGTGCCCATATTGTGCATGCATGTGAATCCTGGGATGGCGAACAATGTTTCAAGAGGAAGTTTTCCTTTTCGTCACACGAAAAAACCATTTTCCATTTTCCGAGCGCAAAAAACAGGGCGCTTTGTGAAGCAACCACCAAATGACCATTTTAGAATGCTACCACCCCATTTTTTAAAAATAGTATAGCACCTTTAATGGAAAAAATGTCCCAACCGTGGTTTCTCAAACCTTTCCATCCACCCCTGGCGAAAAAGACAAATTCCTGCCGAATCGGTAGGAAGTGGGTCTGATTTGGACTACAGGTACATGCTCTGATGCCCATGATTTTTTGAAAAAATGATTTTTACACTCATGATGGCTCGGTGTTGATGTAGAGCTTGTTGGGAACCCCAAGAAGAAGGTATGATGAGCACAGCAGCAAGTTTCCCTCAGTTATGAAACCAAGGTTTAATCGAACCAGTAGGAGCAAGGAAACACCCAAAACTGTTGCTAGCTGAGCCTTGGCAGGGCGCACTACCAGTGCTAGTAGCAACGTGGAGACCTGCACAACACAACCACAGAACTTTGACCCCAACTTGCGATGAGGTTCTCAATCTCACCGTGTTTTGCCGAAAACAAAGGATTAAACGTATTG
Organism: Avena eriantha; assembly: GCA_910589775.1. Lineage (NCBI taxonomy): Eukaryota > Viridiplantae > Streptophyta > Magnoliopsida > Poales > Poaceae > Avena > Avena eriantha. The sequence continues at coordinate 462,593,929 of OU342742.1, forward strand.
AATGCAAAGAAGTAATAGTTTGCAGAAAGTAAACACAAAGCAGTAACAATTTATAGATTGTATGTAAAGAAAAGAGGACCGGGATCCATAGTTCACTAGAGGTGGCTCTCCTTAAGATAGATAACATGCTAGGTGAACAAATTACAGCGGGGCAATTGACAAACATCGAGAAAGCAATACATGCATATAGTAATCATCTTGACTCCTTTGGAACTTGATTGGGCATTACAACATTATACATAGACCACCATTCAACTGCATCTATGACTAATAATCCACCTTCAGGTTATCATCCGAACCCCCTCCAGTATTAAGTTGCAAGCAACAGATTATTGCTTTACGAACTGCGTGTAATGTAAAGAATACGATTGTTCTATGAACAAAGGATTGTGGTTTTCTCCCTAGTAGCAACAGCACATCTAGTACCTTAGAGATTTCGGTCACTTACCCATTACTAGAGGCATGAACCCACTAGCGAGCATAAATACTAACTCTTGGAGTTGCTAGCATCTACTTGGCCAAGGTAGCTACTAACAACGGAAAGCATGCAAGATCACAAATAAGAAAGACATGATAGAATCAATAATCAATCTGAAATAGCATCTCAATATCCATCGGATCCCCGCAAACACAACATGCAGAATTACAAATAGATGATCTTGATCATGAACGGAGCTCACAAGATCTAGACATGAAAGCACAAAGGAGGAGAACCAGCCATCTAGCTACTACATGGATCTGTAGTCCAAGGATGAACTACTCACGCAGCACACCGGAGGCTTGCATGGTGATGAATAAGGCCTCTAGGGTGAATTCCCCTCTCCGGCTGGGTGCCGGGAAGAGCTTTAGATCCCTCCTGATGTAGGGATAGAGATGACGACGGCTACAGACTCTTTCGTGGATTTTTGATCGGGCACTTAGGATTTTTGAAGGGGAGGTCAAGGGGGTGCCGGATGCGGCCAGACCACCCCCTGGCGTGGGCCATGCTGGGCCGCGTGGCCAGGTGGTGTGGTGGCCCCCTGGCCCCTCTCCGTCTTGTACTCTGGCATTTGATGACTTCCGGAAAAATAGGCACTTTGGCTTTTGTCTTGTCCAATTTCGAGAATATTCATTTTATGACTTTCCTAGAACCCAAAACAGCAGAAAACAGACAACTGGCACTGTGGCTCTTGTTAATAGGTTAGTCCAAGAAATCATATGAAAAGTAATCCAAAGCGTGGAAAAACACAAGAAAGTGGATAAAACCAAGCATGGAACATCAAAAATTATAGATACATTTGCAATGTATCAACATCCCCAAGCTTAACTCCTGCTCGTCCTCGAGTAGGTATGTGATAAAAAGAAAGAATAATTTTTGAGGTGACATGCACCATCAAAGACATGAACAAAGTATTTGTAAAACATTCAAAGCTGGGATCATAGTACTTCAATCATAACATGAAAGACAAAGTTCTAGCAATAAGACAAAGAAACTAAGATGCAACATGAAAAGGCACAGACAAAAGATTCATGAATAACAATGCTTTGCAAGACGTTTGTTTGTTTCACATAAAGAAAACATAGCATAATAGCATTCAACTTGTCCCTCATAGAGTAGCAAATATAAATGCATAGGACACCTTCGAAGATCATAAGTGTGACTAGATACAAATAGTTTAAAACAAGCAATATCAAGTTATGCATCAATCAACTAGTCTTGGGACAATACACATAGAACTAAGAATGGCCACTATGCTCTCAAAGTAGGTGCATAAAGGTAGAAGGTGGAGACTGAATATAATGGTGGAAGAAAGGCCTTCATAGAAGGAAGTAGGGATTCAAGTCTCATAAAGACCTTCCAAAAATTATGGTACTTATAGCTTTCAGCTCTCATTGCCCCTATCATAAGCATCTTTAAGGTGATTAAGGTTAAAGTTACACAACTAAGAGGATATGCTTGACAAGTTCTAAACCGAAATATCATGCCCCTTACTTACGAAGACCGAACCTCATGCTACTTAACTTTAGTCACGAGTAAGCTCTTGTCATTGTAAGTACATGTGTATCATAGAGAACTGCCAATGGGGTACCTCTTGCACATGATACAGGAGCTATCCCATAATCAAAATGACAAGGAAAGCAGACAATGAGCATCTGAGCGATCTTTTTATTTGCTATTTGCATAGGTTTTTATTGAGGATGCTTCATAGAGTGCTCGTTATGGTAGTGCTGCAAGTTTCCACCATGATTAGGCATGGTTTAGGCTAGCGGCCCAGGCATTTCTCTAACACACATACAAACTCCATGATCTTAAAAGTTCCACTTTTATTTCACACCGCCGGGATCCATAAGCAAAAGAACATGATATCAACGGGGTACAAAGTACAAGTGCAATGTTGAAAGCATTCCCCATGATACATGGTTATGCTAATTTCAACTTATAAAGAACAAGCATATACGCAACAAAGAAGGACCCAATGGTTCAAGTTTATTAGATGCAAAAAAGTAAAGTGTGCCATCAAGTTCGTGAGAGCTTTAATCACTAGTTTTATCATAACAAGTTTAATTTGGAAGGTAAAGAAATGCATGAATATACTCGGAATAGCATAAGCTAGTAGGTAGGTACGGTGGACTCTTTAGAATAACTTGGTTTAGGGAGTTGGATGCATGAGTGGAACTCATACTTTGTTGTGGAGGCTAGCAAAAGACTGGGAGCGACAAACTAAGAGAGCAATAATGACCATAATCATGCAGAGCGACAAAACATCATTGATCAAAGCATAAAGTGATACTACAAGTTGAAAACTAGAGGATCATCAAGGCTATAGTGACTTGAGATAGTCATAACGTGGTGTGAGCATGTGCCAAGTCAACCCAAATAAAGCATCAAAGGAGAATACCACTATACTATGCTTTAATATGCTAAAACAACGCATGATTCATCCAAGGCACATTAAGCAATCTCAATTTTTTATAACAATTCATGCTACAGCAAAGAATACTAAGCATAAAGCCAAAACAATATCAAGCATGGCATGACAAAGCATAGGCCACAGTGAAAAACGAGCTCTTTTTACCACAAAAGTATGAACTTTCCTACTCTTTTCCAAACCAAACCAAACTATTTGCAAATCAATGTATGAAAGAGGGGGTACAACAATTTATTCAGAAAACTAAGCAAACCAAGCAAACGAAAAACCAAAGCGAAAACGAAAAAGAAGACACTCCAAGAACAACACAACAGTGCATGAAACAATAAAAATGAAGCGTTTCGAAGAAACCTAGGATTTTTATTGATGAAGAAGGGGATATCTTGGGCATCCCCAAGCGTTGACGCTTGTTCTTCTTGGATATTTCTTGCGGTGACACGTGTGTGGCATGCCGAAGCTTGAGCTTTAGTCCATCCTTCATCTCATTACTCATTCCTTCCATACACCTGAAATCTTCCTTTATACAAAACTTCACACAATCTTTATTAACAACATTAGTGCACTCAAGATAAATAAGTCTGAAGGTTCAGTTATAACACCAAATAAACTTCCATTAGAACACTAACTACTGTAGAACTTCCCTAAAAAATCTCAATTCCCCAAAAGAACTAAAAAAGGAACCAACAAGAAGCAAATGCAGAAAATGGCAGAAATCTGTCAAAACAGACCAGCAGGTAAATACGAATTTTTTCTAAGACCTTCTGTTGCTCAAATAAAAAAGTGTTGAACTAACGAAAGTTAGATAACAACCTGGTTCTGAAGCACAAAAATTCACGCCTCAAAATGACATACAGAGATTTTACACGAATTTGTACGGTGAAGCACACAAATCTGTTTCGGGACAACAACTTTCCCAATCATTACTTCTCTCTCATTAGAGGTTACTCTTGGCACAAAAAGAAAATAAAAAGGATAAGGAGCGGTTATTACATAAGTAATAACTTCCAAGACTCATCTAAAACTTTTGGGTTATCTTCCAGTAAGTACTTTTCTTTAACGCCTTTAAGTTAGGCATAAGAAGCAAGAAAAAGAATCAAGTGTTCTCAAATGAAGAAGCATTAAGACCAAATTTTGTTTTCATAGGAGAAGCAAAACAAATCTTCTCTCTCTTCTTAGGAAAGTGTTCTATAACTTTCTTGAGTCGGAGTTGATATTTAGTGGTGCCTTCTTTCATGTCAATGATGGCACCAACAGTTCTAAGAAAAGGTTTTCCCAAAGTAATAGGACAAGAAGCATTGCATTCGACATCCAAAACATAGAAATCAACGGGGACATAGGAATTGTTAACCATAATAAGAACATCATTAAGACTCCCCATGAGTTTCTTTTTAGCATTATCATCAAGTGAGACATTCAAATAACAGTCTTCAAGTGGAGGCAAATCAAGCATATCATAAATCCTTCTAGGCATAATAGAAACACTACTATCATGATCACATAAAGCTTTGAAATCAAAGTCATTCACTTCCATATTAATGATGGGTTCCCAACCATCTTCTTGTTTCATAGGAATAGAAGCTTTATGTTTCATCTTTTATTCTTTAATATTTATGAGAGCATCAGTAATGTGTTTTGTAAAGGCCATGTTCATAGCACTAGCATTAGGACTTTTAGCAAGCTTTTGTTGGAACTTAATAACTTCAGAGATGTTGCAACCATCAAGATAAAAATAAAAATTATCATCTAAAGTAGTAGAGCTATTACTAGCCTCAACACTAGTGGTGTGATAGTAGAAATACTAATGTTTCTAGCAATTTCATCTTCTCTTTCCCATTTAGCATGTAATTCAGCTAATAGTCTAATATTTTCATCAATTCTTACTTGTATGGCATTAGTAGCTGCAAAGGGATTCTCATTAGTTTCAGGTTTAGCAGCCATTTTATTAATCAATGAAGATTGAGCTTTAGATATAGATGATATATTTCTTTCAGCATTAGAGAGTTTCAATTGAAAACTAGGAAGTTCCCTATTTATACTCTCAAGTTGATGGCTAATGTTCTTCAAGATGGTAGATTGTTCCTCCATAGTTTTAGTGAATAGTTTATTTTGCTCATATTGCATTTGCATGAAGTTTTTAGTGGCTCTTTCAACTTCTAAAATTCTTCCTTCACTAGGTAATCAAGGTTTACCACTATAACCATAAGTATTATTAGGAGGGTAGGGCCTATAATTGTTGTTACCAAAATTACTCCTATAAGCATTATTACCAAAATTGTTATTCCTTATGAAGTTCACATCAACTTGCTCTTCTTGAGCAACCAAAGAGGCTAAAGGAACATTATTTGGATCAATATGGGCTTTCCCATTCACAAGCATAGACATAATAATATCATCTTATCACTCAAGGAGGAAGTTTCCTCAAGATAATTTACCTTCCTACCTTGTGGAGCTCTCTCAGTATGCCATTCAGAATAATTAACCATCATATTGTCCAGAAGTTTTGTTGCAGCACCCAAAGTGATGGTCATAAAGGTACCTCTAGCAGTAGAATCCAATAGGTTGCTTGACGAATAGTTCAATCCTGCATAAAAAGTTTGGATGATCATACAAGCAGTCAGTCCATGAGTAGGACAATTCTTAACCAAATATTTCATTCTTTCCCAAGATTGAGCAACATGTTCATTATCAGATTGTTTAAACTTCATTATTTCACTTCTCATAGATATAATCCTAGCAGGAGGATAGTATTTTCCAATAAAATCATCTTTGCACTTAGTCCAAGAATCAATACTATTCTTAGTTAAGGAATGCAACCATTCTTTAGCTTTTCCTCTCAAAGAGAAAGGAAACAATTTCAACTTAATAATATCACCATCTACATCCCTATGCTTTTGCATCTTACAAAGTTCAACAAAGTTATTTAGATGGGAAGCAACATCTTCATTACCAATACCAGAAAATTGCTCTCATAACAAGATTGAGCAAAGCAGGTTTTATCTCAAAGAAAGTATATTCAGGCACAGGTGGAGCAATAGGTGTGCTCATAAAATCATTGTTGATGGTGCTAGTGAAGTCACACAAATTTGTGTTTTCAAGAGTACTCATTTTTTGGGTTTTCAAATAAGAAAGAAAACTAGTAAAACTAATTTTTGTGTGTTTTTGATAAAGAAACAAGCAAACAAAGAAAAAAGAAACTAAGCATAAAAAAATAACAATGTAAAGAGATTGGTTATGAGGGACTCCACTTGTGAAGATCTCCTTGACTCCCTGGCAAAGGTGCTAGAAAAATGCTTGATGGCTCGGTGTTGATGTAGAGCTCAATGGGAACCTCGAGAGGAAGGTATGATGAGCACATCAGCAAGTTTCCCTCAGTTATGAAACCAAGGTTTATTCGAACCAGTAGGAGCAAGGAAACACCCCAAAGGTGTTGCTAGCTGAGCCTTGGCAGGGCGCACTACCGGTGCTTGTAGCAACGTGGAGACCTGCACAACACAACCACAGAACGTTGTCCCAACCTTGCGATGAGGTTGTCAATATCACCATGTTTTGCAGAAAGAAAAGGATTAAACGTATCAAATGGAAAGAAGTAATAGTTTGCAGAAAGTAAACACAAAGTAGTAACAGTTTATAGACCAGGATCCATAGTTCACTAGAGGTGGCTCTCCTTAAGATAGATAACATGCTGGGTGAACAAATTACAGCAGGGCAATTGACAAACATCGAGCAAGCAATGCATGCATATACTAATCATCTTGACTCCTTTGGAACTTGATTGGGCATTACAACATTATACATAGACCGCCATCCAACTGCATCTATGACTAATAATCCACCTTCAGGTTATCATCCGAACCCCCTCCAGTATTAAGTTGCAAGCAACAAATTATTGCTTTACGAACTGTGTGTAATGTAAACAATACAACTCTTCTATGAAGAAAGGATTGTTGTTTTCTCCCTAGTAGCAACAGCACATCTAGTACCTTAGAGATTTCTGTCACTTCCCTAGATTACCAGAGGCATGAACCCACTATCGAGCATAAATACTAAATCTTGGAGTTGCTAGCATCTACTTGGCCAAGATAGCTACTAACAACGGAAAGCATGCAAGATCACAAATAACAAAGACATGATAGAATCAATAATCAATCTCAATAGCATCTCAATATCCATCGGATCCCCGCAAACACAACATGCAGAATTACAAATAGATGATCTTGATCAGAATGGAGCTCACAAGATCTAGACATGAAAGCACAAAGGAGGAGAACCAACCATCTAGCTACTACATGGATCCGTAGTCCAAGGATGAACTACTCATGCATCACACCGGAGGCTTGCATGGTGATGAAGAAGGCCTCCAGGTTGAATTCCCCTCTCCGGCAGGGTGCCGGGAACAGCTTCAGATCCCTCCCGATCTAGGGATGGAGATGATGGCGGCTATAGACTCTTTCGTGGATTTTTGATCGGGCACTTAGGGTTTTCGTCTTGAGGGCATCTTATAGGCGGAAGGGGAGGCCGAGGGGGTGCCGGAGGCGGCCAGACCACCCCTTGGCGTGGGCCAGTCTGGGCCACGCGGCCAGGTGGTGTGGTGGCCCCCTGGCCCCTCTCTGTTTCGTACTCTGTAATCTGATGACTTCCAGAAAAATAGGCACTTTGGCTTTTGTCCCGTCCAATTCCAAGAATATTCATTTTCTGACTTTCCTAGAACCAAAAATAGCAGAAAACAGGCAACTGGCACTGTGGCTCTTGTTAATAGGTTAGTCCAAGAAATTATATGAAAAGTACTCGAAAGTGTGGACAAACACAAGAAAGTGGATAAAACCAAGCATGGAACATCAAAAATTATAGATACTTTTGCAATGTATCAACTCACAATATGCTATTTCTTCAGAGATCCAATGCAAGTTTAGCGAGGCTCAGCCCTTAGCTAAGAACCTTCATGTCCGCCGTTTTGACCATAGTTTGAAACAGGCATAAAAAATTCAAAAAAGTTCCGATCAATGCAAATCCTTCGCGTGGTGTCTTATTATGTGACATAGTATCAAGGATAAATCCCAAACTTGGTATATTGCAGGTGTATCGAAAAAACCTTCTCAGAAATGACCTATCATGTCTAAGGTTTCATGGCTTTCGGGCCAAACGACCAATGTTATGGCTAGAATCACAACATAGTTTGTGATAATCTGCCCATTTGTGCATGCATGTGCATCCCGGGATGGCGAACAATATTGTAGGAGGAAGTTTTCCTTTTCATCGCACGGAAAAACCATTTTCCATTTTCCGAGCGCAAAAAATGGGGCGTTTTGTGAAGCAACCACCAAATGACCATTTTAGAATGCTACCACCCCATTTTTTAAAAATAGTATAGCAGCTTACATAGACAAATGTCCCAACCGGGGTATCTCAAACCTTTCTGTCCACCCCTAGCGAAAAGACAGGTTCCTGCCGAATCGGTAGGAAGTGGGTCTGATTTGAACTATAGGTACCTGATCTGATACCCATGATTTTTTGAAAAAATGATCTTTAGACTCACAATTTGCTATTTATTTAGAGATCCAATGCAAGTTTAGCGAGGCTCATCCCCTAGCTAAGAACCTTCATGCCCGCCATTTTGACCATAGTTTGAAACGGGCATTAAATTTTCAAAAAAGGTCCGATCAATGAAAATCCTTCACGTGGTGTATATTATGTGACATAGTTTCAAGGAAAAATATGAAACTTGGTATATTCCAAGTGTATCGAAAAAACCTTCACAGAAATGACCTATCATGTCTGAGGTTTCATGGCTTTTGGGCCAAACGACCAATGTTATGGCCAGAATCGCGGCATAGTTTGGGATAATGTGCCCATATTGTGTATGCATGAGAACCCTGGGATGGCGAACAATGTTGCAGGAGAAAGTTTTCCTTTTCATCGCAGAGAAAAACCATTTTCCATTTTCCGAGCGCGAAAAATAGGGCGTTTTGTGTAGCAACCACCAAATGACCTTTTTAGAATGCTACGACCCCATTTTTAAAAAATAGTATAGCACCTTTCATGGACAATGTCCCAATTGGGGTATCTCAACCTTTCAGTCCACTCCTGGCAAAAAAGACAAATTCCTACCAAATCGGTAGGAAGTGGGTTCGATTTGAACTACATGTACATGATCTGATGCCCATGATTTTAAAAAAAATGAGTTTTAAACTCACAATATGCTATTTCATCATGGTAATTCATCCATTCAACTTATCTAATTTTTTAAATCAAAATGCTAGCTTCAAAACTATATTTCAAATTATGATATTGTCCGTACCATGGACTAATATTGGATTAGAAAATTCACCTTTTTAAATAATCAAAGTATTTCTGATTAACACCCTAAGATGATCTTCTGAATTTTATAAAAAATTAGAAACAAAAATCAATTCTTTTGTACTTCTTATGAAAAAGATACAAAAGAATTAAGAAAACAAAAAAAGAAAAAATAAACTAAGAAAAAACTATTCTAACTAGACCAGCCAGCTGGCCTAGACCTAAACTACCACACATATGCTCAATTTCGGCTCGAACCCGCTTCCCACAGAGGCCCAGTCCTAGAAAGGCCCAGTCCTAGAAAGGCCCAGTCCTAAAAGCCTTTGTCCTGGAAATAAAGCTTGGTTGGTGTAGTGGTATGGCTCGCTAGGAGGGACGCCTAGTGGTGGGTTCGAATCCCATTGGCCACCAATTTTTTGCTTAATTCCTAATGAATTTCTCGGTTGCATGTCAGTTTAGAGATGGTCCCACGTGTCATATTGGGTAAATGTGGGTCCTGCTAAATTTAAACAGTGCCACGTAAGTACATATTTACACATGGAGATGACACACAATCAAAAGCTAACACATAGACATGACACATAGGCGTAATTTCTGATGTGGCTTAGTACCTATCTCACCTTTATCCTTATTTGGATGCTACGGCGATTTTAAATCGTCATAGTGAGCTACAGATAACGTCGTAGGTTAATCCGCTAGGTTATGACGATTTCAGCTAATGAAACTATGACGTTTTTGTTCCTCTAAAACGGCTTACGACCATCTGGTGCAAAATCGTCCGAACTCTATGACGATTTTGTTCACGATCACTATTAGAAGGTCATAGAATAACACATTCCTTGTAGTGTGCCTCTAGCTATGGTTAATGAAAAGAACACATATACAATGACACTTGTGGATCCATATGTGGTTTGTGAAAATAACACACGTGCAATGACTCTGCTGGATCCATATGTGCTTTCTGAAAAGAACACACATCGAGTGACTCTAGCTGTGGTTAATGAAAATAACACACATGAAATGACACTAGTGGATCCATATGTGGTTTGTGAAAAGAACACACATGAAATGACACTGGTGGATCCATATGTGGTTTGTGAAAAGAACACACATGCAATGAACTCTTGTGGATCCACGGGAACGACAAGTACTTCACCCCGGATGCCAAGACCGACCCGATACATGGATCCGACAAGATCTTCGCGACGAATAGATCGACACCGACCAGGGCGAACCCGATGATCCTCTGACGCCAAACCAAGTCCTTTGACAACATCCGAAGACTGATCCCGCCGAGCCCGATCTCGTCAATCCCTGAACCCTGAGTCTGAACACCGAACCCCCCGGAACCCAAGATCTTCCGAACCGAGATTTGTGACCCTAAGCCTCTATTTTTATAATATGACATCTACCTGTCGCATCATTAAATCATCATGCTTGCATACATGTCATCTGTTGGGTTCGGTTAAATAGTCGAATCACCTCATAATTAAATATGGAGTGTTTATGCGGGATATCTTTGTTTTCTTCCGGACTCCATTTAAATTTGTGTAGCGAACTGATGCCATGTTTTTCCTTGCTAATACAAAATTTAAATTGCAGGGGTTCTAAATAACTTGAACCTATTAATTAATTGTCGGGACCCCGGTTCCGCTTAATATTGCCTAATTACACCGCGTCTACATCCTATCATAATCATGCCTGATCTTCTGCCGTAGTATTAAATATTGCATCCGGTGTTTCTTCTAGTGTTTGCTTCTTCACGGATTAGGCCGATGAGTTGATGCGAGTATCAACAAGTTCTCGGGATATGAAACTTCGGCAGTGTTTCCCAGGTGAGCCCTTCGGCAGTGTTTCCCAGGCGAGCATTCTCCCCCTTTCTACCTATTTTGCATTTATAGTCTTTATTTCCTCCTGTTGATCTATTGCTATCCGTGTCGCGATGCTTTAGTTCCGTGCACCAGTTATATCCCGTGCAGCCTCTATATTGCCATGGACACCTCCTATTACCCGTGTTTGGTAGATAGCTGCCCTTGCGAGTCGTAGTAGCTTGCTCAGGTGCGATCTCGTGATGTCAAGTACCACAGTTGTTGGAATGCGGGCATATGTTTAATGGTGGAGATGATCATGACTTTAATTACAACTATTAAAATGCAAGATATAACTAATGCAAAGGCATCGGTGGGCAATAGATGTTATTTGGTTCTTCCACGCTCACTTGTGTCCTGTAGGAGCCCGAGTACTTGATACCTGTTCCTTGACTATTCGCACTATCCACATCTGGGAGGCCTTATGGACCCCCCTGAGCCAGAGCTTGATTCATTTTTATTCCTTGGGGCCACAAAGTAGTTTGGGGCTTTATTACTATCCTGTACCTATGCCATGCTTTACTGCTTTATTTACGATTGTGCGTGCAGCACCTGTACTGTTTAGGATCGTGACACGTTTTCACTGTATCGACAAGCCCAGTCACACTTTCGGGTTCCCAGTCGTTTACAGCCGTCCACACAAACCTTGGGTCCGTCTCATCTTTGTTGCGGGTAGCTTAATGGGGTGGCCCCCTGAAATATTGTATGAATCCTGTGATTGCTTTGTCGTGAAAGCCTCGTTGGGTTTTGATTTGGTTTTTCCGAGGTTGATCATGTGTGTGTTTCTATTGTTGCACCCCTGTAGGGTAAATCATTCTGAAAGTCGTGTCCGCGGTTATGGACGACTTGGAGCACAATATCTCGATCGGAGACAAGCATAACTAAAGTAGTGCTATAAACTTGACTTAATATATGAATAGTAATCAGATTCAACTATCACGGAATGGATACTAAAAGTGCCAACAACTGGTGGATCTGGGGTTGTTTTGTGACATGCTGTACCTTCCTAGTAAGTATTGCAACTCCAATGGAATGTGATAAAAGTGCCAAAGATTGCTAGGTTTTGGGATTCCTCAGGACAATTATATCTGACTAGTAAATGTTCCAACTACAACGGAATGGTGTTTAAAACTGCCCACTACTTATGCTATCAGGATGACTCATGCTATCTATATCTGACTAGTAAGGGCTTCAACTATAATCGAATGAATAAAACTGCCAATTGTGTGAGTTCCTCGGTCTGACTTCCTCGTTTGGTCTCGAGGGGGAATACCAGGATGGGTATGTTTGGTGTTACTATCAGGTTGGATCCGGATAGGTCATTCTTATCCCTCTCTAATAGCCGATAGCTGTATTGAGTCTCTATAGGTTGTTTAGTGCAAGTTTCGCTGCCGCTTCGGTCCACCATACCTATGTACGCGAGAGCCGCCGAATTCTAGCCTCGCCGTGTACTGGCCTCAGTACTGACGCTCCTCTTTTTCCTTTGCCCCTTGTCGGCACCCCCTTTTGTTTTAGCAGGTTTGCGATCGACGTCATTAGCAGGGTTATCCTTCCGGCTTGGCCTGGGCAGGGTTATGGACGCCATTGGTTATTCTTCAGGGCTCTTAGCCCCATTTGCATCTTGTCCATAGTCGGACGCTCTATCGTTTTCAAGGTGATTTGGATCTTTGTATTGTATATCTGTATTCTTGACTCATGGAGTCATTGTTGTATATATATGTTCTGTGGGTCCCATCGAGGACTGTTGTGTAATGGTATTACTTCATTTTCCACCCGCACGGAAGTGCCTGGTGGGCGTCCTTGAATCGTTTCTATGCGGGTTTGGCGGAAAGGGCTAAAACTTGCATAGGGCCGATTTGAGGGTGTTACAGAGTGGTATCAGAGCCCAGCAGTTGCGATAGCCCACGGGTCCAGCCCGTAGGATAACCTAGCTAACGAACGTTGTAGAGTGTCCAAACTATTTTTGAAAATCGGTTGGATATATCTGATTAGGTCCGATTTTACTCCTTACCCCTCTGCTATTCTCCTCTTACCTCTGTGTGTTTTGAATCTGTTCTCTTACCTCTCTTCGCGTCCAGGATTTCTCGAGGTTGGGTTTCTATCGTACCTTCAGAGTTTCGCTTCCTTCTTGTAATGGTGTTGCTACATCCGGTCTTCATCTCTGAGGAATTTTCCTCTGTGTACCTCTCAAGTGACCCATCAGTCACTAACATTTTCTTTGTATCTTATGGTGGTTTTCAAAGCGACGACATCATCTACGCCAGATCCGATGCAGAGTCTGCATCACTCCTTTGTTCCGAACCTCGATCGTCGAGATCTTCAGTCTGATTCCGAGAATGGTTGCACGCTTTTCTACCGAATGTGTGGAGTAATAGTTTGGGTGCGTGATGGATTGGCCCCCATGCCGACTACTCAATCTATTTTCTCTCGTACATTGTAGTGGATGAGAATGCATCGTTTCTCTCCTTCTGTCGAAGTTAGAGGTGGCTTTATTTGTTGATACCTTTATCTTCGTCCTTTGTTCCCGGAGAGTTCTCTCGACGATCACGGACAACGACCCCTTGTTGGTGGTGTCGCTGATTTCAAGATGGAGCAATAATCTTTGTTAGTGGTGTCGGGAGGAGCTACACGAAGCGAGAAGAGTCCGACCATGAGCCTTCCTCCCCGTACCATGAGGCGGATCTCGAGGGAGAGATCCATTGTTAGTGGTGTCGAATTGTGGCGCCCCGCTAAAATCACTACCAGAAAATCGCTCGTTGTTTCTACTTTGTGCATCATCATGACATCATCATGCATGTTTGTTCATAAAAGTACTTTGCAAAAACCCTATTTTGTTTTCTAATTAGCCCTCCTTTATTTTCAAATCATAAAACCAGGTCTTCCTAGATATTTTATTTGTCTATAAAATATTTTAAAACTTAAATAAAACTAACATATTTTCAGTGGGGGGAGGCAGCCGCCGGCCAGGCCCAAAAGCCCAGCTGCAGCCACCTACTACCCCAAAAGCAAACTCTAACTTCCCTAGACCTAAACCCTAACTCTAACCTGACCCTAGCCAGCTAACCTAGACCCACACCAACCCACCTGGTCAACCCAGCTGCCCCTCACCCAAACCCCTGCCGCACACCGACCCAACCCCAGTCCCCAACGCGCGCAGCACCCCGACCCAATCAGGCGGTCCCATGCACCGCACGTCGCCCACACATCCCTCTCCCTGATCGACACGCGACGCTCCCCTAGACCCACCACTCCCTCGCGAAGCACGTCCATCCCGCGTCGCCTCTCTCCCTCGACCCGTTCCCCACCTCGCTCGCGTCCTCCTGCTCGCCCTCTCTGCAGCGCCGCCACCGCTTCCCTCGGGCCTACGCAGCGCCTCACTCCGGCCGCACAGCGTCGCCATGGAGCTGAGCTCCTCCTAGCCGCACGACCAACCCTGCCGCCACCTCTTCTCTTTCCCGCAAACTCCGCCGTCGCGACTTTCTCGTCCGCCACGCAGCCGCTCGCCGCCAAGGACCGACCGCCGTGGGACCCTTCCCATGCTGACCCCTACACGGCTGCCCTGAGCGCGCAGCCCTCTGGCCTCCCGCTCCGCCGCCCTACTCTCTGCACCGGGCCTCTTCGCTAGCCGCGCCGCGCCTTAGTCCCGCCCCAGCGAGCTCCGTCGCCGCCGTCCTGTACCGTGTACCTCCAGCGAGCCTTGCTACGCTGCCATCAACCATGCGTGGCCTTCCTCCTCCTCTACCCTGCAGTGCCGCATGCCCCTCATCACCATCGACCCTGCTCGCCCGCTGCTCGGCCCAAGCCTACAGAGCCATGCCCACCACTGCATCCCAAGCACCTCACGTGCATCGTCTCGTGTTTGTTCTCCTGCCGTTCCGCTTGGTACAGGCATTTGGAGACGTGTGTGTCTGTGTTTTTTTGGACTAGTCCCACTCTGTCCACGGTGATGAGTAGTACTAGTTGGGCAATAACTCGATGCAGATGCTAGGAGAGAAGATCTACATCGACAAGATCTACATTGACAAGATCGACCCCAATGAGTGAAGTCGAGACCGTCAAGTCCTTCATCACGGAACACCATGCTCTCCTTCCCGGAACCTTGAAGCACCACACAAGACCACCGACGACCCGACCAAGATCTGAAGAACGAACCCTAGCGCACCAAGTTCTTCGACCCCGAGGACCGATCCATCAGATCCGACAAGGCCTCCTTCTCGGAACCCCCAATTTCCTCTCAAAAACGAAGACCAGGACCTGAAGAACGCCAAGATCGCCACGGGAATGACAAGTACTTCACCCCGGATGCCAAGACCAACCCAATACGCGGATCCGACAAGATCTTCGTGACGACAAGATCGACACCAACCAGGACGAACCCGATGATCCTCCGACGACAAACCAAGTCCTTCGACAACCTCCGAAGACTGATCCCGCCGAGCCCGATCTCGTCGATCCCTGAACCCTGAGTCCGAACCCCGAACCCCCCGGAACCCAAGATCTTCCGAACCTAGATGTGTGACCCTAAGCCTTTATTTTTTATAATCTGACATCTACCTGTTGCATCATTAAATCATCATGCTTGCATACATGTCATCTGGTGGGTTGGGTTAAATAGTCGAATCACCTCATAATTAAATATGGAGTGTTTATGCGGGATATCTTTGTTTTCTTCCGGACTCCATTTAAATTTGTGTAGCAAACCGATGCCATGTTTTGCCTTGCTAATACAACATTTAAATTGCGGGGGTTCTAAATAACTTGAACCTATTAATTAATTTTCGGGACCCCGGTTCCGCTTAATATTGCCTAATTACACCGCGTCTGCATCCTATCATAATCATGCCTGATCTTCTGCCGTAGTATTAAATATTGCATCTGGTGTTTCTTCTAGTGTTTGCTTCTTCGCGGATTAGGCCGATGAGTTGATGCGAGTATCAACAAGTTCTCGGGATATGAAACTTCGGCATTGTTTCCCAGGTGAGCCCTTCGGCAGTGTTTCTCAGGCGAGCATTCTCCCCCTTTCTACCTATTTTGCATTTATAGTCTTTATTTCCTCCTGTTGATCTATTGCTATCCGTGTCACGATGCTTTAGTTCCGTGCACCAGTTATATCCCGTGCAGCCTCTATATTGCCATGGACACCTCCTATTACCTGTGTTCGGTAGATAGCTGGCCTTGTGAGTCGTAGTTGCTTGCTCAGGTGCGATCTCGTGATGTCAAGTACCACAGTTGTTGGAATGCGGGCAAATGTTTAATGGTGGAGATGATCATGACTTTAAATATAACTATTAAAATCCTAGATATAACTAATGTAGAGGCATCGGTGGGCAATATATGTTATTTGGTTCTTCCACGCTCACTTGTGTCCCGTAGGACCCCGAGTACTTGATACCTGTTCCTTGACTATTCGCACTATCCACATCCGGGAGGCCTTATGGACCCCCCTGAGCTAGAGCTTGATTCATTTCTATTTCTTGGGGCCACAAAGTAGATTGGGGCTTTATTACTATCCTGTACCTATGCCATGCTTTACTGCTTTATTTACGATTGTGCGTGGAGCACCTGTACTGTTTAGGATCGTGACATGTTTTTGCTGTATCGAGAAGCCTAGTCACACTTTCGGGTTCCCAGTCATTTACAGCCGTCCACACAAACCTTGGGTCCGTCTTGGAGCCGGCCAACTTCGTTGCGGGTAGCTTAATGGGGTGGCCCCCTGAAATATTTTATGATTCCTGTGATTGCTTTGTCATGAAAGCCTCGTTGGGTTTTGATTTGGTTTTTCCGAGGTTGATCGTGTGTGTGTTGCTATTTGTGCACCCTTGCAGGGTAAATCTTTCTGAAAGCCGTGTCCGCAGTTATGGACGACTTGGAGCACAATATCTCGATCTGAGACAAGCATAACTAAAGTAGTGCTATAAACTTGACTTAATATATGAATAGTAATCAGATTCAACTATCACGGAATGGATAATAAAAGTGCCAACAACTGGTGGATCTGGGGTTGTTTTGTGACATGTTGTACCTGCCTAGTAAGTATTGCAACTCCAATGGAATGTGATAAAAGTGCCAACGATTGCTGGGTTTTGGGATTCCTCAGGACAATTATATCTGACTAGTAAATGTTCCAACTACAACGGAATGGTGTTTAAAACTGCCCACTAATTATGCTATCAGGATGACTCATGCTATCTATATCTGACTAGTAAGTGCTTCAACTATAATCGAATGAATAAAATTGCCAACTGTGTGAGTTCCTCGGTTTGACTTCCTCGTTTGGTCTCGAGGGGGAATACCAGGATGGGTATGTTTGGTGTTACTATCAGGTTGGATCCGGATAGGTCATTCTTATCCCTCTCTAATAGCCGATAGCTGTATTGAGTCTCTATAGGTTGTTTAGTGCAAGTTTCGCTGCCGCTTCGGTCCACCATACCTATGTACGCGAGAGCCGCCGAATTCTAGCCTCGCCGTGTACTGGCCTCAGTACTGACGCTCCTCTTTTTCCTTTGCCCTTTGTCGGCACCCCCTTTTGTTTTAGCAGGTTTGCGATCGATAATTCCACGAGCAGACAAGCAGGAGTAGGGACCTCTACGAGGCCTGAACCAAGGTAGATCTTTGTCCCCTGTGTGCTTGTTTGCTAGCCGATAGATGTCTCCAGCGCTCCCTCCTTCTCCAAAACCCAAGTCCATAACAATGGGCATTGATGAGTTAAACCCTCGTCAATTGGTGCCGTCTATGGGAATTGGGAGTGCTGATGTTGCGGCTTCTTCGGCCCCATCAACTGCGATCTACAACTCCACAACAGCGGAGATTCGCCAGCTCTTCGGTGCGTTCGACTTCACCGTCCACACGCCGGCCACTCGCCCGGCCTTCGAGTCCATAGGCGACGGAATCAGCCTAGCGATCGGGACCTTCCACTTCCAAGTTGGTCAGATGGGCACGCTTCGCATGCCTGACCAGCCGACAGCGCTGGCGATTGCCCCTGCATCATGGTTCTCTCCATCGACCGGCACCCTCAGCGAGCTCAATGCCTAGGCAGCAGTCGAGAACACTGTCAGAGACAGCAGTCGCGACTCCGATCTGAGCGATCTGGCCACTGAAGATGGAACCTATGGTTCCGGATCTGAGAGTTGTGGAAGCAGCAGCTTCCCCAATCACTTCATGTGTGCCGTCATCAACGCAGGCGTTACCTCTGCCAATTGCGACAACGGTGGTAATCCCGGTAACGGGACTGATCCGCCTAACACCGGCAATGGCGGCAACAGCGGCAACGGTGGCAACGGCGGTAACAGTGGCAATCGCGCCCCCGTCAATAATGGAGGAGCATTCGAACCTCCCTCCATAATAAATGAGCAAACCGGCGAACGCGTCGTGATCAAGCTCAACGAGCAAGAATGGGCTCGCTGCCGCGAGGACCTGCGAGGCACCCCTCTGCCCTTCGGATCCCCGCAAGAGATGCTAATAGGCTATCACTGGCTCCTGAAGGAAGAATTAAAGCGCCAAGTGCAGACAATCGCGCAACTCGAGGCACGCAAAAAGGCACCGGACGAATCGAGCCTTCGTCGCGCTGGGCTCTCCTCCTACGGAGGATCCTCCTCAAGGGGCAACGAATACCTCGCCAAGAATAGGCAATCGCGGATGGCCTATCTCACCGAGCAAGAACGCATAGAAGCCGCAAAAGTCCTCGACTTCGGCTCTATGACAGTCGACACGCGAGGCAACGTGGTCCCCAGGACGCCGAAGGCTGCGGTGACAGCGGCCACCATGTACCGCCAGCTAGAGATCCCCGAACCGCCATGCACCGATCTATGATCGCGGGCTTGGGATTAATCGAGGCCGCCCTCGATAAGGAGCCAACACCAGAGCCGAAGAAGGGCAAGGCGCTATCAAAGCGCTATTCCTCGCCCTCGTCCAGCGATGACAGTCACAACCTGTCTTGACGCCGCCGCTCACGGTGCCACGACTGTGACTATGATGAGCGCGACGACCTCACGCAGCGCAAGATCGACAAATCAAGGGCACGACGTGCTCGGTCGACTGACACTGAAGAAGAAGATGTGGAGCTCTGCGGCGCCAGATGCTTCAGCAGATCCATTAGGCAGAAGCGAATGCCTAAGGGGTTTAAACTCCCGTCGGAGAACCCGAAGTTTGACGGCCTACAGGACCCCAAGATCTGGCTAGAGGACCACATCTCCTCCGTCAGACTCCACGGAGGCAGTCAAAGCACTGCCATGCAATGCCTGCAGCTACAGCTGCAGGGCGCCGCCCGAGCATGGCTCAACAAACTCCCACGCGGATCCATTCGCAGTTGGGATGAGATGGTTTACAGCTTCGTGCACAACTTTAAGGGCACGTACAAGCGGCCCGCATCAATCGAAGAGCTGAGATGCTGCCAGCAAAGATCTGGCGAATCGCTGCGCTCCTACATCCAAAGGTGGTCCATCATCAAGAACTCCGCAGAGAATATCTCGGAAGACCGCGCGATTGACGCATTCAATGGTGGCGTCCGCCACCTAGAACTCAGGGAGGAGCTAGGCCGCTCCAAGCCCCAGACCATCGACCACCTGATGGAGATCGCGAATCGGTGGGCCGATGGAGAAGATTCGGTGAAGAATCGCGCTCACTCCGACGAGGAGGCGGAACTCAAACGCAGACGCGACCGCCGAGGCAAGCGCCCCATGCGCATCTACGATGACCACGAAGACATCAACATGGTCGCGGCTGGCTACACTGATAGACGTGACGATAACCGCAACAGCGGATACCGTAGCGGCGGATACCGCCACTCCGGGAAATCCACGCAAGTATGGCAACGCCGCACTCGCGACGAGGCGCCCGCGAACTCCATCGAGGACAAACTGTCTGGGCCATGCACGGTACACTTCTACATCGACAAGCATGAAGGCAAGAGAAAGTCCAGCCACCTCCTCAAGGACTGCCGCGAGTTCCTCAAGCTACATGAGGGATTGGTTCGGATGAACCGCAATGCAGTCGAAAGAGGCTACGGAGCCACTCCAGGCGCCGTAGCACATGGCGCACCGCCACCGCCACCAGGGCCACCCCCGAACACAGCTGCACCGGACCAGCACCACGGAGGCGAACCGTACCCACGAGCCATGGGCACCATGATGATCCAAAAGGGACGCCCCTCCAATAGGGTGCAGAAGGCCATCATTCGCCAAGTCAACTTGGCCACACGCTCGCCACCCTCCACCACTGAGTACCTCAGTGGAAGCGAGTCATGCATCACCTTCTACAAACGCGACCATCCGCCTCATATACCCCTCCCAGGCCATTGCCCCCTCGTACTCGAGGCACAAATCGGAGGCTTTGATATGAGCCGCGTCTTCATGGATGCCGGAAGCGGCATCAACCTTATATTCGCGAGTACCTTGCGAGCAATGAGGATCCCTCTAACTTGCTTGGAGGCATCTGACACAACGTTCCACGGCATCGTCCCAGGGAAAGGCGTATACCCCCTAGGAAAAATCAACCTCGACGTCATCTTCGGCACGCCGAAGAACTTTCGGCGCGAGCGCATCGACTTTGAGGTCGTCGACTGGCCCTCACAGTACCACTGCATCCTCGGGCGCGTCGCGTTCGCGAGGTTCATGGTAGTGCCCCACTACGCCTACCTGCAGATGAAAATGCCAGGTCCCAATGGCGTCATTACGGTCAATGGGAGCTTTGAGGGATTTGACAGTTGCGACAGGGAATTCAACAGAATCTCCTAGTCCTTTAGCATGCAGGAGGAACTCGCGAGACTGAAGGAGACGACATACAATAGTCTGCCTCCCCTGAGCAGACCAAGCTCACCTGATCTCTCCTTCGACTCATCTGTGCATACAAAGAAAGTGCAGGTCCACCCATCGGATCCCGCCAACACGGCCCTCATCGCCAACAACTTGAGTCCCGCATAGGAACTCGCGCTCATCGAATTCCTCCGTGAGCACTAGGAAAATTTTGCCTGGTGTCCTGTGGACATGCCAGGAGTTCCTAGGGAATTCGCCAAGCACGCACTCAACGTCAACCCCGACGCAAGGCCAGTCAAGCAAACAATTCGGCGATTGTCTGAGCCACGAGCGCAGGCAGTCGGAATGGAGATCAACAGACTCCTCGAAGCCAAGTTTATACGCGAGATCAAGGAAAGAACTTGGCTCGCCAACACGGTGCTGGTACCAAAAAGGACACGGATATCCTGCGGATGTGCGTGGACTTCACCTCTCTGAACAAACACTACCCAAAGGATCACTTCCCGTTGCCGTGGATCGACCAGATCATCGACTCCACCGCGGGATGCGAGCGCCTCTGCTTCCTCGACGCCTACTCAGGCTATAATCAAATTCGAATGAAGGAGGAAGATCAAGATAAAACATCGTTTACAACGCCCTTTGGTGTATTCTTCTACAACACAATGCCCTTTGGGCTAAAGAACGCGGGAGCCAACTACCAGCGGTGCATGCAGTCTTGCCTTAAGGAACAACTGGGTCGCAACATTCAAGTCTATGTCGACGACATAGTAATCAAGACCAAGGAGGAAGCCTCTCTAATCGACGATTTGCGCGAAACCTTCGCCAACCTTGACCGCTACCGGATCAAGCTCAATCCGGACAAATGCGCTTTCGGTGTACCATCTGGGAAGCTACTCGGGTATCTCATCTCCGCGAGGGGAATCGAGGCAAACCCGAAGAAGATAAAAGCCATACTGGCCATGGAGAAGCCGAAAAACATAAGGGGGGGTCCAGCAGCTGGCTAGACGAATCGTGGCCCTCAGTCGATTCATCAGTCGAATGGGCGAAAAGGCGCTGCCCTTCTACCAGCTCGTTCGCAAAACTGAAAAATTCGAGTGGACCACTGAAGCACAAGAAGCATTCGACGACCTCAAGCGCCTGCTATCCACTTCGCCAGTGCTGGGGACCCCACGAGAAAGGGAACCACTGTTGCTGTATATCTCCGCCACCAACCAGGTGGTCAGCACAGTGCTCGTCGTCGAGCGAGCTGAGGAAAACTAGGTCCACGGCGTACAACGCCCAGTATACTACCGCAGCGAGGTCCTCACGCCAACAAAACAACGGTACCCGCACTACCAGAAGCTGGCGTAAGACGTCTTCATGACCGCATGGCGACTGCGCCATTACTTCCAGGAACACCCAATCGTGGTGGTCAACGACGCCCCGTTGGGGCATATCCTCAATAACCCCGACGCCACAGGGCAAGTCACGCTTTGGGGAATAGAATTGTCTCCACGAGACATCACATACGAAAAGCGCGACGCAATCAAATCGCAAGTTTTGCCTGACTTCCTCGTGCACTAGATGGAGAACCAGCTCTCGGACAAGCCAGATATGTCCTACCTCTGGACAATGCACTTTGACGGGTCTAAGCGGAAAGATGGAGCAGGCGCAGGTTTCATACTAACATCACCTCAAGGGGACAAGCTGAAGTATATCCTGCGCATGCAGTTCACAGCCTCTAACAACAAGGCTGAATACGAGGCCCTGTTGCACGGGATGAGGACGGCAAAAGCCTGCGGCGCTAAGAGGCTCATCATATACGGCGAATCCAAGTTGGTCGTCAACCAAACGATGCATGAGTGCGACGCACTGAATGACAACATGATCGTGTACCGCGACCTCTACGACACAATCGAGGTAGACTTCGACGGTTGCGAGCTGCGACACGTAGGTCGCGAAAGCAACGAAGAGGCAGACGCACTCGCCAACATAGGCTCTACCCGCGCCCCATACCACCTGGGGTATTTCTCGAGCGCATTTGCGAACGCTCCATCAAGCCAAAGGCCGCAGAGAAGAAAACAAGCGCAACAACGGACTCGGGGGCTACGCCACCCAATGAGCCAATGGCACTTGATGAATTGGAGCTGGACACAGGACTCGAGGGACCAATGAGCGTCATGATGATTGAACAATCTTGGACGCAGCTGTCCATCATGTACCTCCTCAGCAAGAGGCTACCAGACGATCCGACAAATGCACGACACATCACGTGGCGATCCAAGGCATTCGCTGTTCTCAACGGCGAACTGTATAAACGCAGCATCACAGAAGTACTCCAACGATGCGTCTCCATGGCCGATGGAAAAGCAGTTCTCCTTGACATCCACGAAGGGACCTGCGGGCCCCACGCCGATAGTCACGCCCTCGTTGCCAAAGCTCTACGAGCTGGATTCTACTGGCCTACGGCCATGCGCCACGCCAAGGACATCGTCCAAAAATGCAACGTTTGGCAGCGATTCGCGGACAAGCCGCACGCACCGGGCGCAGAGCTACGGCCAATCCCATTGGCCTGGCCCTTCGCGCAACGGGGTCTCGACATGGTCGGAAAACTTCCAAGGTCCTCACGAGGAGGTTACTTCTACCTCTTAGTCGCAGTCGACAAATTCACCAAGTGGATTGAGCCCATGCTAGTGACCAACCAATCAGGGCACAGCGCAGTCAAGTTCTTCGAGTCCATCGTCTACCGCTTTGGAGTGCCGCACAGCATCATCACCGACAACGGGACGAACTTCACATCCAAGGAGTTCCAAGAATTCTGTGAGAACCTGGGAATCAACATCAGCTACGCCTTAGTTGCACATCCATAGACCAATGGTCAGGTGGAAAAAGCAAACGGGCTCGTCTGCGGCGGCATCAAGAAGCGACTCCTCCGGCCACTCGAACAAGCCGTGTGTTGTTGGCTGGACGAGCTGCAATCTGTACTCATGAGCCTACGTACAACTCCAAACAGCGCCACGGCCTACACGCCATTCTTTATGGTGCACGGAGCTAAAGCAGTGCTACCCGCCGAGGTACGGTATAAGGCGCCACGCGTGGTCGCTTACAGCAAACAAGTGTCATCCCTCGCACTCGAAGACTCAATCGACCTCCTTGACGAGGCAAGGGAAATCGCCGCGGAAAGATCCACGATCTACTAGCAGAACCTGCGCAACTACCACAGTAGGAGGCTTCACCCCAGATCCTTCGTCGAAGGTGACTTGGTCCTGCGACTGAAGCAGCAGGGGCATCTCAAGCTTGAGTCCCCCTGGGAAGGATCGTACATGATTACAGAAGTAATCCTAGGTGGCGCCTCTCACCTTCAAGATTTAGAGACAGGAGTCGCATGCTCCAACCCTTAGAACGTCGCACAACTACGACGCTTCTACCCCTAGTCATTTTTACTTTTACATTGCAAATAAGGCTGCTCAGCCAAGGCTACTTAGCCGCACATTGTACCTCGTAATGTTCTTCGAATGAATAAAGCTAAGTTCCCCAAAACTCTGTGTTCTCCTTTACTTTTCCAATTTATCTACTCGGGGGCTGCGACACCCTTTACACATATGTTCTTCAAACCAAAACACGATATCCTGAGTAGCTGGTACATAAATCGAAACCCTTATCACAACATCAACCTAGCTGCGACGCACCTGACAGGTTGACAAGGGACTGCGATAAAAGTATGACCAGGCTAACGAAAAGGACTCGCATAGTGCAACGCACTTCATGCTAACAAAGCTCTTTATACATATTCAACAATAAATTATATACAACATCTATACGAACTTTACAACATGAGTACACTTATGTGCAGGATACAAACTAAAACTACCACTGCAGCAATGGAACGTTGGTTTGTTCCTCAAAGAAATCGACGATCTCTTCTGCTGGGCGATCCACCGCCTGGTAGTGTGGCACCATATTCCAAGAAGAACCTTCTGGGGGTGCAGGCGACCCAGACGCGATTGCCGCAACATCTACATCAGGCCTATGCAGCCGCAACAGCGAGAGAGCAGCGTTGGCACCAGCCACCAACTATTGCCTCACGCACTCGCGAATCGAGGACAAATCATGAAACTTGGCATGTACCGCAAGCAGGCTTGATGGAGTAACATCTAGCGGCATCGTCTGATAAATATTCTTCAAACATGACTGCGATTTCTTCAGAAAGTGCAGCACTCGTGACGCGCAATCCTGTAGGGTTGCTAGCGCAATCGCACGATCATGATCTACCCAGAAGTTTCCACTCTCTTGAAGCTGCTCCTGGGTGAGATCATGCATAGGAATGGCAATTCTATCCTTCTCATCTTGCGGATGACGTGCACTGACAACTACATGAAGCAACAACAGCAGCATGAGTACATCGTACCATTGGAGTGACTACAAGGGAAAGATGAGAGCAAGCAAACTAACACTTGAATTGGTTGCCCAGCTGCGTCACCTTGTCAAGCAGATACTGCTCTCGGGCGGCGGCTTTCTCCGCCTTCGACTTCCACACATCCGCGTTACCGCGGAGCACGGGCAACTCACGCTCCAGCTGCTTCACGCGGTCATGCAGTCGCGAAAGCAACGACAGCTCATCTACCCTGGAGCGCGAGGGTGCCATGGTATCATCACGAATCGGCGAGTCCTGATTTTCCCTCAAAGGATCAATCGATGTACCCTACCACAAGTCAAGATAGAAGCAAATAAGAAGACCAAATCAACACAAAGAAAAAAGGATCAGATGCATTCAAGACTAGGAAAAATATCAGCAGATACACTCGCCAGCAGGCATGTTCTTAAACAAAAGGACATAAACTAATTATGTATTACAAAGCTAAATAAGGAGCAACTGGCTTCTTCAACTTTGATGGGTTCGGGGGCTTCATCAAGTCCGTGGCAGTGTCAGATGCCACTGACTTTCCGCCGGCCCCTGATGCCGAAGCTTTTGCCGCCTTCTTGGCACGTTGAAGCTCCTCAGAGTACTTCGCCACAGTATTTATCAGATGATGTCCATATTTGCCACAGGCAGTCGCGAGGGGAGCGAAGACTACCTGCTGGCCGTCCGCGCTAACAGGCATCGCCTTCGACACCACGGCAGGATCAATCTCGAGTCCGTGGGCCTGCACCATTGTAAGCGACATGGACGCGCCGGCCGCGCGGAGTGAGTTCTTGAAGTTGGGAGGCACACCCCCAGCGAGTGACTCCACCAGCTTGTCAATATTCTCGACCAGCTCGGCCTTGGGCATCAGCTCCTCCCGAAGGCGACTGAGTATGCTTTTTTCCTTGGAGAGCGTGTCCTGCACGGCGGTGCTGTGGTCTTCGACTGCTGACAGTGCACCTGCCAGAGCGTCATCATGACGAAGGGCCTGCGGGTCGAAGCTAAAATCGCCAACATCTGTACATAAATCCATACATGGACAAAAACATCAGTGCCACCGGCAAAAACAGTCGAAGCATAGAAGGATATAAATATACACAGGATAAGTACCTGAGAGGGCCTTGGAAACTGAGAACAGTTGTTCTTCGAACAACTTCTCCCTGGCTGTGAAGGAGGCACGCAGATCCTCCTCGCGCTTCCGTGCCTTGTCACGCGCTGCGATTGCCTCGTCGCGACCCTTCACAGCCGCGGCAAGTGTCTTCTCCAAGGTGGCCGCGTCACGCAATAGGGCATTATGTTCAACTACACGACAAACAAAAGTTGACTATTAGTCGACTATATCAAAAGGAGAAGACGAAGAAGAAGAAGTGTGGAACACTCACTTTCAACCACACGGTGACGGTTCTCCAGCATCGCATGCTGGAGGCCCATTGCAAGCACTTGCTCTGCCATGTGCGTGACTTCCCTCACAAGGGGCTATCACATAACAAGGAATCAGCAGTGGAAATAAATAACATCGACTACAACACTAAAAAGGAGAAAAAACTACACTTACATGGTCCTCAAGTGACTCCGAAGATGTTTGTTGTACTGTCCACCGGGAAACCATTCGATGCTCCCCTGCATGAGGAGAACTGGAAGAGTTGTGCCCGGAGTGGGCCGCCAATGGAGGGGAAGGAGCGCGCTCGACCTCTTTCTTGGCCCTTGAGGTCGCGACCCCTGATTCCTTCAAAAATTGGACGTCGCCAAAAGATGACGACGCCTCTTGACAGCGAGACAAAAACCATATCAAGAAAGGGCAACCCCAAAGACGAGCCATCAAGGGCAAAAACAGCGAAGAGCATATAGACCAGAAAACTTACCAGTCAAACTTGTCAAAGTCAAAAGTGGCATCTCCCGACTCCGACGAGGACTCCTTGGGCAATCGCATCTTCTTGCGAGAAGATGGTGCCACGGCGCTCACAGGAATAGCGGGTATCGGCAACTCCGCACAACCACCCGTACCTTCCGGAGTCGAAGGAGACGACGCATTTGAATCCTCGCTGCGCGAACGCTTGCGAGTATCCGGACTACCGGACTCGGGGGCTTCCTCCTCCACATCAAAAGGGAGGGTCGACTCCGACTCGTCTTCTTCCAAAGCTTCGCGAGGAATAATCCCCTCAGGTAGAGGGGGCATACAAGGTGACACCGCCCAATCCTGCACACAGACAACAAATTCAGCAAACAACAAGTAAACAACAGAGAAGCAATCTACAATTTTATCTACTGCGTAGCGCAACTATATCTCAGGAGGAGGGTTCGAAGCATAAAAGGGAGGAACAACTGGCTCACTAGGAAGTATATCCTTGATGGTGTACTTGGTGACCAGTCGAACCCTCTTGTCTACCTCACTCACGGACATGCCATCGGCAGACACGCGAGTGGCATCATCAGCGCCAGCCCACTGAAATATGGGGTGGACTCTGGCTTGCAGGGGCTGGACGCGACGGTGCAGCCAAGTGCGAATGAGGGTGCAACCTCCCTCCTCTTTGCCTATGCGACTCTCGAGGTCGCAGATGCGCTGGTACAGCACATCTGTCTCCGCGGACTCGCCAGGCATGACTACGTTCTTCCAGGAGCGCATCCTCCTGCACGGCGTCGCAGGATCAAAGGGCGCGGGTCCGAAGTGCTCACCATTCACCTTCTCATCGCGAATGTAGAACCATTTGTCCCTCCACCCTTGGACGGACGCCGTGAGCTTGATGTCAAAGTAGGTGGCGAATGGGTCGACGTGGATTCCGCAACCACCTACATGGTAAATTAAAGAGCCAGACGCAGACTGGCGCTTCAATTTGAAGAGGCGCTTGAAGAGGCCGAAGTGTGGCTTGATTCCGAGCCAGCACTCGCAGAGAGTGATGAAGTAAGAGATGTGGAGGATAGAATTCGGGGACAGCTGATGGAGATGAAGCCCGTAGAAACAAAGGAGACCCCTAAAAAAGGGGTGAAGGAGCAAGGAGAGACCGCGAATGATGAATGCCAAAAATATCACTCAAAAACCAGCGGGAGGAGCAGGAATTGTCTCACCGCTGGGGACGCGTGTGTCGGCCATTGCGGCAGACAAAACTCCATCTTGGCGAAGAAGAC
This sequence comes from Avena eriantha, assembly GCA_910589775.1. NCBI lineage: Eukaryota > Viridiplantae > Streptophyta > Magnoliopsida > Poales > Poaceae > Avena > Avena eriantha. The sequence goes on from OU342742.1 coordinate 462,622,253, forward strand.
GGAGATCAGACGCCTTGATAATGGAGGGGCGCCACGCACCATTCGTGACGCGGGTGCCCGCGACCTTCTTCTTTCCTCCGGCGGAGGTGGTGGTGCCCGCAGTGGCGGAGCCGCCCTTCTTCTTCGCCGCGGCAACGGTGGCCGCGGAATCAGCTGCATCGCCTCCCTTCTTCTTCCCCATTGCGCGACGGTGATGCGAGCGAAGAAAGTAGCTTGGAAACGAGCAGAGCTGGTCCAGCATCGTGGAGGAAACAAGCACAGAGAAAGCAGAGGAGCAGCAGCAATTGCGATGGAAGCAAGGTTTAATGAGAGTAGATGAGAAAAATTACCGTCGCAGCGCCGCTACTTAACCCCTAGAAGATGCAATCCAACGGCTCAGAAAAACCCTACTGGACGCGTGGCAAACATCGTGCTAGACACGTGGAGGAGTAGAAGCGCGAACCGTCCCTCCACTACTCCCATTACGCGCGGAAATCGAGGAGACACAATTAAAATAAAGATTACGCACGCCCAGTCAAATCAAAGTCAGAAAGTGGGACCCACTGCTCGTCACGTCCCGTCAAACTCGCTCACGCGGGCAACTGACGTCACGAAAGCGTCAGCACTGACGTCATCAAAGCTACGCAGCGGAAAACTTCAACTATTTTAGTCCTTGCTCGAGTCTTCGACTCCACCAAGCACTTGGGGGCTACTCCCATAGGGATCGCTAGTCGCGCACCCTACGATTTTTTTCTCTCCTTTTCGCAGGAACATGGACAATAAAAGGTAAACCCAACCACTCGAAAAATGGATCGACTATGGACATGGGTTACTCCCATAGGGAGTGCTAGAAACAAATTCGATTGAAACAAGCAAGCAAAAGACGACAGCAGTCGCAAAAGTTCTTTAGTCCCTGCCTGAGTCTTCGACTCAACTAGGCACTCGGGGGCTACTCCCATAGGGAGCGCTAGTCGCGCACCTTATGATTATTCGTGCAAAAAACTGTGTGTTGATAACGTCCACACTCGAATTTCATGGCGACACCGCCTCATAATTTTTCCCTACAAAGAGACTACGTCTCCTGGGTCACCCGAATCGTCTCCGCGATGATAAAATTCGGATGCCGCGCTTACAGCGTGAAGGTAAGACCTGAATAAGGCCTGGCAACGCATTAGCTACGCACTACCAGAAATGTATCTGTGCCTACACGTACGATGAACATGCCTTGACGGACGCGTCGAGTGCTCACACCCATATAACTGGAATTCGACTCCTGTAAGACCTCCGCGGCTTGAGTCGAATTACACCAGGACTTTTCCGGATTCGAGTCCGGGGACTCGAGTTCGAGTAGATTGTGTTGGTTCACCCTAAGGTGGTTAACTAATACCGGTACTTCCGTTATATCAGGCACGTACATCAACAATCCCTATGACACTAATAAAGCAGTCGAAATATGCTTGTTCAGGCACTCGAAACACTTCAAAAAGTCCCCAGTCGAATCTGTGATTCCACTGGACACTCGGGGGCTACTGACATGGGTATACCCTACAGGTACTCGAGTTTGGTATATATGGTCTAAATACGTACAGGCCCACGGTGTCGCCAAGGACAGACGAAGGACTCGAGTAACCTACGGACTCTCGATTGCTTGAAGAACAACAAGAAGTTAAAGATAGAAAGTTTGAAGGGGAAAACCCTAACTTGTAACCGACTCGACCTGCTACCCGAGACCTAGCATATCTATATAAGGGCTAGGAGGGGGCGGCGAGGAGGACACACACAACCCTAGTTTCCACCACCCTCGCTAGATTGCATCTGCGCACCATTGTAACCTTCGGTTCCTTCGATAATTCCACAAGCAGACAAACAGGAGTAGGGACCTCTACGAGGCCTGAACCTGGGTACATCGTTGTCCCCTGTGTGCTTGTTTGCTAGCCGATCGATGTCTCCAGCGCTCCCTCCTTCTCCAAAACCCAAGTCCATAACAATGGGCATTGATGAGTTAAACCCTCGTCACCTTTACAACCGTCCTTGACCATGGACATGGCTATTCGAATAGGTTATACTCTGCAGGGTTTGCACACTTTACCCACAAGAATCAATACATCCACCGGGATACAACCACGGCCCACTACCATTGTAGATGGGGGTCCGGATAATCAAATCTAACTTTTCGCTTGTCTACACTAGGAAAGGCATGCTTTTCCTGTTGGGTTTGTTCTCCCCGGCAACGAGTATGTGTCTCCCAGACATAGTCCTTCCTTTCGTACACGCGCATACCCAAGCCGCAACTTGGCGTATACCTTAAATCTGGAGACTCCACTTCCTTCCGTACTACCTAAGTCATACAGTCCGCGGGAGACCCAATTGTTGGACCGGCCTCCTGCCAGGTCAGGCTCACTCTTGCCGAAGCAAGCGACAGGCTTAAGATCCGTGATCTGGGATGCCTGCCCGGTCTTCCAGGGATTTCTACCTATAAGCATGGTAGAAGTGCCTCGGCTAATGCAGACAAACTACGGATTAAGCCCCAGCAACCTGGGGTAATGTGGTTGCGCGGTGAAAATTGTTCCAGTAAAGGCGTAGCACATCCCATCATATTCTCCTTTCTTCTCATCACCTTTTATTTTTTTAAACTTCCTCTGGGATCAATTCCTCTTCCCAGGGTTTTACAAAGCTGTTTTTGAAACATTTGTAGTGGGGGAAAATCCCAAAACAGTTTATTTTCTCAAAACCGGGCTTCCCAAGGAGGTAGGATGCTAACCATCATACTCTCGGTCTAAGGGGATAAATGATGGGTTCATCGGGGTTCTGCCTCGAAGGGCACGAAATCATAACTTGGTGGAGCCAAGTTACTACCGTAGTATTTATAAAACAAGACATGCGAGTAGAATATGCAATTTATAAAGAGGATATAAAACAGGGTAAAGAGAATAGGACATCTAACAGAGTTCAGGAAATGGTGGCTTGCCTGTGATTAGCAAAAAGTCCCTAGACTTCTTCAAATGACCAAGAATACCCAATAATAATAATAAATCCCTTCTTCTCGTCGTCAGACACTCACACTATCGCCATCATTGGGTATACATGCAAGCAGACAATACCACACTCAATACAATGCATACAACATCAAATCATACCACAAACAAGCATGAGAAAAACTACTGGACTTGGGAGGTTTTGGAGAAGTGGGATTCAAATGGTGGAATTTACAAAATTGCCACAAGGGTGTTTTCTCTTGGAAGATAGTTGTCTAGGGTAGATACAAGGGACTTGGGTTAGGTTTCTATGGTAAGTAGATTACCAAAGGTCAAAAGTGATATCCACAGATAGGTCTTGACAAGACAAAACCATCACAAGTAGTTTCACTTGATTATCACTTTTCTAGATGGAGGTATGCTTTTAATAGTGGATTAAACTCTAGTTTGAGGAAATAATTCACCAGAAAGGCTCTGGAGCTTTTAAAATTATTTACTTGGATGGTTTGGTAGTACATTCTGTACTGAACCACCTAGAGTTGGAATCAGGTCAAAAGAATTAACAGAATGCCCTCATGAAATTCCTAAAGGCAGTTCTGTATAATTTTTTCATTATCACCAGATTAAATCTACAGGAGCTATTGAGTTGGTTGCAAGGGCATGTGATAGATATTGGAAATACCTTTCTGTAGTAATTGGATTCACTCATTTTGGAGTTGCCAAACTCCTGGAATGATTTATTTAGTGAAAATACCCATTACAGAGGTATTTAATTCACTAAAATTCAACCATAGCTCAATAAATTTTGAGCTGCTAAGAGTTGGTAGATATTGGTACTGGGGTGTACTGGGAGGTAGAATCAGGTCAAAACCACATTTTGTTAAACCTGGGGAATTTACCTAAGATAGACTGTTGCTATTTTTGTTATTTTTGTTAAAGGAAGAGTACAGTTCACCTTGGTATGAGACCTATGCTGGATGATAGGTATTTCAAATACCTAATAATAGGTCTTTGGTTCATCTCAAATGGAGATGTGGAACTTTCTGTGGATTTTAATTAGTGTTCTGGACACATTTTTGGCAGAATAATTACTGGCCGATATTGGAATTTATTTTGGGCAGGGGGTTGCCTCTGCATGTTTGAGAAAACATCAAAGTACCACCAGTAATTTAGGGCAAGGCATTTGGATTATTTTTATCATTTTATTTGAATTTAAACCTAGCAGAAACTTTTCTGGAATAATGGATCTGCTAAAAGAAAAAGAAAAACGGTGAAGCGGGCCGGATCTGGGGAGCTACTGGGCTACAGAGGGGGATTTGGCCCACGACGGGGCAACACGACGCGCGGGAGGGGCAGTTCGAACCTGACGAGCGGGGCCCACTGTCAGCGAGCGAGAGCACTGAAGCGGTACCGAGAGGCGGTGACCGTTGGATCTAGTTGTGATGGACGACCCTAGGTCTTCGTCTACGCGAACAGAACGTCGGCAATGAAACCCTAAGCAGCGGCACCGGTGAGGGTAGGGTGCTCACCAGAGGGCTCGGAGAAGGTCGGGGATGGCGCAGGACGACGCGGTCGACGATGGTTACTAGATCGGTGGGCGGCACGAGGCAGTTTGACGCCGGGAAGAAGCTCATGCAACGGCGGCCGAGAGTAGACTCATCGGAGCTCGACGACGACGGCAGAGGAGAGGGTCCTGGACAGAAAGTAGAGCACGGTCAGGTAGAGGAGAGCTAGGGGAACTCGTGGGCTGACATGCAGAGAGAATGGAGCAGAGGGGAGAGAGCCTTGCTCGATTTTTTGGAGGAGGCCGAAGCTTCCTCCTCTTCTTCTCTCGGGCAGCACAGAGCTAGGGAGAGGGTGGGATGCTTGGGGGAGGTAAGTGGAGTGGAGAGGTAGCAAATGACGGCAGGGAGCTGGCTGGGGGAGGGCTGCTGGCCATATATACCAAGGGGAGGGAGTAGATGAGGCGAATTACCATTTTGGTCATGGGGGAGGGCAATGCTGGCCAGCGATTGGTCCAGGGGGAGGTGGAGAGGGGTAGTATAGGTATTTGGCGGTGCTGGACCAGAGAGGGAGGGGTGGCATCAGTGGTAATTAGAGGGGGACAAATCTTGTAAGATTTGGGGTTGTCTCTCTCTCTTTCTATTAGTACAAGGGCCAAATGGGTAATTTGTTGGGTGGTGTTACAGTGGTGGTCCACCAAGGATGTGTCAGAAGCTGAGGTTGATCTTTGATCAAGCTTTGAGGGAATTTGGAAATGGTTTAGACTAGTAGTTTGTTAGTTTGCCAAAATTGATCCCATTCATCAAACTAGCGGTTTATGAAGGAAGTCCAAAATATTGCATTGGACTAGAGGAAAAAATGGTACTGGTGAGTAGAGGAGGTAAAGGTAGACTCCTAGGATTTATTTGGGATTTTTATATGGAGTTTAAGTCCACTTAAATCCAAATACCCAAAAAAGGACAGAGATGATTTCTAGAAGATCATTTGATAAATTTGTATTGGACCAGGGTGGATTTTGGTGTGGGAGGGTCCCAAATGTGAATACACACTTAGGGAATTTTCCCAAGGTTTATTGGGGATTAAAGTATTTATTACAATTATTATTCCAATTCAGCCATTTAAGAAAATGGACAAAAAGAAATAAAAAAGCTTCTCAAATATATTTATTTTTGAGATGGAAAGACAGGGGATGATATGTGGAGCTCACATGAGTCAAAATTTTGGGAAGTGGTTTGGCAAAAATCCAAACTTTCCTTTATTGAGGGAGTTTTGGAGATTTTGACTATTTAAGATATTAAATAGTTTTGGGGCCATAATAATTATGGATAATTATTGATAAAAATTGGGGGTCAATGTAGATGAGATAGACAAGGTGTAGCAAGAATTTGCAACCTTGGGGAAAGAATTTCCAACTCGAAGAGGATGGAAAACAATGAGTTGATGATCTAGGGTGGGGTTATTTTTATACCACCCAAAACATCCTTGCATCTCGGAGCTCAGAAATCACCTTGGTACAAGGGATAGATGGGTAGGTAGACCAGGTCATACATATGATCATGGCAGAAAGAGTTTGAATTAACAGTATTTGAGGTGATCAAGAATTGATGGCAAACTTTGTTGAAATTAAGGCTGTCGTGCAAAAAGAGTCCTGAAGCTTTATAAACCATGTGGGTTTAAGCAGCACAGAGATCCACTTGGAACAAGTGAAGTAGGTTCTGATAGACCTCAATCAGTAGATCACAACCATGCAGAGAGTTGGTCCATAGAAGTTTGTGTGGTGGTGTGAGCCTTTAGCAAAGTAGGGATGACGACTAGATTTGCAGGAGATGTTATTTTCTTGTCTGCAAAACCATCATGGACAAGTGGGTTGGAGGAGGATCTAACCAAAGGAATATGTGGGCCTTGGTAGTCCTTAGGATGGTTAACAAGATGGTTTAAGTGCATTTCCAAAAATGCACATGGTTTGAGAAAAGGAGGCATTCCAAAAGGTGATGCTGAAACTGTTTCCAGACTTAGCCAAATTTGGTAGTTTGAGGAATTTGACTAAAGTATGAGAGGGAATGTTATTGGAGGAGTTGCAAGGTATCAGAGCTTTTACAAGTGGGTGATATGGAAGTGTAGAGTGAGTAGAAGATATCCATGCTTAATATGGGTCTTAAGGACTTGGAACATCTATAATAGAAGTCCTTGGAATGGATCTGATTAAGGGTTTTAGATGATCACCTAGTGGCTAGGGATCATAACAAGGTTTGCTTTCTTGCTTAGGCATTGAGGAGTTGAAAACAACTTGATCCTAGTGATGAGCTCCTAGGGTGGCTCATACTACTTCCTAAGCAAACAAGTCAAACAACAGATCAAAGCAACTCATCAGAAAGCAGATCAAGGCAACTCATCTTATACTAAGCATACCACTAAGGAGGTTACCATCAAGCCTAGCTTGGGGTAAGGTTGGGGCATTTTGAATAGGTTGAGTTTTGAATAATATGAGGGTTCTTGGTATCTCTACCAAGAGTAGAATTCAAATGCTTTGAACAAGAGTTTTGGGAAAACTAGAGGTAAAATTAGTTGAGTGTTCTGTCTTGAAAACATAAGGAGATTGTCTTATATATCTCTCCATAGTTTTGTTAATAGAAGCTACCAAAGATAGTTTTGGTTACATAGGCATCTTGGCTCATGTTTTGAAATGCCAGAACGTTTGAGAATATGTAAAGTAAGCCAGGATAGTTTTGGTAAATAGCTTTTGTCAACTGAGGGTGAGGTAAGGAGTAATCTAAGATACACTTCATAAGCACAAGTGCAAAAAAACAACAAGCAAGCACTACACTAAAGCACAAGAAAAAGTTTTTGTTCCCCCTGATTTTTGCATTCTGGACAACTAATCAGGGTTACTGAAATTGGGATGTTACACTTATCCTAGAAGAGCCGAAAAAAGAAGAATCGGTGGATGGACACGTGATCACTGAGGGTGCGCGTAAACTCATCGATGCTGCATTAACCACACCTATTCCTACAACTGCAGAACTTACTGCAGAAGAACTGGACGAGAGGGCACGGGCCCTAGAAGCGCGTCGTCAAGTGCTCCTCGATGAAGCCAAAAACATTGAGGAGGAAAAGAAACACATAGCATCTGCGGGGAAATACAACTCCAGGCAATACCAGAAGACCAGGAAGCGTCATACCAATGGAAACCAATTCTCGCATATCCACGCCGTCCTTTTCGGAGATGAGATGGGGAAGCCTCGGAAAGATAGTAAAGGAGATTGGGTATATCCAACCCCAGTACAGAATATCGTGGTAGCCCGAGAAATTCTATCGGCTAATCCAGGACCGGAGGAAATCTAGTTGGGAATCAAACTACTCAACAAGGGACTGGAGCAGCAAAAGGTCGCCATGTCAGGAAGTCAAAAACTGGTCTCGGATTCTGACCAATGTCGCACAGATCCGACATGCGCTGACGTAAGACCCCATCACGTTTCGGAGCATCATCATCGCCCCAAACGCCGGGAAGACAATTATTCGAGAACCGGATCGTCAAGACAGCACCGCAGAACTGCGCGTGACTGGAGCAACGTCGCTCCAGTGGCCGAAAAATAGGCCATTGTTGCACTGTATCCGAGGAACCCTCCCCGACGAGAGTCGAACGATCGAAGGGGAGAAGATAGAGAGAAACGTCGGGAGGAGGACTGTCAAAAAATGCCACCTCCTAGACATGCAAGCCGTCCGGCTGACCCTCACCGTGATGGGAACGACAGACGAAGGAACGACGGAAACCATGCCGGCACAAGCCGGCAGGGGGCTCGTCGTAGTGAAGACCTTCCCCAGAACTGGAATAATGACGTTCCGGACGGAGGCCGGCGATCAGCCGGAAACAATCCAGCTGCCCCACCCTCTCCACCAAGCAGTCATCACAACGACTCTCAAGGGGGACAAGGAGGACGACGTGGCAGAGGAGGTGGTGGCAGAAGCCGAAGTCCGGCTCCAAGGCACCGTAGCCACAGCCGACATTCGGGACGATCTCTATCCCCGAACGACGCAAGGCACAATATCAACTCCAACATAGAGGCGCGGCGCTACGAAAACGATGATATCTACGTGGGCCCAAAATGCTTCAGACCACGCATCAGAGCTACAAGATTCCTGGAAGAATTTGCTATTTCAAGGCACATCCAAGCCTACGATTGCATTGCTCGGCCAGATACCTGGCTACAGGATTTCTTCCAAGCTTGCTGCATCGCCAAAGGCGGAAACAGCCTGGTCGCAACCCGATATCTCCCACTTATGTTGCGGAAGACGGCACGATCATGGATCAATGAACTTCCGGAGAACACCATCCATAACTGGTATGACATGCAAAGTGCGTTCTTTCGGAATTTCGAAGGCACATATCGGAGGCCCTGTACGGTCGGAGACCTACCGCATCGCACCCAGAAGGCTGGAGAAACTTGCCGGGATTACCTCGGATGATGGATCGACACCAAGAACTCATGTGAAGGAGTAAACGATCAAACTACGATTGAAGCTTTCATCGCAGGTCTCCCAATCGGTCTACTACGCCATTGCTTGAAGTGTGACAAGGTCACTGATTTGGGGGAGATGATAGAAATAGAGAGCAAGTATGCAGATGCTAACGACAATGCAGAGGGACTGCTCAGTGCCCTAGCTGTGCCTCAGTCGGCAAAACAACCAAAGCAACAAGCTCAGAAGCGCAAAAATACCTCGGAAGAGAAACCCAACGCGGAAACGACAGTGGTCACTGCTACTTTCGGGTCTGGAGGACGAGGAGGACACGGTGGAGGCCGCGGGCGTGGGCGTGGAACTTCAAGAGTCCAAGGTAGAGGAGACCAGCAACCAGGCAAAATCTACTCTTGGGCCGACATTGGCAATAACCCATGTGTGCATCACCTAGACACCAATGGGGGCTCATCCCACACCAACGCCGAATGTCGTTTCAATGACGACATCAAAAGAGATGACACCGCGGGCTACAAAGCTAAGCGGAAGAAGGGAAAGAAGAATCTCGAAAAAGAAAAAGAGACCAAGGAAGATTCCGACATGGAGGAAGCTGATGCTTCAAATCCCAAGCCGAAAGGGAAGAAAACTTTTCCAACCAAGAAGGACACTTATGTCACTTTCCTCGGATCTCAACCAGCAAAGGTCAAGAAAGCGATTCTACATGAGCTCAATGCAACAGTCCCGGCTGTCCCCCAATACTTGGACTGGTCGGAAGTGGCAATCACATTTGACCGCGCTGATCATCCGCCTAAGTTGCACAGGCGAGGAAAATATGCCTTAATCGTCAATCCACTTATTGACGGTTATGGTTTCTCTAAGACCCTCATGGACGGTGGTAGCAGTATCAATATTCTCTATGTCGAAACGCTACGCCGAATGAAGATCTCGGAAACCTAGTTGAACCATAGCTCTGTGATCTTTCACAGAGTTGTCCTAGGAAGAAAAGCTAATTCCCTGGGAGAGATTACTTTGGATGTGACCTTAGGAACTCCAAAGAACTATCGGACGGAAACACTTTCCTTCAAAGTGGTCCCGTTCAAGAGCGCGTACCACGCTATATTAGGATGTCCGGCTTACTGGGCTTTTATGGCTCGTTCGTGTTACATTTACAATATGATGAAAATTCCAGGTCCCAATGGCGTGATCACCATCAAGGAGACCCGAAGAAAGCGCGAGAGTGCGAGGATGGAAATGCCACCTTTGCCGAAGCCGTGCTGCACGCCCAGGAATACCAGGAGATCAACAAGAGCATAGATCCGTCCGAGATGTCCGCAACGAAGAAGGAGGTGACAAAGCCAAATCCGGAGTTCAAGGCATCAGAAGAGACGAAGAAGACGCCGTTGAAGGATGATGACCCCTCCAAGGTGACCTAGATAGGTGTAGGCCTAGGTAGCGCATAGGAAAGCGTGCTCGTCAAGTTCCTCCAAGAAAATAAAGATATCTTCGCATGGCAGCCATCTGACATGACTGGAGTACCTAGGGAACTTGCCGAGCACTCTCTAAATGTAAACCCGAATGCTAAACCCATCAAATAGTCCTTACGATGTTTTGGCGATGAAAAGCGTAAGACAATAGCTAAGGAACTAGCACGGCTCGAGTTAGCCGGATTCAGAGAAGAGGTCATCCACACTGAGTGGTCGGCCAATCCTGTAAAGGTCCCTAAAAAGGACACCACTGATTTAAGGATGTGTGTTGATTATACTGCCTTGAACAAGGCTTGCCCAAAAGGTCCGTTCGCTCTGCCTAGAATTGATCAAGTTATCGATTCTACGGCAGGCTCGGAACTCCTCTATTTTCTCGACGCATATTCCGGTTATCACCAAATCCGGATGAAGGAATCTGACAAAGTCAAAACTTCATTCATAACCACCTTCAGAACCTTCTGTTTTGTTACGATGCCCTTTGGGCTGAAGAACGCAGGAGCTACGTACCAGCTCATGATGCAGCGTTGCCTCCACGACCAACTCGGACGCAATGTACATGCATACGTGGATGATATTGCGGTGATGTCCAAAAAGAAGGAAACGCTGATTTCTGACTTAGAGGAAACGTTCGCCAATCTACGAAAATACAACATCATGATTAACACGAAGAAATGCTTCTTTGGAATACCAGCCGGAAAATAGTTAGGTTTCATCGTGTCTCAAAGAGGGATAGAGGTGAACCGGGACAAAATCAAGGCTATACTCAATATTTCCAAGCCAACTCGCCTGAAGGACGTACAAAGATAACTGGTTGCATCGCTGCGGTCAGTCGATTTGTAAGCCGACTTGGTGAAAGAGCCACACCATTATACAAACTCCTAAAAAGACCAAGGATTTTGTTTGGACTGATGAAGCTGAAGCCGCGCTACAGGACCTGAAGAAAGTACTCTCATCTGCTCCTATCCTCGCAGCACCGGAACCTCAGGAACCGATGTTGCTTTATCTTGCTGCGAAAAATAAGGTCGTTAGTATCGTCATGGTGGTGCAGAGACCGGAGGAAAATAAGGAGCACCTGGTGCAGCGTCCGACTTACTTTGTCAGTGAAGTCGAGACAGAATCAAAACAGCGGTATTCGCACTATCAAAAGTTGGCTTACGGTGTTTTTCTAGCATCTCGTAAGTTACGACACTATTTTTAGGAGCATCCAATTACCGTGGTGAGCACAGCTCCATGAGAGATATAATCAACAACAGTGACGCCACAGGACGCGTCGCCAAATGGGGCATAGAGCTTTCAGCTTTTGATATTGAGTATAAACCTCGGACAGCAATCAAATCACAGATCCTTGCTGACTTTGTCGCTGATTGAACTAAGACAAAGGATAAAATGACCCTCCCTGAGTCAGAATACTGGACCCTCTACTTTGATGGGTCTAAGGCTCAACGGGGCTCGGGGGCTGGCGTGGTGCTCAAATCACCCCAAGGAGATAAACTTCTATACGCGTTGCAGATCCACTTCACAGCGACAAATAATGTTGCCGAGTACGAAGCACTGCTACATGGAATCCAGATTGCTAAGGATATTGGCATCCGACGTTTGATGTGTTACGGAGATTCGGATCTTGTTGCTCAACAAGTATCGGATATTTGTAATGCAAATAAACACATGACATAATATAAAGCTGTCGTGGATGATCTATCTAAATCGTTCGAAGGGTTTGAGGTTCAACACATCCCTCGAGCAGAAAACAAGGAAGCAGATGCATTATCTCGGATAGGCTCTGCACAGAAAGAGGTCCCGGATGGCGCTTTTTTAGAGCACCTCAAAGTTCCCTCAATAAAGGGAGTAGATGAGGATTATCTGACCCAATCCGACTCACCTCTAATAGCAGTTCTGGCTATAATTCCCATCTGGACTCAACCCTACTTAGATTATCTGGTAGATGGCAAATTACCCAAAGACGAGGTGCTGAGCCGGCAGATCATCCGACGAGGAAAAGCCTATACTATTGTTAAAGGCGAGCTCTATAAACGGAGTGTTTCTGGGGGTTTTCAATGCTGCGTATCTCCAGAAGAAGGAGTGGAAATCTTAAGGGAAATTCACGAAGGCGAGTGTGGTCACCACGCTGCAGCCAAATCTTTAGTGGCAAAAGCTTTTAGAAACGGATTTTTCTGGCTTACAGCTCAGGCAGATGCCGAACGATTAGTCAAGACGTGCAAAGCCTCCCAAAAGTATGCCAAACAAGCTCATGTTCCGGCTGATCAGCTACGAACAATACCTATAACATGGCCTTTTGTGGTCTGGGGGCTTGATATGGTAGGACCATTTAAACGAGCTCCAAGTGGATTTACTCATCTCTTAGTGATGGTGGATAAATTCACCAAATGGATTGAGGCTAAACCTGTCACTTGTTGTGATGGAGCAACAGCCAAAAGTTTTGTCGAGGATGTTATAATCTGGTATGGTTATCCACATAGCATTATCATGGACAACGGGAGTAACTTCTCTATGGGAGAATTGGCTGAATTCTGCAAGGAGCAAAATATCCGGCTTGATATTGCGTCAGTCGCACATCCACAGGCTAACGGACAAGTCGAAAGAGCAAATGGTTTAATCCTACAAGGCCTAAAACCGAGATGCGAAGCACCACTATGACGTGCTGGGGGGGCTTGGGCAGAGGAATTACCCTCTGTAATACGGAGTTTGAGAACAACCCCAAATAGGTCAACCGGATACACACCTTTCTTCTTGGTCTATGGTGCAGAAGCAGTTCTTCCTAGTGATTTAATTCATACTTCTCCTAGAGTGGCCGCGTATATGAAGAGGTTGCCGAGATTTCTCGAAAAAAAAATCTCGACTTAGTCGAAGAAGTTCGCATCATTGCTGAAATGAGATCTACAGCCTATCAGCAGAAGTTATGCAAGTATCATAGCCAGAGAGTCCGAAATAGATCTTTCAATAAAGGTGATTTGGTTCTCCGGCTTGTGCAACAAAGAAAGCACAAACTTTCCCCAGTATGGGAAGGGCCATTTTTAGTTAGTCGAGTATTGCACAACGGTTCGTACTACTTAACTGACATGAGGCCAGTCAAAGAAAGACCTGCTACTAAGAAGAGAAAGAGAGCTAGAGGCAGTACGAATCCGGATGAGTTAGACAGACCATGGAATATTGATCAGCTACGTCCCTTTTATTCTTAGTTTATCCTTCTTTGTAATCATATATATGTACATGTTCTGAGAGAAATAAAAGTTTTGGTTGCCTCAAGTTTTTCTGAGAAGTTTTTACCATCTTATTTCCGAATGATCATGTCATAGTCGAAAATCCTAGAATGCGTGAAAGTACTTTATGCTCATGTTCGTTCTGGTTTAGAATTCCGATTCTAAAATTGCTACCTTCGGGTATAACTCTAAAGTTTCTAGTCTTTACTTTGGTTATTTTCCTGATTGCTGGATGCGGGCATTTTTCGAGTAGTGAATTGTTGGTACTGGAAGCCGGCTTTGTTTCCGAGTTTAAACTGGTTTAGTGATTGAGCTCCGTTGCTCGGCAAAGTTTCTGGCAAAAGGTTTAGCCAGCTCACGAAAGGGACGAGGCGGAAAGCTAGATAAACGATAAGTATAGACGAAAAATACAAATGCTTGTGTAAACATTTCAGGCACACAAAAAAATTTAAGCCAAAAGTGCTGAATAGATCAAATGCTTAGCACTAGCAAAATGATAGTACTACATATATACAGGCCATCATGTTTTTTAGAATAACACAAATATTTCTGTTAATCTATGATGCATGAGAGGAAGGAGTTGCCGGCTCGCTGGATACACCGCCTTGATATCGTTCCAAGATGTTCACATCCGAGGTGGTGCGTTCATCATCGGAAACTTCTGCTGAATCTTCTGGAGGCGGATGTGGAGTATCCACGCGGGTGAAGAAAGGAGTCTCGTAGCTGGACAAATCAGCCACGTGACACCCATATCCGGCTCAGGAGTCCATGATGGCTTGAATGTCCTGCTCCTGGCCGTCTTCATCTACTTTGCAGTACCCTCTAGTCACTTGCCATATTTCCATGTTTCCATGGTGGCTCATGACCATGGTGACAGCGTTTTGCGCCGCAGTTCGCGCGTAAGACATGTATTGAAAGAAGTCAAAGAAAAAAGACAAGTCAAACAGATGGAACGTACCGAAAATGACGTCGTCAATTTTGGTCTTCTCTTCCCGAAGACTCTGGAGTTCAGCCTGGAGCGCCTCGTAAAGGTCCCTCTCTCTGCACAACTCATTATTGAGGTCTGAGATTTTTTGATCTTCAGCAGCGATCTTCCAATCACGCTCATCAGTAGCCATGGAGGAGGACTCAAGGATTTGAGCAATGCTCTTTTCATGATCCGCCTTGAGCTAATCTAGCTCTTGGCGAAGCTCCTTGTTCTCCACCACCAAAGTCTTGAGGTTCTCGGCCTCTTCAATCATGGCTAAGGATTGTTTCACTAGTGCTGTAAGTCAAAAAGAGCAACATTTCAACGAAAAAAAAATTCAACATTGAAAACACAAAGACAAGGTTTTGAGTCTCGGAATGTTTACCTTCGGCTTCATCCTTGGCAACTTTCAGCTCAACATCTTTAAGTCGGAGAGCTCTCATCTCTCTCCGCTTATCACAAACATTCTTCAACAAATCCTGGTTAGAGGAATATACTTTCTGTAAGTCAGAATACCCAAAGTCAGAAAGCTACTAAAGACTCAGGCTAATATTTTTGCTAATATCAGCACGAGCCTTGGGGGCTACACAAGTTTGTTCTTCCGCATCCTAAGGAAGCATAAACTCGGATTATTTATCCTACTTTATCCTTGGGGGCTAGAGGATATGATATGAAATAAAGGAAAAACAGGAGTTAGAATTCCGACTTACATATTGTTTGCGAGTAAGTTTATCCAAACTCGCATTCACTTCTACAGTAACCTTCTCAGTGAGAGTCAGAGTGGTCACTAGAGCGGTTGGAAGCTCACTGGACCTGATCCTCTCGTTGCAAAGACGCACTTGTTCAAGAAGATTATAGTGCTTGACGTCCTCTACTTCTTTTGCTTCTTCTTTGGTAGATAAGGTACTTTTCTCCAAGCATTGCCTGGCCAGCCGCTGGATCTCTTCAGCAGATTTCCGGGACAGGCCAAACTTGGCAAGTCTCGGATTGCTGAGAAGGTTTTCGGTGAAGGTTTTTGCCAAGGGATCATTACCCAAAGAGGGTTCACCCTTATCTAAACCTGACTCACCCATGGTGACGTCAGTTTGCGATTCAAGGATCGCAGGCTCCGTTGAAGGAGCCAGATCTTCTGCGGCAACCGAAGAAATCACTGGCGTTGCGGAAGGTTGAGGGGCAGGAGTAGGAGGAGCCATGGCAGGAGAAGCTATGGTAAGCTTCGTTTGTCGCAGGGGCTTCGAAGAAGTTCCCTTTCCCTTGATGAGCGGTTTTTCTCTGAGAATGTAATAAAGTCAGAAACATTACATCTCGGAAGGAAATTGGAGTAAAGTGCAAAGGCAGAAGTTGTGATTGAAAGTTACCTCTTCACGACGGGCACCTCCTTTGTACCAACAGCCACTGTCGGAGCTTTGCGCTTCTTGAGCGTCCGGCAATGGGACCACTTCTGTCTCCTGAGAAAACTCTGGAGGATATCCTTCGAGCGG
This sequence comes from Avena eriantha, assembly GCA_910589775.1. Taxonomy (NCBI): domain Eukaryota; kingdom Viridiplantae; phylum Streptophyta; class Magnoliopsida; order Poales; family Poaceae; genus Avena; species Avena eriantha. The sequence continues at coordinate 462,638,312 of OU342742.1, forward strand.
AGCAAATTTTGACTCGGGGAGGTCAGCAAGCTGAAAAGAAGAAAACATATCAGCATTGCAATATAACCGGAAGATTGAAACACATAAAAAGGGGTACTGTTAGAAGCTTACCGGCACTACGGGGTTTTGCGCCATATGCATATCCAGAGAAACCTCAGGGATCCTCCTCTCGATCCGCTCCCTTATCAGCCATTTGATCTGGCTTATATAACCATGTGTGGTGTAGGCTTTGGGGCTGATGCGGAGGGAGTCTTTCTTGGACGACGTGATGGAGTGCATCAGTCGGTCTCCATGGTACTGAAGGGGCTGGATCCGGCGTGATACCCAGCATTGGACAAGGTCGGATCCCTTCAGTCCTTTGTGTTTGATCAGATATTTGACCCGCCTCTTAGCGAGGATCAGATCGTCACTAAGAGCTGGAGCGGCCTCGTCCGAAGACGGTTGGGCCATGGCAGCTCCGTCAACAAAAGTCGGCAAAGCAGTAGCTTTGCCGGGAGCCGGAATGTCCCTATGATAAAAGAATGTGGCTGGCCACTGTTTGACCGAGTCACTAGCTAGGATTTTGGGATATGCGCGCTCGCGTCTAAGTGAAAAATTAATGGTACCGGTGATATAAGGAACACCGGCAGTGATAGAATTTCTCCGGACATGAAAGTAATACCGGAATAAGGTCAAACTCAGCCTAATGCCGAGAAAGCCCTCACACAAAGAAGCGTAAGCGCTCATCTCTAAGAGAGAGTTGGGGGGAAGATGGTGGAGTTGAACACCGTAATGGTCAATCACCTCGGAGAAGAACTCCGAGGGAGGAAACGACAAACCTCTGTCGAGGTGGGTGCCGAAGTGGACCCGCTCGCCGGCGCGTGGGTTGGGGACGGTTTCCTCAAAGTTGCTCCGCTAGTAGCCGGCACAGAGGAGCCCTTCTGTCTCCACGTTATGGAGCTTCTCGTCGTCGAGTACGCAGGGGATCTAGACCCCGCGAAAGCTTTCCTTCTCCGTCGCTGCTTCCGTGGCCGCCGTCGCCGGCACTGCCGCCAAGCCAGAAGAGGAAGAAGAAACCATTTCTCCGGCAGGCAGATGACCTAGGATGGGCGGCGCTGGGAGTTTTTTGGGGGAAAACGGAGGAGCTTTGTGTGCGCGGGGGACATTTGGAGGAGAGGAAAAGGCAAGGGAACATGTGAAGAGAGAAGGAGAAAATCCTAACCCCTTATATCCACCTAACCACGCCAAGATTCGTGCAAATCCTACAGGGTAACCGGCACGCGTCGTGGAAGGAACTGGGAAGGACCCACATGATGATTACGTCGCCTCAATCTCCGTGCACGCAATGAAACGGCTCCTCGCTTCTGCGAACCGCGGACCCACCAACTGTCGTGCTGACAGGATGTCTGTCAGCTGACGTGACTTGACCATGACTTGTGTCAGGTGGCGTTAGATATGAAATTCCGGCTTAGTTCGAAATCAAGCTAGAAAATCCGAGTAACCTGTTGATAGATCCGACTTATTTTTAAGACCCGGATCATATTTTTTGTTGTGGAGTTTCAGGAACCCTTCAAGATTCTGCAAGCCGAAGATCAAGCTAGACGATAATAAATCCGACTTTCGATCTTGGTGGCCTCCGGGAGCTGCAGTTGGGGATATACTTTCCAGGTATCCTCATAGTTCCTCACTGACCAAGGTGGCCCACTTTGGGTTAGAGCTTTGCTTCACGGGCAGCCCAGTCAGGGAGAGAAGATGGAGTCCAATCTGGTTACGGGAAGGCCCAGAAGACTTACCGACTTAGGCCCATAATGTTACTCTGTAACAGACTCTTAGTCATAGCCAGATAGATCTCTCCTGTAAACCCTAGGCCAGATATCTATATAAGCCATCCTAGCTAGAGCCTTTAGGGCACACCTCAATAGTCTACAATCTCAACTCGCACAGGCGACACCCTTGTAACCCATATTCCGGCTCTGCCGTATTACTGGATTGCTAGTAGGAGTAGGATCCGTCCAAAGCCGGCGGATTCGAACCTGGGTAAACCTGTGTGCTCACTGTCCTAGAACACCGTACGTCTCACACTCCTCTCTCCCGCACGCCTCGACGACCCCCTCATAGCGTACCTGTCCTCAATCCGACGGCATGCAATGACACTAGGGGATCCATATGTGGTTTATGAGAAAAACACACATGCAATGACACTGGTGGATCCATATGTGGTTTGTGAAAGGAACACGCATGCAATGATCTCGAGTGGATCCATATGTGGTTTGTGAAAAGAACACACATGCAATGACTCTAGTTGTGGTTTATGAAGAGAACACACATCGTCGAGTGATTCCATCTATGGTTTATTAAAAGAACACACATGCATTGACACTGGTGGATCCATGTGGTTTATGAAAATAACAAACATGCAATGACACTGGTGGATCCATATGTGGTTTCTGAAAAGTTCATACATGCAATGACTCTGGTGGATTCATATGGTTTGTGAAATGAACACACATCCAATGACACTAGTGGATCCATATGTGGTTTGTGAAAAGAACACACATGAAATGAATCTAGCTGTGGTTTATGAAGAGAACACACATCCAGCGACTCTAGATGTGGCTTATTAAAAGAACACACATCCAATGAACTCTAGTGAATCGATGTGGTTTGTAATAAGAACACACATCCAATGAACTCTAGTGGATCCATGTGTGGTTTATGAAGAGAATACACATCTAGTGACTCTAGCTATGGTTTATTAAAAGAACACAAATGCAATGGCACGGATGGATCCATGTGGTTTATGAAAAGAACAGACATGCAACGACACTGGTTGATCCATATGTGGTTTGTGAAAAGATCAGACATGCAATGCCTCTAGTCGATCCATATGTGGTTTATGAAAAGAACACACATCTAGTGACACTGGTGGATCCATATGTGGTTTGTGAAAAGAACAAACATGAAATGGCTCTAGCTGTGGTTAATGAAAAGAACACAGATGCAATGACTCGAGCTGTGGTTTATTGAAAGAACACACATGCAATGACTCTAGCTGTGGTTTATTGAAAGAACACACATGCAATGACACAGGTGGATCCATGTGGTTTGTGAAAAGAATAGGCATTCAATGACTCTAGCTGTGGTTAATGAAAAGAACACGGATGCAATGAACTCTGGTGGATCCATATGTCGTTTGTGAAAATAACACACATGCAATGACTCTAGTGGATCCATATGCGGTTTATGAAAAGAACACATATCCAGTGACTCTAGATGTGGTTTATGAAAAGAACACACATGCAATGACACTAGGGGATCCATATATGGTTGATGAGAAGAACACAAATGCAATCACACTAGTGGATCCATATGTGGTTTGTGAAAATAACACACATGCAATGACTCTGGTGGGTCCATATGTGGTTTGTGAAAAGAACAGACATGCAATGACTCGAGAAGTGGTTAATGAAAAGAAAACACATGCAATGACACTGGTCGATACATATGTGGTTTGTGAAAAGAACACACATGCAATGACTCTAGTAGATCCATATGTGGTTCGTGAAAAGAACAGACATCCAATAACTCTAGCTATGGTTAATGAAAAGAACACACATTTCAATGACTCTAGCTGTGGTTTATTGAAAGAACACACATGCAATTACACTAGTGGATACATGTGGTTTGTGAAAAGAACACACATGCAATGACTGTGGTGGGTCCATATGTGGTTTGTGAAAAGAACAGACATGCAATGACTCTAGTTGTGGTTAATGAAAAGAACACACATTCCTTGTAGTGTGCATCTAGATATGGTCAATGAAACGAATACATATGCAATGACACTAGTGGATCCATATGTCGTTTGTGAAAATAACACACGTGCAATGACTCTGCTGGATCCATATGTGCTTTCTGAAAAGAACACACATCGAGTGACTCTAGCTGTGGTTAATGAAAAGAACACACATGCAATGAACTCCGGTGGATCCATATGTGGTTTGTGAAAAGAACACACATGAAATGACACTGGTGGATCCATATGTAGTTTGTGAAAAGAATACACATGCAATGAACTCTGGTGGATCCATATGTGGTTTGTGAAAAGAACACACATGCAATGACTCTAGCTGTGGTTTGTTAAAAGAACACACATGCAATGACACTAGGGGATCCATATGTGGTTTATAAGAAGAACACACATGCAATGACACTGGTGGATCCATATGTGAAAAGAAGACACTTGCAATGACTCTGGTGGATCCAGATGTGGTTTATGAAAAGAACATACATGCAATGACTCTAGCTGTGGTTAATGAAAAGAACACACATCTCAATGACACTGGTAGATCCATATGTGGTTTGTGAAAAGAACACACATGCAATGTCTCTGGTGGATCATTATGAGATTTATGAAAAGAACACACATCCAGTGACACTAGCTGTGGTTTATTAAAATAACACACATGCAATGACACTAGGGGATCCATATGTGGTTTATGAGAATAACACACATGCAATGACACTGGTGGATCCATCTGTGGTTTGTGAAAGGAACACACATGCAATGATCTCTAGTGGATCCATATGTGGTTTGTGAAAAGAACACACATGCAATGGCTCTAGTTGTGGTTTATGATGAGAACACACATCTATTGAATCTAGTTGTGGTTTATTAAAAGTACATACATGCAATGACACTGGTGGATCCATGTGTTTTATGAAAATAACAAACATACAATGACACTAGTGGATCCATATGTGGTTTCTGAAAAGATCAGACATGCAATGACTCTGGTGCATTCATATGGTTTGTGAAAAGAACACACATCCAATGACACTAGTGGATCCATATGTGGTTTGTGAAGAGAACACACATGAAATGAATCTAGCTGTCGTTTATGAAGAGAACACACATCCAGCGACTCTAGCTGTGGTTTATTAAAGGAACACGCATCCAATGAACTCTAGTGGATCCATGTGCTTGATGAGAAGAATACACATCCAATGAACTCTAGTGGATCCATCTGTGGTTTATGAAGAGAATACATATCTACTGACTCTAGCTATGGTTTATTAAAAGAACACAAATGCAATGGCACGGATGGATCCATGTGGTTTATGAAAAGAACAGACATGCAACGACACTGGTGGATTCATATGTGGTTTGTGAAAAGATCATACATGCAATGCCTCTAGTCGATCCATATGTGGTTTTTGAAAAGAACACGCATCTAGTGACACTGGTGGATCCATATGTGGTTTGTGAAAAGAACGAACATGAAATGGCTCTAGCTGTGGTTAATGAAAAGAACACAGATGCAATGACTCGAGCTGTGGTTTATTGAAAGAACACACATGCAATGACTCTAGTTGTGGTTTATTGAAAGAACACACATGCAATGACACTGGTGGATCCATGTGGTTTGTGAAAAGAATAGACATTCAATGACTCTAGCTGTGGTTAATGAAAAGAACACGGATGCAATGAACTCTGGTGGATCCATATGTGGTTTGTGAAATAACACACATGCAATGACTCTAGTGGATCCATATGCGGTTTATGAAAAGAACACACATCTAGTGACTCTAGATGTGGTTTATGAAAAGACACACATGCAATGACACTAGGGGATCCATATATGGTTTGTGAGAAGAACACAAATGCAATGACACTGGTGGATCCATATGTGGTTTGTGAAAGGAACACACATGCAATGAACTCTAGTGGATCCATATGTGGTTCTTGAAAAGAATACACATGCAATGACTCTAATTGTGGTTTATGAAGAGAACACACATCAAGTGACTCTAGTTGTGGTTTATTAAAAGAACACACATGAAATGACACTAGTGGATGCATGTGGTTTATGAAAATAATAGACATGCAATGACACTGGTGGATCCATATGTGGTTTGTGAAAAGAACACACATGCAATGACTCTAGCTGTGGTTAATGAAAAGAACACACAATTCAATGACACTGGTGGATCCACATGTGGTTTGTGAAAAGAACACAGATGCAATGTCTCTGGTAGATCATTATGTGATTTATGAAAAGAACACACATCCAATGACACTAGTTATGGTTTATTAAAAGAACACACATGCAATGACACTAGGGGATCCATATGTGGTTTATGATAGAAAAACACATGCAATGACACGGGTGGATCCATATGTGGTTTGTGAAAGGAACACGCATGCAACGATCTCTGGTGGATCCATATGTGGTTTGTGAAAAGAACACACATCCAATGACACTGGTGGATCCATGTGGTTTATGAAAATAACAAACATGCAATGACACTGGTGGATCCATATGTGGTTTCTGAAAAGATCAGACATGCAATGACTCTGGTGGATTCATATGGTTTGTGAAACGTACACACATCCAATGACACTAGTGGATCCATATGTGGTTTGTGAAAAGAACACACATGAAATGAATCTAGCTGTGGTTTATGAAGAGAACACACATCCAGCGACTCTTGCTGTGGTTTATTAAAAGAACACACATCCAATGAACTCTAGTGGATCGATGTGGTTTGTAAGAAGTACACACATCCAATGAACTCTAGTGGATCCATGTGCTTGATGAGAATAACACACAACCAATGAACTCTAGCTGTGGTTTATTGAAAGAACACACATGCAATGACTCTAACTGTGGTTTATTGAAAGAACACACATGCAATGATACTGGTGGATCCATGTGGTTTTTGAAAAAAATAGACATGCAATGACTCTAGCTGTGGTTAATAAAAAGAACACAGATGGAATGAACTCGGGTGAATCCATATGTTGTTTGTGAAAATAATACACATGCAATGACTCTAGTGGATCCATATGCGGTTTATGAAAATAACACACATCCAGTGACTCTAGATGTGGTTTATGAAAAGAACACACATGCAATGACACTAGGGGATCCATATATGGTTTATGAGAAGAACACAAATGCAATGACACTAGTGGATCCATATGTGGTTTGTGAAAATAACACACATGCAATGACTCTGGTGGATCCATATGTGGTTTGTGAAAAGAACAGACATGCAATAACTCTAGTTGTGGTTAATGAAAAGAACACACATTTCAATGACTCTAGCTGTGGTTTATTGAAAGAACACACATGCAATTACACTGGTGGATCCATGTGGTTTGTGAAAAGAACACACATGCAATGACTCTGGTGGGTCCATATGTGGTTTGTGAAAAGAACAGACATGCAATGACTCTAGTTGTGGTTAATGAAAAGAACACACATTCCTTGTAGTGTGCCTCTAGCTATGGTCAATGAAAAGAACACATATGCAATGACACTGGTGGATCCATATGTGGTTTGTGAAAATAACACACGTGCAATGACTCTGCTGGATCCATATGTGCTTTCTGAAAAGAACACACATCGAGTGACTCTAGCTGTGGTTAATGAAAAGAACACACATACAATGAATTCCGGTGGATCCATATGTGGTTTGTGAAAAGAACACACATGAAATGACACTGGTGGATCCATATGTGGTTTGTGAAAAGAACACACATGCAATGAACTCTGGTGGATCCATATGTGGTTTGTGAAAAGAACACACATGCAATGACTCTAGCTGTGGTTTATTAAAAGAACACACATGGAATGACACTAGGGGATCCATATGTGGTTTATAAGAAGAACATGCATGCAATGACACTGGTGGATCCATATGTGAAAAGAAGACACATGCAATGACTCTGGTGGATCCAGATGTGGTTTATGAAAAGAACATACATGCAATGACTCAAGCTGTGGTTAATGAAAAGAACACACATCTCAATGACACTGGTGGATCCATATGTGGTTTGTGAAAAGAGCACACATGCAATGTCTCTGGTGTATCATTATGAGGTTTGTGAAAATAACACACATCCAGTGACACTAGCTGTGGTTTATTAAAATAACACACATGCAATGACACTAGGGGATCCATATGTGGTTTATGAGAATAACACACATGCAATGACACTGGTGGATCCATATGTGGTTTTTGAAAGGAACACACATGCAATGATGTCTGGTGGATCCATATGTGGTTTGTGAAAATAACACACATGCACTGGCTCTAGTTGTGGTTTATTAAAAGTACACCCATGCAATGACACTGGTGGATCCATGTGTTTTATGAAAATAACAAACATACAATGACACTGGTGGATCCATATGTGGTTTCTGAAAAGATCAGACATGCAATGACTCTCGTGCATTCATATGGTTTGTGAAAAGAACACACATCCAATGACACTACTGGATCCATATGTGGTTTGTGAAAAGAACACACATGAAATGAATCTAGCTGTGGTTTATGAAGAGAACACACATCCAACGACTCTAGCTGTGGTTTATTAAAAGAACACACATCCAATGAACTCTAGTGGATCGATGTGGTTTGTGAGAAGAACACACATCCAATGAACTCTAGTGGATCCATGTGCTTTATGAGAAGAATACACATCCAATGAACTCTAGTGGATCCATCTATGGTTTATGAAGAGAATACACATCTAGTGACTCTAGCTATGGTTTATTAAAAGAACCCAAATGCAATGGCACGGATGGATCCATGTGGTTTATGAAAAGAACAGACATGCAACGACACTAGTGGATCCATATGTGGTTTGTGAAAAGATCAGACATGCAATGCCTCTAGTCGATCCATATGTGGTTTATGAAAAGAACACACATCTAGTGACACTGGTGGATCCATATGTGGTTTGTGAAAAGAACGAACATGAAATGGCTCTACCTGTGGTTAATGAAAAGAACACAGATGCAATGACTCGAGCTGTGGTTTATTGAAAGAACACGCATGCAATGACTCTAGCTGTGGTTTATTGAAAGAACACACATGCAATGAAACTGGTGGATCCATGTGGTTTGTGAAAAGAATAGACATTCAATGACTCTAGCTGTGGTTAATGAAAAGAACACGGATGCAATGAACTCTGGTGGATCCATATGTGGTTTGTGAAAATAACACACATGCAATGACTCTAGTGTATCCATATGCGATTTATGAAAAGAACACACATCTAGTGACTCTAGATGTGGTTTATGAAAAGACACACATGCAATGACACTAGGGGATCCATATATGGTTTATGAGAAGAACACAAATGCAATGACACTGGTGGATCCATATGTCGTTTGTGAAAGGAACACACATGCAATGAACTCTGGTGGATCCATATGTGGTTTGTGAAAAAAATACACATGCAATGACTCTAGTTGTGGTTTATGAATAGAACACACATCAAGTGACTCTAGCTGTGGTTTATTAAAAGAACACACATGAAATGACACTAGTGGATGCATGTGGTTTATGAAAATAATAGACATGCAATGACACTGGTGGATCCATATGTGGTTTGTGAAAAGAACACACATGCAATGACTCTAGGTGTGGTTAATGAAAAGAACACACAATTCAATGACACTGGTGGATCCACATGTGGTTTGTGAAAAGAACACACATGCAATGTCTCTGGTAGATCATTATGTGATTTATGAAAAGAACACACATCCAGTGACACTAGCTGTGGTTTATTAAAAGAACACACATGCAATGACACTAGGGGATCCATATGTGGTTTATGATAAAAAAACACATGCAATGACACGGTTGGATCCATATGTGGTTTATGAAAGCAACACGCATGCAACGATCTCTGGTGGATCCATATGTGGTTTGTGAAAAGAACACACATGCAATGACTCTAGTTGTGGTTTATGACGAGAACACAGATCGAGAGATTCTAGCTATGGTTTATTAAAAGAACACACATGCAATGACACTGGTGGATCCATGTGGTTTATGAAAATAAAAAACATGCAAAGACACTGGTGGATCCATATGTGGTTTCTGAAAAGATCAGACATGCAATGACTCTGGTGGATTCATATGGTTTGTGAAACGAACACACATCCAATGACACTAGTGGATCCGTATGTGGTTTGTGAAAAGAACACACATGAAATGAATCTAGCTGTGGTTTATGAAGAGAACACACATCCAGCGACTCTAGCTATGGTTTATTAAAAGAACACACATCCAATGAACTCTAGTGGATCGATGTGGTTTGTAAGAAGTACGCACATCCAATGAACACTAGTGGATCCATGTGCTTGATGAGAATAACACACAACCAATGAACCCTAGCTGTGGTTAACTGAGAGAACACACATGCAATGACTCTAACTATGGTTTATTGAAAGAACACACATGCAATGACACTGGTGGATCCATGTGGTTTTTGAAAAAAATAGACATGCAATGACTCTAGCTGTGGTTAATGAAAAGAACACAGATGGAAAGAACTCGAGTGAATCCATATGTGGTTTGTGAAAATAATACACATGCAATGACTCTAGTGGATCCCTATGCGGTTTATGAAAAGAACACACATCCAGTGACTGTAGATGTTGTTTATGAAAAGAACACACATGCAATGACACTAGGGGATCCATATATGGTTTATGAGAAGAACACAAATGCAATGACACTGGTGGATCCATATGTGGTTTGTGAAAATAACACACATGCAATGACTCTGGTGGATCCATATGTGGTTTGTGAAAAGAACAGACATGCAATAACTCTAGTTGTGGTTAATGAAAAGAACACACATTTCAATGACTCTAGCTGTGGTTTATTGAAAGAACACACATGCAATTACACTGGTGGATCCATGTGGTTTGTGAAAAGAACACACATGCAATGACTCTGGTGGGTCCATATGTGGTTTCTGAAAAGAACAGACATGCAATGACTCTAGTTGTGGTTAATGAAAAGAACACACATTCCTTGTAGTGTGCCTCTAGCTATGGTCAATGAAAAGAACACATATGCAATGACACTGGTGGATCCATATGTGGTTTGTGAAAATAACACACGTGCAATGACTCTGCTGGATCCATATGTGCTTTATGAAAAGAACACACATCGAGTGACTCTAGCTGTGGTTAATGAAAAGAACACACATGCAATGAACTCCGGTGGATCCATATGTGGTTTGTCAAAAGAACACACATCAAATGACACTGGTGGATCCATATGTGGTTTGTGAAAAGAACACACATGCAATGAACTCTGGTGGATCCATATGTGGTTTGTGAAAAGAACACACATGCAATGACTCTAGCTGTGGTTTATTAAAAGAACACACATGCAATGACACTAGGGGATCCATATGTGGTTTATAAGAAGAACACACATGCAATGACACTGGTGGATCCATATGTGAAAAGAAGACACATGCAATGACTCTGGTGGATCCAGATGTGGTTTATGAAAAGAACATACATGCAATGACTCTAGCTTTGGTTAATGAAAAGAACACACATCTCAATGACACTGGTGGATCCATATGTGGTTTGTGAAAAGAACGCACATGCAATGTCTCTGGTGGATCATTATGAGGTTTGTGAAAATAACACACATCCAGTGACACTAGCTGTGGTTTTTTAAAATAACACACATGCAATGCCACTAGGGGATCCATACGTCGTTTATGAGAATAACACACATGCAATGACACTGGTGGATCCATATATGGTTTGTGAAAGGAACACACATGCAATGATCTCTGGTGGATCCATATGTGGTTTGTGAAAAGAACACACATGCACTGGCTCTAGTTGTGGTTTGTGATGAGAACACACATCGAGTGATTCTAGTTGTGGTTTATTAAAAGTACACACATGCAATGACACTGGTGGATCCATGTGTTTTATGAAAATAACAAATATACAATGACACTGGTGGATCCATATGTGGTTTCTGAAAAGATCAGACATGCAATGACTCTGGTGCATTCATATGGTTTGTGAAAAGAACACACATCCAATGACACTAGTGGATCCATATGTGGTTTGTGAAAAGAACACACATGAAATGAATCTTGCTGTGGTTTATGAAGAGAACACACATCCAGCGACTCTAGCTGTGGTTTATTAAAAGAACTCTCCAATGAACTCTAGTGGATCGATGTGGTTTGTGAGAAGAACACACATCCAATGAACTCTAGTGGATCCATGTGCTTTATGAGAAGAATACACATCCAATGAACTCTGGTGGATCCATATGTGGTTTGTGAAAAGAAGACACATGCAATGACTCTGGTGGATCCATATGTGGTTTATGAAAAGAACATACATGCAATGACTCTAGCTTTGGTTAATGAAAAGAACACACATCTCAATGACACTGGTGGATCCATATGTGGTTTGTGAAAAGAACACACATGCAATGTCTCTGGTGGATCATTATGAGGTTTGTGAAAATAACACACATCCAGTGACACTAGCTGTGGTTTTTTAAAATAACACACATGCAATGACACTAAGGGATCCATACGTCGTTTATGAGAATAACACACATGCAATGACACTGGTGGATCCATATGTGGTTTGTGAAAGGAACACACATGCAATGATCTCTGGTGGATCCATATGTGGTTTGTGAAAAGAACACACATGCACTGGCTCTAGTTGTGGTTTGTGATGAGAACACACATCGAGTGATTCTAGTTGTGGTTTATTAAAAGTACACACATGCAATGACACTGGTGGATCCATGTGTTTTATGAAAATAACAAACATACAATGACACTGGTGGATCCATATGTAGTTTCTGAAAAGATCAGACATGCGATGACTCTGGTGCATTCATATGGTTTGTGAAAAGAACACACATCCAATGACACTAGTGGATCCATATGTGGTTTGTGAAAAGAA